>MQTX01000154.1:132108-260749 GCA_009735665.1 Angiostrongylus cantonensis | reverse complement strand
AGGCCCCCCCCCCCCCTCCCCCTCTCCCCCATTAAACGCAATCGATCGATATTCATCTGCAGCGGTGGTCTGTGGAAGGGGTCAGAGCGATAACAATAGCCAGCTGAGACTCAAACATATCAATTATTGTTCTCTGAATGACAAGTAAGCATTTAAGAAACACGAAATCAATGAACAATAGGAGTGGAGGTGTTTTTTGATGACAGCTAATCGATGGGTAGAATGAAGTGCGTCTTGAATAAGAACGCTTCAGCGAGACATGATCCGACCGAAGGAAAAAAAGCTCGACTAGCTTGCTCGTCTACAACACGGGCTTCGACTAGTCACATATAAAATGATTGATGTTCATTTTTTTATTATTCGATGTGGTTCGAAACAGCATGTTAAAAACCGAAGACAAGGTTTGTAATGCTGCCAGATATATGCAAGAGACAGGGAAACGCTTCACTCCAGGAGAAGCCCTTGGAGTTTCAGGATGTAATTTCAGGAATGAGTTTGACGAATGTACAAAAGATGATCCAAAGAAATTTAAAACGTGCAAGATGGCTGGATCAAATTTCATAACGACCGCTGTATGAAGAGTGTGATAAAAAGCTGATCTCAAAAAGAAAACGAGGATGATGCCAATATCAGATGATTGTTATGAAATGATAACACTATGATCATATGATTTCAACATTACGTGTTTACTAAGGGGTGTTCGTTCTATCTTTTCTCCAATACAATTTTGATAGGAACGATAGTAACACTCACTTCTCGATCCATTTCGCTCGTTCTAGCGGAGTTCGACAAGCGTAGTAGGTGTTTGCGATCCGAAAACAGTTTGGAACGTCAAGTACTGATGGATGCACCGGATACAGTCGAGCTTCTTCGTCTGAAAAAATTTCACTACTGTAAAAAACAAAAGATCAAACGTTCAGTCTTGTTCTTCAACGATGCCCTATGCATTCGATCCCATTCGTAGCATTGTAGAGTGGTCGAATACATACTTAGCCTATATAGCAACTTACGGGAGTCTAGTGATATAATAATTCAATACCTATATCCTCTCTGAGAAATCTGCAATGAATTTGACGATCTCTGAGGGATTGAGAGCATGGAACCAAAGCGGATCGAATTAACGCCCACGATATGTGCATTACAGGATTACCCCAACCATTTACCTATACAGACCACTTTAACCATATTAGACTTGTTCTTCTTCGAAGATGCTTATGACCATTATTGAACTGCAGTCAATCAATTTAAGTAATTCGAGATGACGTTCGATTATCGTTGACCATCACCCTTAGGATAGTGAGCAAGTTGGAAACAATGATGGTTTCGGCATTGAGTAAATCAGTTTAGGAACTGACACAGATTTGAATTAGAAGAGACAGCACTACAAGAAACTGTGGAAAATTTTATGGATAACTTTGTGAGCAATTGAATTTAAATAATGTATTCTACCCAGAAATTCTGATAAATGAACAACATTAGGGCGCGTGTAGCGCAGTGGTCGGAGGTGCCCTGTAACAAACACGTGGAATCGATCATAGCGCCCATGGCTCAGCATCCCTCAGCGTTCCATCCCTCCGGGGTCAGCAAATTGGTACCAGACTTGTCTAAGAGGATAGCAGAGCACTGACTTGGTACATCGGTAGGCTACCGCGCGTCATTGTAGAGGCCTGATATGCATTCAATCACCTCTAAATGATACTTAATGAAGTCGAATGAATGGCGTATCGCTCAGGATTTGATCAACGCCGTGAGCTTTGTCCTTTTATGAGCAACGTTCGTTGTTGTTTCGTGACATAACAACCAGATGAGGCTTTAGGTAAGGCAAATGTAAAAGAGCAAACTCATAAATCCGTATCTAATGTAGATGAACAGCGCCTAAGTCATTTAAGGAGTTGATATCAGCAAATATAGTTGTAACTTTTCGATAAAATCTATGTACAAGTTCAATGTGTAACATTTATTTCAAAACGTGCTCTCAAATTCTCATCAAGGTTTTAAAATGCCAAAATTTGTGACCAGTCTTATTTTATGCTTCTAAGTTTACTGAGTACAACAAAACCGCTTGTAGAGCAGAAGAACCTTACCCGATACATTGTGGATAAGGTGAGTCACACATGACTCATATGACATTAAAATATGAGATTAAGGATACTTTTGTATTATAATTTTGAGTAAGCATATCTCAGCTGGTAGTGAATATTATCAACCGGAACAACAACATTTATAATTCATAGATCTCTGTCAACACAATATAAGTTTTCCGTCTTTCCACATTAACATTTGGTTCCTTTGGAGCCGATAAATCGTTTCTTTTTATTGGACTTTTTTTCCTTTCGTCGAAGGTCGCCTTACGAGCGGTGACACCGTTCAACTGATCGGATTTTGTCAAGAGTTAGCCTTGCGTTTGAATTTTTAAAAAATTGAGATTTTGGAAAATTTATAAACACCTGAGCTTTAAATAAATCAAGCATCTAAGTTATCGGATTCACCGATATCATTGTATGCTTTAGTGGGGCAAAGTGGACCGTATGTATTAATTTTAATACACAAGCTTTCTGACTGCTTATTTTGCGCCATAAAGAATCCATTCGTTATAACAAATTTTGTACCCAGTCGATAGCTTATCCAACATAGATGCTATGAAAGGCGTGCTCGGTAATTTATGGATAACACTACACTTTTTCCCACGAATTTTTCAGGGCACAATTTGGCTCCGAAAAATAAGACATAGTCCCATGTGACCGTCACACCAAATTAGATTTAGTCAAGCATACGTTTTGGAAGACTCATTCAATCCTTAGAGCGATAGAGAAGTTTTTTCTAGATGTATCTTCAAGTACTCCAGTAATTGAAAAATTATTGACAATTATCGGAAAACCAGAACCGCAGCTTCTAGGCACATTGCGTAAAAACACTCATCGTAAGTGGGTTTTGATCCATTGCCGTATGCGACTAACCAAGTTTCGCGTACCAAAAAAATTTCTTGATTATATATATCACTCAGATGGCATAACATGCTTTTAAAAGTGCCAATTAAGCTTGATTTAGACGTTGGATCTACTTTGGTGTTATCATTTATTACTATCGATGAGTAGGATCCTCAACAAATTCGCGACGATGTCAGTGCTTCGATAACCTGCTTGTCTAGATAAATTTATGACTAGCACACAGCATTTCTTCTCTTTGTTATGCTCCTTTTAACCGTCATCTGCAAAACAGATTTGGTTCGAGTTCGGATTCGGCTTCAATGCGAGGATCTGTGGACTTTTCCTCCTCACTGATATCAAGAGCAATTTTCTCTGGTGACTGGAGATAGCAGCAACGGTGTTCGCCCACCTTCACCAGAGGCTGTCGAGAGCATTTGTAGATCTGACACAAATTTGCTGCCTTGTAGCTCGGATTTCCACAGGACGGCAATGAAGCTTACGATTAGTCGATAGACCACTTGAGGACGATGTAACAACCCGAATCGATAATTTCCGACAATTTTTGGACTGCCGGAGTAACTAAGGTCTAGGAGACTTGATAAACATAGTCATGCCACTCTAAGAGTCTACACACGGTTTTTGTACAATAGCTAGCAGGTCTCAAATGTTTTCAACTGAGATACAGCATCAGTCAATATCAACAACGCATTCCTGAACATCAACCGGCTTCCTGGACAACATGCCGCCTGTTCAGTGTCTTATATGAAGAATATATGAAGGTCCATGCAGATCCACATGGTGTGGTAGTGAACGTGTTAGCCCCCGGAAAGGGTAATAGCGCTTTCGTTCCCCACCGCAGACACCAGCGATTCGAAGTTTTGCAAATATCTCAGTGTCATTATGGTTATCCAGTAATTCTCAGCACAATCAAACAACATTTTTTGAAGAAAAAAAAGCAACTAGCAACTGTTGAATTAGTCAAAATATGAAAAACTGGTAAAAAAATGGAATGACTGAATTGCTGCAGTTTCATTGCTGGCGGTAATAACTAACAAGTTCTTCAACACACCGAAAAAATTTGGGCAGTTGATGAATAGTAATGGATTTGCCAACAGCTTAGATAGATTAGTTAAATTTTGTAAGCTAGGAAGAAAGCAGTAACGTTTAGTCACAACACTTTTCTACAAGAATTCGGTGTTATGAACAAATTCCAATATAGTTCAGTTACGCTTATAAGTGATCGTTTTGAATGAAGTCTAAAGGAAATGACCAATATCTTGATATGATTCATAACTAACGATTCTTACCAAGATCAATTGGACAGGATGTGGAATTGTAATTGAGAAGACTGTCGTGAGATCGGCTCGACCTGAAATTATGTCATTTGAAAATCTCAACAGCAGCAACAAAATTAATAATAATAACAATAATAATAACATGAGCAACAGCAACAGCAACAGCAACAACAACAACATCATCACTAACTACAGCAACAGCAACAAATAAGCCCTTAGAAAGGAATAAGTCTTTGTACTATCTCAAATCAATGACGACCGATCCCTAAATTCTTTTGACGATTATGACCACATCGGGCCCCACTTAAGCAACATTACTGTGGAGAAGATCGTTGAGGATTTCTAGGCTAACTTTTTTCTGACATTTCAGCTTTGACGCGCGAACGGGAGATGAAGATGGAGAAAAGGGTCCGTAATCTAGATACCTAGAATATTTTTGGAAAAGTGGAAACATGAAATGATTATTGACAAGAACTGACTACTCTTTGAACTTTTAAGATCTAACAATGTTAGCACTCCACAGTTCGTTTTCTATTTAAGTAGCGTATTAATATGAAGGTAATTTTCTGATAAACAACAATAAAACAGTATGCATTTTTGGAATTTTTTTGAAATTTGGAAGGCTCTCATAAAAAAAAAAGAAAACATTATACATCTATCAGTACTGAAACGAATTTGTGAGATTTTTTCAACTTTAGTGAAATTATATTTTTTGATTTTATTTCATTTCATATTACCCGTCTTCACGTCTACTGTGCACACCCCAGCACTTCTCACATTCGATTCGCTCCTTGCATCCATCGTCCACAAAGACCTTCCAACTTTTAGGCGTGGCTTCGGTTGCTACTTGACGATTTTCATTTCATCTTGAATGTCGTAGAATGCTGGTCCAGAAATTCTTCTACCAATTTCCCGAGCCCAGAGGAATGAAATGCCTGTGGTTGGCCTGGAGCGCTAGCGAACTAGCACCATGCTCGTGATGACGGACATCACTACTTCTTTACTATCCGCCCTCTAGTGAAATAAAAAAGAAATAAAATACGCTTTTCGCTATAACAATTTAATTAAACAGCTTTCTAAAGTGTGAAGATGATTGTTCTTCTTCACTCTTTTGAACTAATTGAAACGCAATAGATTTAGTTGTATTTTTTACACATCATAAAGTGGTACTGGAGAATATAGAGATGTCGGTCATTCATTGAATGATGCATGAACCGTCAATTTTCACAGTCATTCATGTGATTTATAATGAGGACAACATGAATTGGAAAATTTGAGTTTAAGCACAGCACATCACGCGCGATCTATCACCTCAGCACCGCCTTTGAAGTCGCCGACAATGGTTTACTACCACGGTGATCGGTGCCGCCGTTGACGCCGTCACCGTCACCAAGTGCGACGTCCACGTCTACAACGGTCGCCAACAGGTTTTCTTGCGATCGTTGTGAATCCAGATGACTGATTGTGCTAAATACGTAGAATAAAGAATAATTAAAAATCTCCTCCTTTATATCTGCATTATTACTTTTGCATACACATGTAATTGGTACTAGAGAAACACCCATGCAATAGATGAATTAGGAATAGGAATAGACTGTGAATTATCATAAATGGGATGCATTGTTATAAATGGGATACAGTCTATTCCTTAGTAATATGTTTTGATAACAAACGATAATCCACTCCGTAATGTGCAATAACAATTTTTCCTACAACACCAGCAACAGCAATAAAGAAGGATAATGCTCACGGCGTTGATCAAACCCTGAGCGATACGCCATTCATTCGACTTCATTAAGTATCACTTGGAGGTGACTGAATGTATATCAGGCCTCTACAATGACGAGCGGTAGCCTACCGATGTATCAAGTCAGTGCTCTGCTATCCTCCCAGACAAGTCTGGTACTAATTTGCCAATCCCGGAGGGATGGAAGGGTTGGTGGGCCACGGGCACGGGGAACGATTCCACCTGTGTGTTGCAGGGTGCCTCAGACCACTGCGCCAAACGCGCCCGCGTAACATCAGTATCTACATCAAATCTTCGAAAAGTGCTATTGGAACGATCCAGTACACCTTTAAAATACTTCACATAAAACTAGCTTAATGGTGAAGTGAATATTACTCGAAGGATTTAGGCTTGTATTCTAGAATGCTACATGCTGGAAGATATGTGTGTTTATAAATGGTCATAAAAACCTTTAGAAAATTTATCAGAGTTAAAATAATTAACTAATCTAATAGCCCACTCGCCAATGGTTTATTACCTTATCGCGTTTGGGGAAGTGTTACTGGATCATAGGTGATGTCTAGCTGAGATCTTCTCCCTCAGCAGGGTCTCCGAAGCTGAGAAATAGTTCGAAATTTTCAGCTGTAAGTGGAGGAAAATCCTCCACAACGAGCTAATTATTTGACAATGAAAATCTTCCTGGAGTTCACATGATTCTCTAGTAACTAGTGTCATTCAGCAGTCCAAGTTTCATCAAACACTGGATATTAAAAATGAATTCGGTCACCTAAGAAATAGTGTTGCAATCGTGGGGTTAGTGCAATAGTGTTGCAATTCAAATTGTGGAGCAGCCTACTGTTGACGAAGTGAAAAAATAAAAGTGAAACAACGGAAGAAAAAAAGAGGAAAGTGACAGGACCATTTATTTAATGACAACGCTTAGTGGTTGGCCGAGAAAAACCAAAGCGACGAGCAGTAATGCTCTCAGCATAGTGTAAATTCCCTTCCACAAACAAAACGATGATTGAAATTAGTTGGAGGGCACAGTGCAACTGATTGCTATTCGTCTATGAATCGCAGGCCACTCCGTGAAAGATATTTGCTGCCGAATTAAGCAAAAATTGGTTAGTTTACAAAAAAAGAATCAAATCAGAATTTAAGTTATGTTTTAGTTCTGTACGAAAAAAAATGATCGAAAATATAAACAGGTGTTTCTATATCATTCGTGTACCCTGACCGCTAAACGGGGACGGATCATCTTGACGTCGTTGTACTAGCACTTAGGGTTATCAGCGACTTCAGAAGAAACATGAAGCAGCCGTAAACAACAACAAATAGCTAGTGACGATTACAAACGAAAAAATCATTCCCTACTACAGCCTCTTTAGCACTATAGAGAGGAGTCGGAATGTGTCGAGAACAGATTGTCCTATTTCGTAAACAAAGCATTAGAATTTTTTATTTTAAATTTAGGCCTCTATTGTGATACAATGAATACCATCGCTTTCATTTACACCACCATCTTTAGTATAGACAGAATCCAAATAAACGTGCAGAGGACCGAAACAAAAACTCACCGCTTTGACTTGTAAACTATTCGACCACGCACAAGACGTGGATTTGCTGGACGACATCTGTTCGGCGAAAGACAATACATTCTGGAGTGACCTCACCTAGTTTACGAGCAATAGGAAAAAATAGGGCGTAGCATATTTTCAATTCATTGATGAGAGAAAAGTAAACGTATAGAGGAAGAGAGATGAGTAAGTGTGCGAAGAAAATGAGGTGAAGGCATAGGTATGGAGGACACTAAGGGATTTACATAATGAGCGCATACAATGGTTTGGGGTGAATCGTGGTACTTCAACGGTGATGAAGTGGGAAGATAATTATAGCGAATCGATGGTAGATGGAAAAAGGAAATTTACACATTGAGGTTGACATTCATTATACACATACATATTATATTTAGCCGAAACCATACACAAGAACTTGTCTCATAAGACAGTGTTAACTACTAATCTATCTTAGTATTATATGACTAATAACTATTATAGGTTATAATATAGTATAAGATCGAAGATGGTATTGAGAATATAACTGCCCAAGGCTAGATAGGCCGAATTTTTGAGACAAACATAGACGAAATGAAATTGAGGAAAACTGGAGCGGGTGGGTAAGGTATCCCTCATGAGGTAGAAACACTGCTATGCTACACTGATTGCGTAAGGATAATGTATTAACACCGCAACATAACGTGCTGCTATTTGTAAAATTCAATTATTTGCAAAAATATAATGGAGAAAACGATATGACGAGGTATGCTATGACTTATAAGAACAGTTGTCCTCGATATTCTTAAGGAATAAAACTTTGTAGATTAGAAGAGGGAACATCGTTAAGTAGAGAATGCGTAGGGATGTTCGTGTTGTTAAAATAATGAGGCTGAGAAGAAGCTAAGGAGGTATCGGGATTACAGTGTCGATCAACGATGGCAATTGCCGACCTCTTTCTCCTTTCAATTAGAGGATCGCACCAACATGTTAAGTGTAACGCTTTTTTTTGTTCGAGAGGCATTCAACAAATGGCATCCTAGCTGTGATGATATACTACTACCTTCTCACCTCATTGTTAAATCATCCGCATTTTTTACAACATAGAGAACTGCGTCTATAATTATTTATTGATTTGTATGAGCCCTCATCACATGTCGTGCTGGTCGTAACATTTCATTAATTTGTTTCATTATCTCAGATCCATCATCTACGAAGTCTTCGATTGCGCATAGATTAATCTGTCACTTGAAGATTTTGTTTTCCTTATAATCGTCGTTCAATGCTAGCTGTGCAGATTGTTCCCAGGATCCTGAGGTTACCTCTGCTGCAACATCTCAGATCCTCGCCGTAGGCAGCTGTCATTCTTGGTGCATAGGAGAATGTTTTTTCCCAGAGAAACATGGCACTAATTCGATAATCGCAGACGGGTTATAGGCTTCGGTGCTCCGGTATGAGGTGAAAACAGCGATCAAGGATCTATTTTACAGAATTTTTAACCGCCACGTTCCCTATATCTTATAATTTTTACAATGTGTAATGGAAGGATAAATCGTGCATATATACACTGTTCATCACCGTTTTGACTCACAGGAGAATTTCTTGCCTCGTTCCTGGCGACTAATGGAAGCATGTGGAAAAGCGTGACACCCACACACACACAAAATGGGTGGAGCGATAAAGATAAAAGTTTCGGAATTGATCTATTCTTTGCGGATGTACAATTCATTCATATTCATTTGTAGAATTGTAGAGATGATTGCACGAATAGCATGCGCTCTTGTTTTGCAGGACAAGACTCCTACCAATTTTCTAAGTGGATAGAGGTGGAGGCTTGACTATCTGTACCGCGGAATCGAACCGATGACTATATGTGCATATGGTTTGACACGTCCGGCTATTACAGTGAACGGTGTCTTCAGAAAAACGCATGACCACAAGTAACGAATTTTTTAATTGAGTTCATTAATAAGGAGCAACACGTTCATGGCCGAGACGTAAAATTCTCAAGAGAAGATTCCGAATGACGACTTCTCGAATCATCTTTTCATGCTCATCAGAATTTGATTATTGCAGACTGAAATTATAGAAGCGTAATGAAATTTTCCTCTTGTAGATAGATGCTATGAGTTTATACCAAAAACAATATGAGGTATGAAAAGATCAGCACCAAATGAAAGCCTAAAACGGCTGGAAAAATTGTATGAAATCATTGAGAACCCTGAAAATAATAAGAATTTCGCAATCCCACGTTTTTCTTTATTTTACTTTACGCGATCACTCTTCACATCTACTGTACGGATTCCAGCACTTCCCATATTCGACTCGTTTCCTTGCATCCATTATTCACTAAGATCTTCCAACTTTTACGTGTAATTTCCGTTGCGGCTTGAGGATTTCCATTTCATCTTGAATGTTGTAGAGTGCTGGTCGAGTCTACTCTCCCTGAAGTCCTGAGGTAGAGCTTCACCGCTTGGATTGCAGAGAGTGATTTTTTCCCAGACAAGCCAGTACCAATCCCTCGACCCCAGAGGGATGAAAGACTCGGTGAACCCGTAGTGGGATCGAACCAGCATCATGCTCGTGATGACGGATATCACTACCACTGTGCTTTACGCTCCCTACACAATTGCGTAAATATATAACGTAGACAAAAGCATAAGCATAAAAAGTATCACGTTGAGAAACGATACGAATTATTTTCCTGGCATCTGATCAAAAGAAATCAAATTTTTTCTCTAGTAGACTAACAATATTTCAGACATCACTGAGTTGAAGACAACATTATTTCAGTAAACTGAAGAACCCTTTAAAATGATGAGTTTTTTATTTAACTTATATTATGATACAAAAGTAAATTGGACTAGTCCACCGGACGTCAAGTGGGTCATCCTTCATACGTACTCATAGATTTTGTAAGCGAAGCCCAAGATTTTGTTAAATTTTCATTAAAAGCAGTTATGGAGATGGAATGGATCTCAATGCTGAAAAGCAAAACGTTAGTAATGGTATCGTTGTCTTTGTAACTGGTAATTAGCTCTGATATCATCATTGCAATCAACATTATCCTTTGCTTCATGAGTTCATTTGCGAGGGCGAGGCAAATGTATGTGGTATTAACTGAACTTACACCGTCTGTACGTAGAAAAACATATTAATGAAAGCCTGAGTGCATGGAGATTACATCCTGCAACTTGCGAAGATAGAGAAGCTATGACGTGTTTTGGTAACATTACTTTGAAACTTGTCCACAATCACCAATTTCCTTGTAAAACTATCGGCAAGACTCGGTTGACGATCAAAAAGAGGTATACAAATGTCAGACTTCACATCCTTCTTCGCCTATGTTCCGACAATGAACTACGACGATGAGATGGAAGTTTTTTGTGTTAACTTGGACACGATGAAAAGCTGTACAACACTCGATCCAGAAAGAAATATACCTGAAAATTTAGGGAACTTAACGACAGCCTTCATCAACAGACAGTAGATATTCTCTTCCACGCGGCCTTTCATGATAGTTTAAGTTTTTTAATGAAAGTTACTAAACAGTGAAAGACGAGTGGGATTGTGTTTTCGCAACTGAGTGGAGAGACTCAAACGACATCATCAATACATCATCAATTGAAATCTAATCAGTCTGCAGTTTGCCATCTTCAGGGTCTCTGCTTGAGCTATTTTAAAAAAAGATTAACGAAACATTACATGAATGAGAACCGTGTGGGCAAGCAAAGCATCAAAAAAAGTAAAATAGATCTGTTCACACGATGAAGAAACTCACTGAAGTACCGCGAGAATACTGGAGAACACTTAGTCCCACTCTTACAGACTTAAAAATGTTCTCAACTCAGCGAATACAGAAGCGGTCGTTGATGGTGTGCGGTCAGTCAATCAAGCCGACTCTACTCAGTGCACAAAGATAATTCATGAGTTTGCTCCTTCAAAACCAGAATTTCACCAGTATACAACGATCATTACCGCAAGGAGAAGTGTTATGAGAGGCAATACCACCTCGCCAAAACAATTTAGCGCCACTTTCGAGAACGCCGTAAGAACTGGAATGGGGTGTTAATATAATGATGATAAACTCCGGCCAGCAGCCACACACTACTTTGCCTTGTTTTCATGCAACTTCAAGTATTAGCAAGGCGACACGAATGCTGGAACTAAGGGGCTAATGCTGCTCGCATGCCAAAAAGTCGAGAATGTGATGTGGTGGAAAACTGATGCGTCCTAACGTCAAGCGGTGACAAGGGAGGTTAGCGATTAAGTTCGTAGGGGATGCCGAGCTAAGAGCGAAAGGTCACCAACGCTTGTGGTTAATATTGTTCACAAGGATCCAAAAAAAAATATAATATACTTTAAGCTCTTAGAGAAGAAAGAATATGTGAAGAAAGTGCAGAACATGAATGGGTCGAATGGAGACTTTATATGGCAAGGTAGTGAAAGGATAGAGGATAAAGAGTTCGGGGCTGACACATTCCGTATGCACACGAAAATGGCGCTCAGAGCGTTGGTTGTGGTGCAGTAATAGAGTTTTCTGAGGAAACTAAAGAAGTGACGCCTTAAGTGAAAAACAGCTATGAAAAGATGTGGTGAAAGTATTCGTGCAATTATTTCGAAAATCGACGACTAGGAACAAAGAAGAAATTTCGCTTGCTTATTCTAGGTGAACTCGACATTGTTTTTGAATCTGCGTCTTTGTGATCTCAAGCTAAAAATTGCTGAAGAAGCAGAGCTAGTAATGGGACGCTCAGCATCGATTGACACTCCAGAACACATGTGCTCCAACAATGATAGGTGACGAATGTCAGAAAACGCACACTCTACTATCATTAAGAAAGTAGTTTCAGATGAAGAACGGGGAGAAAAAGCGAGCCAGCTCCTCCAATTTCGTCACATCCAAAGAAGAATTTAGAAGTAAGAACAGCCTTTAAGTAGGCAGACAAACAAGTACATAGAACGATGGCCACGAATGACCTTGCTCATTGATTAGAAGCACGATAGAGAAGCCCTTTACGACTGTAGCAATTTAATAGTGCAATTCATCAACAGTTATGGCCTGAAATTAAACGAAAAAAAAGAAAAATAGGCCCGTGGAAAGGTTGCCTTCAGGAAGAGCTCACATACGAGAATGTAAGCATTGTGCTTCCGATTTATATAAATCAGAAATATTTTAAAGGGTAATTCAAGGATGACTTCTTCGCATTTGAATGCCAAATGGTTCATATGAAGGCAAAAAAAGTAATACTAAGCACTTCATAAAGCTACGAATTAAAAAAGTATACTCAAGGTTAAGTTGGAATCTTCAAAAATGGGATAATATTGTCATGAAGAATAGATTCTGTCCACTAGTTAGTTGCACGACCTCATACAGTTGCACGACTAATCGCAAGATTCGCTGCTACAGAAAAATAGCTGCTAACCTGGAAGAATCCAAGTGCTGAGGAGCAAGCCTTCCCTCTAGCTAGAAGTACTGGCTATCGCCTATAGTGGAGGCCCAAGAACACTTTGCACTTTCAGCACTTCTGCAGTTTCAACTCTTGCAACACAACGAAACGATTGCAAGAAATGCTGGGATCCACATGATATCTGATGACCCTGTTGTCTAGGTGTCCAAGCTTGCTGTGAAAAGTTTTCTCAGAGTTCTTCAAAAAAAACAATAGCCTCGAATCTTGTGATTTGTAATGAAGAACTGACACGACGCTGTTAAAGCACAGATCAGATTCTTGATAAATAGCGTTTGAGCCACTTCGTCTTCTTAAGAGTGCAGAAGAAGAAACAGTTAAGGCAGCACTCCGCGAATAATCTACACACCTAATGAAAAGTCGATGCACAAAATTGAATTTGCAGAGAAACACCGTCTTTGTTTTCTACCAAATGAGAACAAGCTCATCGTACACAGAACGATAAATTAACCTCATTCATACCAGAAAACTAATATAAGAGTAAGCGCTAAGTCATGTCTGATAGTGCTACATGCTGATAGTGTCGATTTATTTTTGGATTTTTGGACCCCATCAAAAAATTTTCGATGAGTTCGGACAAATATCTTTTTAACTTCCTCATAAGGTCCGTGACTGCGATTTCAAATTCATTGTTCATTAAATTTTCGTTAAAATTGTGGAATATTCACCCTATAAGGTTATACAACAATAAGTGCCTTTCCAGGTTTTGAGAGTGAAACAGCCTTAAACATTGAAAATCCACGAAAGATGGTGGAAACCTCGTTTCAGCTCATCAGGAACCGTTCTTGGTGGCAAAGTAGTTAGTAGCAGTTACTAGTTAGTAGTTTGTTCATTTTTACTGAGGTCATTTGAAAATCGATCTTTTAAATTTCAGCTTCGATTCCATTTGGTCCTTCCTACTCTGAAAACATTAGAACCATGTTTATCCCCGCGGAAAATGATGCAGATTGCTTTTTTTCATCAAGCTAGTCCAGAAAGAAAGTTGGCCCAAAGTAAACTAGAAAATAAACTATCCTAAACCGACAATTAAACGCGTGGCCGGAAATGGTACGGGTTATTTCAAAAATGGCGAGTATAAATAGACATGATTAACACAGGACATCATGAACATTGCTAGTGGATTTTCTCCCCAGTTTTTGCACAACTGTCATTTTAAAGACGGAAATTAATTTAGAAATGCCTAAAAAACCATTTTCCCTAGCAAGAATAAGTACAAAATAAAAGGGAACTTTAAATTGTTCGTTTACCATCGCATTTAGAACGAATAAATCAGTAATTTGACAGGTCGATCATCCAGAGAGCTAAACTTGGGAAAAACAAATAACACTAGTAAAAAACTTTTAAAATTCACTATCAGCCCAAAGGATAGTAAATGGTTCGTTAACACTAGGAAAAAACGTTGCAAAGTGGAAAATTCGAGTTTAAAAGACTGAAGAAAAGAAGAAGTACTGGAGATTTACAATGTTAGCACAATAAAAAAAACCACACACTGCCATTTTTACATGAAAATATTTCTAAGATAAGGAAGGAAAACTTTCCAATATTCTAGTGCCTTATCACAAACTATCACGGCATTCATAGATAGAACTGTGCTGCGAACGATCGGGGCTAATTTCAATGCAGCATGACTGACATGACATGACTGAAGTTGATAAGAAGTTCGATATTTCTATTTGAAAACTTAGTGAAGAGTAAACTAGTACCAGAGATCAACGCTTTCCTAGTCGTAAAGTAGCAATGCAAGTCTGAAAACCCCCTGGCACTGGTTTCCCGAGATTCCGGGAAAAGGCAAAAATTTTTGAAAGCAAAAAGATAGCAGTTATTTAAGGTTGCAAGGAGTCGTATATATTCTATTTAAGTAGTAGTAAAAAGAACAAACACAGAAAAGAGCTTACTACAGTTGAGCGATTGTTTCGAGTTTACTGACACTCTTGGCCCTCTTTAATGGCATGTTTCTGAATGGTCGCGAGAAAAACTGCTGAAAATAATAATATAAATAGTGGTATTTTGCGTGTAGTAGCTAGTTGCCAATTTCTGGAATACACTTTTGAAAACTAACTGCTATTCGTTGAGGGCCCGTGGAACTCATATCATCGCATGCTTGAACCTGTAATATTGCTTTACGCAGTTCGAAGCAGTTTTCTTAAGACGATTTGACAACTATTTACTTTCTCTCCTCGCATATCACATATTTCCAAACAAGGCTCGATTGTAGAACTTATAGAAACCGATTAATTTAATCAGTAGATGCACGTTATCACATCGAGCCTAATCTAACGAAACAATTGATTTTTTACTCACCACCTTATCGCTGGAGCTTCTCGGAAAAGAAATATCATTATAGGACCTTCTGACATTTAGAGTAAAGTGAGCCCGGCCTCCATTCTCTTTTGAAGGTTTGTCGACCACTACTGCTTGCGAGGACGAGTTTAAACTGTGGGCTGAGGTCGCCAGGCGTTTACCATCTCGTCTACTCCTTCGTTCAAGCGATTCCACATTATCATTGTTGACGGCATCTGAAAGTTCAAATGAAATCGCATGGCACTTTCATATTGGGTAACACAAAGAAATATCTTAAAAAATACTGTGAACTAACTGGCTTTGGAAAACTGAAACAGATTTTCGGGAAGGAAAATGTAAAACTATCACTAAAGTTATCGGTTGGAATCACGATCGATTTAAACGTTGTAGACTTTGGGAGATTTTCGAAAACAGGTGAAAACTTAATTAAATAAAGAATCGGTATTTCGTCCGTCCGGTGATTCATTCATTTCTCATTCAATTTTTTTTCACCTTTTATATCGTTTCCTTTTTGCTCCTCTTTTTCAAGAGTTGGGAAGCTTCTCAATTGCCGTAGGATTTGGAACGACTCTTCATCCTACCTGCACAACACACGGATGATCCCGCACGCAAGAGCATGGCTCTGAGGAAGGCGAAATCGCCGAAACATCAGCCATCGAACAACAGCAACAACAACAACAACGACAACTTATTCCAATCGTATCAACTCAAGGAAATTTCGTAACAGCATCTATAGACATGTCCCCATATTTTCTACAGAAAATTTTGTAGAACAAGTTTGTTAAGAATCAATATGATGATCAAGATTATGTCCGGTCAGCCTCTTCGCGCGAATAGAACTAGTGCGCCCGCCGGAGCGGCATCCGTTGATGTCAGGTCTCAGAGAAGCCGCTGAATCCCATTGTATACGAAAGGCATAATCCATTTGTTGTTCCGTAGTGTCTCATCAAACATCGTGATTGCTAGTGACAACCAAGCGCTAAAGCTTTAGAGTAAATACGATCCTATATTGTTACAATACAGCATCGAATTCGATTTCCAAATAATCATTTCAGGAAAACGTAGGAAAGGATGTTTCCGAAATGAACTCTGAGCCAATAGAGAAAAAATGATCTATCTAAGGATTTAAAAAAGACATTTTCAGTGTTTTGCCGATGATATTTCTTATCCTCAATTATTTGGAAAGTCAGCTGATTATATCTTTTACATAGCAATGAAAACTATATTTGATATCCAGAATGGTGATGCTGAAACCATATGAAAGTTAGATTACAGGTCATAACGTTGCGTATAATTCAAGCAAACTCGATATTCGTAATCTCCAAGGAACTTTTTTCGCAAAAGAATTAATAACGGAACTGGTCTGTGAATCAAAGTGGCTTTCTCTGTACTGTCTTTGTAATTCTATATTTACTCAATTGCAACTATGTGAAGTTTAGTCGAGAAAATAAAGGGCACTCAAGTTGAGTCGAACTTCTAGAACACATTCCATCTCATGTATCTATTTGTCTGTCTATTTGTGTACAGAATCTCGTCCCCTTCCTATGAACTACTGAACTCAATTGCAAGCGTTATAAAATTGAAGGGCTGCTATCCTATTTTCGAAGCGGAAGTCCACAGAATAACTCGTGTGAAGAAGCACGTTCCAACGAAATCCGTCAGATTTCCAGAAAACGAGTTTTGACTGAGCACGGAGTGACCGCAGCGTATATGGATAGAGTAGATGACCTCGCGTTTACCGCATCATTGCCAACCCCTCTACCAGTAATGTTTAGTAATAACCGAATCGTACGGCGTGCGATAGCCAACAGTCCGTGTGTTGTATAGTAAACGATTTTCTGTATGTTACTCATCACCGAGTCATAAATTGATAATGACTATACGAATGACATTTACTACGTGAAGATTGTCGAAATACAGGACATTTACACGGCAAGTGTGGATGCCTATGTTCCTAAAAATCAACAAAGAAAAAACCAAACCGATCCGCGTTTTGATCTGAGCAAGGATTTCCTTTAGTGGATCAGCATACGTTTCTAAGTAAAATGGATCGTAAACAGGTATTAACAACAAAATAATCAAAGGTTCTATAAACATCTTATCAGTGGTACATTTTATCTGTGAGTGTGATACTGCAGTAAACAGATTTGTTATAAATCTTTCGATTCCACAGAAATCCTAACTTATTATGAAAACATATGATAGAAAATTATGAAAGAGAATGAGTTTCATGTGTTATGCAGTAATATTAGCGAATAAATTATATTAAATGAACTAATTTTGGTAAGTGAAGCCTAATACTTAGTTCTTACTGCAGTAGATAATGTGGAACCCAAGTGGCGACCACGGATACTCATTTCTATCCGAAAAACAGGAAATGACCGAATTCAGGCAAGAACGAAGCATGATTAGAACAAGTGTGCAGAGAATCAGACGTCATAATTCATAATAGTTTAAATGAAAGGATCAGTAAGAAAAAGACATTGAAAAAACTACTGGCTAAATTGCTAGTAGACCGACAGAAATTGAATTACAGCAAAGAGAACGTTCCGGAGAAATTATAACATTCATGTTTCATAAAGACCTCGGTCTATGTTATCTTCGGCTTTTGCAATAAGATTGACTTTGCACCCAAAATATCATTATATAAACTAGTATACCTAGTTAACTCAGATTGGCAATGAAATCGGACTTACATACCGTCGTAGTCGACGGGTGGAATGTGTTCTTCAGGAATGATATTCAATGAGTACGTGCTTTGAGTGTACCAAGGCGGAGCGGCGAATCGTCTCATTCCGTTTAGAGCTGTTAGACGACAAAGTTTACGGCAATCATTTGTAGAGGTGTAAACCAATCGTATTCGTCACGGAAGCGGGTACAGGAGTGTAATGAATTCTGAAAGAGTCACGTACGCGGCGGTTGCGGTTCGTCGTAGCCAAGACGGTCCGGTCCGCCCACCCACAATGAAACCATGTCGGCCAGCGGTTCTACTGCCGACCACCATGCTATTTTCCGAAATCCCCGTCTGCGTTACTTATTATATCACGCTCTCTTCACCAAGAGTCAACGTCTGATAGCATCTCCGCAATCAAATTGTCTCTCACTAAATCCTTAGTGGGTGGCCAAAAATCTCGTCATGCACTCTCCTTTAGCGACGATCTTATGGTTGAACTCAGGATATCGGCGTGTCGACCGACGTTGACAGATCATCTCTCATTTTCTGTCTCTATTCGCCATGTAGCGACAATTTTGCTGGACACCTGATTCAATTACGAAGTGACGGTTGTGATCCATTTTATAGAGGGTTGGTGTGAGTGAATGAATGAGAGCGAGATCCATTTAGGTGGGGCCCATTGATGACTGATACGAATTATAGAATGCGAACACGCCACCATCATTTCTAATAGGGACTGTTTGAAACTTTAGGATATGCTGTAAACAAGAAACTGCTATCGTAGGCCCTTCATTCTATAGCATAGAAATGGCCCATTGTATGACGATACAGTATCCTGGAGTCTACACTGTGCTCTCCGCAATGGATATAAAAAGCGAAGCGTACTTTCAAAGAGCAGAATTTTTCTCTCAAAAGTGAAAAACAAAAGCTAAAAAATATTCATAACAAATACGAATATGATTATGAAATACAAACTTTTCATTCAAGGATTTAAGTGATTTTCTATCACTGGAAGAAGTTAATCGTCAAATATATAGTTAGAGAGAGAGAGATATATATATATAGAGAGAGAGAGAGAGAGAGAGACAACGACGCACCTTATCTATTTCTTATCTATAAGAGCTTCACCCTAAATTGATGCGACGTGCCCAAACGGCCATGCGGCCTTTTTTTGACGTATTCGCCGACAGAAAAAAACTCCGTTCGTCGGAAGGTTCTTCTCTAAACGGCGAGATCCAGTTTTACACCGGTCACTGACAAAACAGGAGATTCTATGAAAAGCGGCTCAGGTGAAACTCAATTCTCCGTTCCCCCAGTTTTTCATTCATCATAGAACTAGAAAAGAATGTCGAACAGCAATTTGGAGCACGACATCATTACTTCTTCAACAGCAGTTGTGTATGCTAGAAAGCATGAAAGTGTGTGATGGAGACAAGATATGGAATTCGCTTTAAAACGCGAACGGCAGTTTAATTAATGATGATGGCAGTTCCTCTTAATGACTTCACCAATGTTTGCCATCTGTTGCTTAAATTGTGGAAAAATGCTTCTAAAAATGATAAAAAGAGAGAAAGCTCCAAAATCTGGAAGGGTAAGTATAGCAGTCTACAAAGCACATTTGCATTTTTGAATTTTACCACAAAATATGAATTTACGTGACAAACTAGTACTGGTACACTTTGATATAAACTCCATCAGCTAATTTATCTACAACTATTCAATCAAAGCTATTTGGGGAACTACCCTGGTTTTAGCGCTTTTTCTTTCTCTTTCCGGAAATGAAGCATGGGCAATTCATAGAAGGAGTTTCAGAACTGACTAACGACTAAGATATACAACATGCAAGTTCTGGACTCCTGACAAATAATGGGCATAAAAAATTTTTAGACTGTAGTTTTCTTAATTTCTGATTGCTTCAGATAAAATATAACTTTCTCTATTTATGTTCTATCCATGAATTCCTCAGATTTACCGATAAAGAACGGATTAATTAAGTTTTATTTTTATGCAATTAACTTATTTTATTGGAGGCTTCCGCTGAGTTGATGGCAGTGTGTGGCAGGTAATTAAGCCTAAATAGGTGATAGTTCTATTGTGACGTACAAAACCTCCCCTAATAAGTAAATCAAATATTATTTTAGTAGGAACCAGCCCACCATTAGGTGGATTTGTCACGAAAATATAACTCAAATTTGATTTTCAATACTTTCATGAGTATTAGGAGGTGTGTAGCACAATGATAGTGATGCCATTCATCACGAATACGGTCTTGGTTCACCTCGGCCTAATCAAGCGTGTCGTCATTCCGAGATCGGAAAATTGGGACAAGAATTGTCTGTTATCAGCTCGCTCTATGCAATCCAAGTGGAAACGGTCTAGTTCGGATATTTTAGAGTTCCAGCGACAATTCACTCAACAAGCTTTCAACTACATTGATAGCGGAAGCGAATTCCTCAAGCAGCAACCGAAGCCACACGTAGAAATTGGAAGATCATCACAGACAATGAATGAGAGGAAACAAATTGAATGAAAGAAGTGCTGGGATTCATACAGTTGATGTGACGACGGGCCACATCAAAAAGTGGCTATTAAATTAAGATAGCTCAGCACTTACATTTAAAATGTCTGCAAGGTCAATTTTACACATAAATAAACGCAAAATTTCGATTTCTAAGTAAGGTCCTGTGAAAAGCTCTTATGAGTATTAAATGTTTATCGAAACAAGGAATCCACTCTGTATTTGCTTTGTTGCATGTCTAAATATGTGGGAGGAATTTATACACAAAGAAGACGAAGGAAAAGGGGTGTAGAAACTGGGAAAATGAAAAAAATTTGTTGCAAAAACAATCAGCAAAAATGTACTACATATAACTCTTACAGTACTATTTGTTACTAAACTGCTCCATCTTCAGATGGTCCAGGAGGTATAACGCCTAAACGAAAGGGTTGGCAATGAGACAGCGACTGGCACCAAGCCTTTCCATTGCCTTCATGTATACGGTAAAAGCACCAGTAATCGATCTCTAGGCGTTAATCTACTGTAGATATGAACATGAATACTTTGTCATTTGCTCCACACACGAGGATGTGTTGCAAATTTTTAAGCCCTTCAACGAGCACTCAGAGTTCATTACAATCACCCGAGGGGAACCGAACGACACTGGGTTCCATTTCTGAGCGTTTAAATTAACGTATCCAAAAGCGGCTACATCAGCAAGTAGTACCGTAAGCCAACCAACAAAAGTGTGCTAGTTTATTACCCTCCCTCTTACATATGCACACACACACACACACACACACACACACACACACACACATACACACACACATACACACACACACACACACATACACACACACACACACACACACACACACACACACACACACAC
The DNA here is from genome assembly GCA_009735665.1 of Angiostrongylus cantonensis. Lineage (NCBI taxonomy): Eukaryota > Metazoa > Nematoda > Chromadorea > Rhabditida > Metastrongylidae > Angiostrongylus > Angiostrongylus cantonensis. Next base: position 239,413 of record MQTX01000154.1, on the reverse strand, counting down.
ACACACACACACACACACACACACACACACACACAAAATCGCTTGTTCGGAACATTCTTTAAACAGCCACATTGCTTGAATAGGAAGAAAGCAGAAGGATGAATCTCTGAATTGGAGACACAAATACGATTGCTACAAAAATTTAGCTCCTCAGGATAAGCTTAAAGGAAAATCTACACCCTCAAACGACAGTTCTAGCCAGAAGATGGCCCCGTTTATCTTGTTCATCCTTTCTAACGAAATAAGTGTAGGAATAAAACGTTGCTTAAGAAGGGCAGTTCTAGAGAAATTGGTAGCAGTGATTGAACTGCCACCCAACACCATGAGACGCTACGTAATTTGCAACCGCTTGTATGAACGTCTATGCGAAACGCAAAATTGCATAGTTTCTCGAACGATACAAAATGGCGATTGCATGAGTTCGGGTACGGTGTACCTGATTTTTTGAAGAATATGTGGGCATTAATACGTTGTAGAAGCGGCTAAACAACTATATGGCCGTATAAAAGGAAACCAAGACGGCAAGTTCGACGTGAAACAAGATAGCCCACTGGACACACATGGGACACAGAGAAACAATATTTTAAAGTAAATACCACTATTCTCGCACAAAAATCTAAAACATCGGCGGTAAAACTTTTGAAGCGTTTTGGATGAATTCCAAAAATCTGAAAAGAAATCGGAAGGAGGAGTGTATTGTGATCACGTGTGACATTGCGCCATACCTCAGGCTGATTCTCTGACCTAAGCCAAAGACATTCCTTGCCCATGTAATACTCTATACGGCTGGTCTCCAGCAAATAGCTGTAAGATTTACAAAGAACAAAACGGTGGATGTTTAAAAGAGCCGTTTATTATGCGAATGAAAATTTCGGTGTTTTGTCTGCTGAGGTTACGAAATCGCTTGGCTGAGTAGATTGCATGTCACTTTGACCCTTCCAGGTTTTGAATAATGCGTAACCGCCGAAACAACAACTATTATATTTTTAATAAATGCTATTACAACAACGTTGTCTTTGCTCATTAAGAAAAACAGTGATCAATCAATGCCGTTGTTAAGAGAAAGTAGGTCTTACGATTTATTTACAACTATTTAATCAGTAAGAGAATTACAAAGAGATATTATGCAAGATGGAAATCAATCTAAGGCAGGTCATCATATGCAAAAAGTACTTTAAGCACGGCACTTGATGGATGGTTTTGAAAAACTCGTCATGTTAATGCAGATGGGTTTCTCCAGGAAAAAATATATAAATGCTATAAGATCATAACTTTTTATTTATACCCAATTTACAGTCATTAAAGTTAGGACATTGTGATTTTGACTGCAGCTTCAGCTTAACTGGATTCAATCCCGATTTGTACTTGCTAGATCATCATTCATTGACGGACGATTGTTGATATCACGGTTAGGATAGAAAACTGCTTGAGAGAAAGGTAAAACAAACACCTTGGTAGTGCAGTAGGTAACACGTGAGCCCCAGAAAGGGTAAAGATGGGTTTGTAGCACACCTGAGATACCGGGTTTTGCTCATACCTCAGCATTCGTATGGTCATATTCAAATTTGTGGCGCAAGATGCCATAATGGCTAAGGATCGAAAAAAAATGAATAATGAGTAAAATTAGTATAAGTGGCTTAAATAAACAAGCCTTAATTCACAAAATTCCGGAAGTAATAAAAATATCAAGAATGTCTTCAATCGGTGAAACACTCTAGTGGAAGATCATCTATGAGAGGAAATAAATAGTTTTTAAGAAAGTGCATCAGGCAGCTAACTGGGTACCTCTCAAGTAGTTTTTTTTCATTAAGAACGGTATTTAACGGCTTCTGTATAATCTTTAAAGAAAAACTTCACAAATGCCTACGGACCTGAACTAAAGAAAAAACTAAAGGAAACTAAAACTACGGCATTATGGTATTAAGAACAATAAAATAAAGTGGTTTCTTAGAATTTGATATGTCGTCACTTCACTTAGAAAAAAAAATACACTTAGAAATAGGCAAGCACGATGTATAGTGACCATACCGTCACAGAGCGATCGTTGATTTTATCTAAGAGATTACTTTCTTTTCTTTTCTATTCCATTTTTTAAACGCTGTAAGAATAGTTGACAGTTAATCCTAAGCCTAAGTAGTGAACTTCGATGCAGAGTAATTGAAAATTAAAGCACTATTATTCACTTTACAGGTTATCACTGATTCTATTGTATGATAATTTTTGCCTCCATATATGTGAAATCAGGTCGTCTATAACAAAAAGGTGTCCTCTGGCATGAAACAACCGCGGCAGTATAAAGAATAAACACTACATTTGTAACATACAATGATGATGTTAAGCTAGCTAAAATCGAATGACATTGCTCACGTTTTTGAATGGCAAAAGTCAAGATCTGTCGGCTTTTTGTGCAATTCATGGATCTACGCAAACATCCAGAATATTTGAGCAACCCACACCTCTCTATACAATGATGCCTACAAATGAAGTGAACCAGTTATGAGTGCATTCACTGAAATGTAATGTGGATTAAGTTCAACGTATTCAAAACCAGCGTCAGAGCGTCAGAGTCCAAAGTTTCTCAACATTACTAAGCAGCCGAATGCAATACACCGGCACTGTATAATTTGCTACAAAAAAATTTGTAACAATATTCCTTCACCAACACAGAAGTTTAAATAAGTGAAGAGGCGATCTCTAACAGAAAATTCGATGTCGGGAAGGATCATCAATATTTTTGTCCCCTTGTCGTCTACGGTGCTTTTCAAGAGTCGTGAAATATAACTTAAGATTTACAGAAGAAGCTACTTCTACGATAATTTGAAGTGCTTAGAAATTTCTATTGATTTTCGGGAGCTCGATAGGCATAGAATACCGCTGATTAACCAAACATTCTAAGCAAATAATCGGAATACGGAAAACAAGGTCCGATGGGTCGAAATATGTACTGTAAATAAGCTTACCAATATTTAGTAATGGAGCATTAGTAAGCAATAATCTGTGGGATTCTTCACATTCAGGTTGCTCTTCGCTCTTGAAACATATAAATAACCAGCTTAGATGTTGTACTAGCCAATACAATAACAGTAACGGAAGACGTAGTATCCAATCAGCCATGAAAAAGTAGGCACTTTTATCCAGATGAATGTATGAAATTCCGTTGCATGTTGTTTCTCTTGTCGACGAGATACACTTCAGTGATGATGAGTCGTTCTCCGAAAACAGTGACACAACAGAAGAGACGCACTAAGCCATAAGCAGTTTGTTCGTTGACAAAATATTGATCAATGTGCCGCAAATCGATAGTTTATGTTGAACAGGATCTTGGATGTGGGAGAGTCAAATCAGGTGTTTGAATCGAAGGATCTGAATTGCTTGTTGGCGGCTAGTTATTGTGCGTCGGAAAGACCGAAGCGAGAACGGTGAAAACGAGTCCGTCGCTCGGTCGGATGATGGTCGTAGGCGGGTTCGACAACGAAAAACGACAATCGCATAACGTCGCCGCTACTGCGATGCGTACACACAACGACAATTTGGATCTAACTCTAGTAGATCTAGGACGATATTCGAATTCTGTCATAAGTTACGGATTTTTTTCCGGCAAGAGAAATATTATTTTTTGTGGTAACTTACTGACTTGTTATTTAATATTCGCAGAAAAAAGTTGTAAGAGTATAAGATCGCATGATATACAGCAAAAAACTTAGCAGGACCATTTTAGACCGACAATTCTATTTCAAATCAAACACAACGACTTAAATAAATCTTTTTTCGGTTGAAAAGCTCGCTATGCTTTCTGATCGTTTGCTACCTAAACGCTGCTTCTCGTCGGCCGTAAAAATGGAACGACCGATTTGTTATGCATACAAAATTTCATGACACTTTGGTGCATTTCATGTTCAACGTGATGCTTGTTGTGAAAAACCTCCGCTCTTGTCATCCATTTTTCTTTCTCTTTTTTTTTGAATGAACTGCTTTACGAGTTCGCGAATATCGGGACATTTCGAATAATGCTTCGAAAAAAAAATACGTATTTCGAATAATGTTAAAATATGATGAAACATTACGAACTACTGGTCTCCACGTGACATATTCAGTGCAACACTCATAGAAAGCGAAAGTGAGTGTGCAAAGAAGCTACTCTGTGTTCATTGTTATTGCAATTTCGGTCTGGCATTTTCTCTGTTTGGTTATGGAGGTATTTGGGTGGGTAGATTGGAGTAAAGTTGACCTCCCCTGGTCTGGGAAAGCCGAAATCCACCGAAGCGTCAGCTTATGTGTAAATAAAGGATTAAAATAACACCCCGTGCTTGCTAAACAAGAATATAAAAAATAACAAACTATGTAAAGAAAACGTATCTTTTGTGATCGCTTCATCCACAAGACTAAATGCTGTTGAACAAATAAAAATACACTTTTAACGTTAAAGACGTGAACGAAACCCGTGGCTACACTCACCTCTTACACTGCCAAACTTTGATGGACTGAACTCAGCAGCCTCCATTCTAAAATGAATACTGAATGGAGAGTATATGATGAAATATTTAATTGTATAGCGAAAGAGATGCTCGTAAAACCTTATACAACCATTTTTAACTAGCGGAAACAGGAGACTTTTGAGCCAAGTTTGAACCAGTTCGATTTACTGCAGTGACGGGCGCCGAAAACATGGATGAAAATATGTCTACCATTTGAAAAAAAATCAGAATGATATTATGTTTGGCATAGCTTCACTTTTGCCGCTAAAGATGGCTTTTTTCTTTCTGAATTTCTCTTTCTTGTCCTTTCAGTAACTACGCAGATATACGTGTTGAAAAGAAAATAGCATCTCGACATTTCCAGAGACCTTAAACCTAAAGAATCGACAACCATCACTATTGATGAACGACGATCTTTAAAGAATCGAAAGAGTACGGTTCTGACGCAAAAGTAGCTTGGTCTAATTTCGAGTTAGGTTTCAACACTTTTTTTTTTCAACACGAACCTCACTTTCAGTGATTGTAGTTGGTGAGCAACAAAAAGGACTGAAAAGGAAGATGGTGAAGAGTTATTTGAATAAATGTCCCTGAAAAAGACGGAAAAACGCAAGTAGAAAAAGCCTATGGTGAATACAGTGACGGTGACGTCATGATGTAAAGAGGTCATGAATAAGCCTGAGAGAGGGACTGTGATGCCAAAGATCTTAAGGTCGCTAATTCACTTACAACTCGACTTATGCATCTGTACATGCATACACGTCTATCTGCACGTATACGCAAACACATAAAAGTGTATAATACGTATATACACTCATAAAAGTGGTGGTATCATTCGAAACCACACAGTAGTACGCTCCAAAAGTCGATTGCAGGTTGGGCTTTGACAGTGGAATGAATGGCGAGGAGAGAAAAAGAAAGAGCAAATCGAAACGGAAAAAGTGCTACTTTAGTCAGCAAACATTATCGCCTTCTAGAAAAGAATGGCGAAGAGCAGTAGGCCCTGACTACTTCAAGTCTCAGTCTTTTCTTGGAAACGGATTACCTTCACCTATCGCTTCTTTGTTTTCGCAGATTTTTCTTCATATCCAGTCCTACACTTAGATTTCTAGTTAGAAATTTAACTAGTTAGGCATTTCATTGCTTAATACTGCAGAGAAGGGTTAGAGAATCAATAGCTCAGAAAAAAAAGATGTCTTCTTTGCTACTCCGGTACCAAAAAAAGAATCATTAGCACAAGAGGAAGTTGTGAGCGAAAAAAATTAACAATTGACTAAATCATTTGAATTATTGAACGTCATCTCTAAATCACCGATAGGTTTACAAGTCGTCCGATCTTCTACTTCTTCCTTCTTCTTTGTTGACTCATATAAAAGACCACATCAATAAGAATGAAGGAAAGCCTAAATCGGAACTGTGTGACGACCATAACGCAGTCATGATATGGACGGTTGATGACGCTCGGAGAAAAGCTGACGTGAATAAGGCAAGAGTCGTTCGAGCGTGAGCGGCGGAAAGGCCTGATATGGTGACGATTCGCTACAACGGCGAGAAGTCGTTGGCGGATCAGAAGCAGCTGAAGGTCGTCCGCACGGCGGTATTGAGGACGATCAACATTCACGCGTCGGCCACGCGTCCGCCACATTAACCACCTGCCCGCCGCATCCGAAGGTGGCTGTCAACGGCAACGTCTAGTGGTTTCCATCCATATGTTCCACGTACTGTTGTCATTGTATAGCGATTAACTACCGTATTTACTCTTACTAAAAGCTGTAAGAAATAATCTTTACATCACAGTTGTCAAAAAGAAAGTACATGCACATAAACGTATCCCACATACACTTCAAAATTCCTCGCCAACAACACCGTTTTCCTAAAAGAGTTTCTCCACCACATTTACCAGGTGACAAAGCCAGCACCATCCACCTAGTCGTAAAACTATCAAATTCAAGGTTAAAAGTGAGCACGCACCGATGAAAAATCTCTCAAAAACCCATTGAACCCTTAATAGCGTAGGTGAATGCGGTTGAAGATGAGCGCTAAAGGCCTTGAAGCGTGTTGAGTGATTGTGAACAAATGGAAGGAACGTGGTGCTCACCTACAGAAAGATCCGCTATGTACGCTGTAGATCCCGTTGAAGGGTAATTGCTGATAGCAGAGTTGAGTAAAAAAAAAAACTAGCTGAGAGGAAGGCAAAGCAAGGGTTTCGATGATATCGTGGGTAAAACGTGAGTCTCCGGCAATGGTAATTGCGGGTTCGAAGCCCAACTGAGATTCCGAGGTCTGCTCATCTCTCAGCATCCTTGTGGTTGTACTTCACATAATACCTTCTCATGAAAAAACAATATGCAGTTAACAGAAAACTAAGCCCGCTATATCGTTAATGCACGTGCAATCGCTATAATCATGATTATCACCATCTGTTTATTGGGAAAAAGCCTGCACTCAGTGACTTTAACAAATAAGAAAGATTACTAAAGAGCTTCTCAGTAGAAGAAGTACTATTTGACAAGAAAAATAAAGAAACAGGAAGAGAAATCACGACTATATTGGTATGAAAATTTGCGTTTAATTTCATTCACGAATGAATTTCCTACGATGTTTCGCAATGTGGAAAGCGTTTGCACAACTGCGCGACATCAAACAATACGTAATTTCTGTTTCTGCACACGAACTGTATTCTACGACCGAACTGTGTCTTCATAAACTTCTCAACAGAATGATTCTTGAAGAACTGAAGAGAAGAAGCACAGCGGTCCTTGCTATAATTATGCTGATGATTAGAAAGACGAAAAAAGAAGCGCAGCTAGAAATGTGAAGGTAACTTAAGTCAGTGAAAACTTGCTGTTAACGATTTTTACTATAGAATGTTGGTATTAGGAAGCACACCTATAGCGAATGACGTGTTTGAGAAATTCGACCAATAAACAACCATGTCTTTGGAAAAGCCAAACGGCAGAGTGCATTGAAGCCTGAGAAAATCCCATCACCAAATAATTCTGGCTCGATCAGTAAGTGCAAGAAGAAAAATGGTTGAAAGCACAGAGGTGGACGAGAACAACGAAATGTTTGATAGATGTGAAAAACGTTGTAATTGTAAAACAAAGAAGTAAACGTTGTAAGTGCCGTCGTATCAACAACAATACCAACGACCTGAACTGCTCTAATGCCAATTTTGTTATGTTGGCAATCTACAGTTTGATGGATGTAAATCTAAGGCGTTGAAAAACCTGGAGCAGAGAAGGCATCCAACTATGTCAGAGGATGAGGAGTGGTGTTCACGACTACGCCAGTTTTTTTGGACAGTGTCTCACTCAGTCGTTACAGACGGTAATGACTGAACTGATTCATAGTAATCGTTCATGATTTAAAATCTTTCCATGAATTCAAAACCGTCATGGCACAAAGAGCACGACTACACTTGCTACTTTAATACTCGGATGGCCCATCCTCACCAGTTGTGTGGACTCCAGCACAATTTCCATTTTCTCGGAGTTTTGCTGGTTTAGCCATTATGGTTCTCTGGAGTCCCGAGGTCAGCCTAGGCAGAGTCTGCCCCAGGTCATCATACCACAGGCAGTCGCCGCCCTTGTGGATAAGAGGGAGATATGCCACCGGGCGAGCGTTTGACACTACGACGGTAGTGGACCCTGGTATTGTTTATGACTATGTGAAGGACAAATCTGATATACTTGTGACAAATTACGGTTCCATCTCAATATTTATCTTTCCTATTTATGACACTTGATAGCCATTTTCTATGGTTGCGATTTAAATATTATTTGAAAACAATTCTACATTAAGCTGTAATTGCAATAGAATTAAGACGCTGCAAAATAGTGAGAGAGGACTCGGAATGTGGATTAAAGCGCATGCTTTTGACAGGCAAAAAAGTAAGGAAACTATCTACAGCGTCTTCTCCGTGGTTTTCGAAGTTGAAATTTGGTTTCAAAACTTTTTAGATCACTTTTAGATCCTATTTAAAACTTTTAAAATGAAACAGCACACATGGTTTTAACAAGAAGCTCCTTATAAAGAGATATCGAAATACTTTGGAAGAGAATGGTATGAAACCAACTTGAAATGCAGCGTGGATCTTAGAAACTTTAACCGAATAAGTGTTAAATGACTAATGAGTTCTACCTGTTGTTATTTACTGGCAACCTCAATAGATCTAGATCACACTTACTAATGAGTACTTTAACAAAACTCGAGTCATATGGTATTCAATCATGAACTGATAACAGGACTAATTACTGATAGCGCTGCAGGCAGCAATACTTTAAGAAAGTCTTGTAATTACTGACATCTTATCCAATGAAAAGATGATGTTATAAGAAACTGATAAAGTTAACCATCACAAGTATTATTGAAAAGAATTGTTTTGCTCATAAAAGGAAATTAAGCCGTTGTAATATAGCGTTAATTTTTTATTTACTGCATTTTCTTAAGGCAGAGTGTGACGTGGAATACAAACATTATGATGATAAGATATTTGCAACACTTGGACCTCAGGCCAGACCGAACAGCGATTACCCTTTCCGGGGCGTGCGAGGCACGTTGTAGCACAGTTGGCTAGAGGTGTCCTGCAATACGCACGTAGTCGTTGATTTTATCCTACACCAAAGCAAACTAAACTATCTCTTTTTCTAAAGTCGAAAAATTGTTCCCTCAGTTGTCTAGGAGGATAAAACACTGAACTGATACTTCAGTAGAATTCTACAAATCATGTAGGTTAAATATTCATCAAATTCCTTCTGCGAATGCTGTCTAATGCATGACGTATCTCTAAGGAATTTATTAACGCCGAACGCTTTCGCTTATCGATTCGTTAAATTAGATCAACTTGAGGTATTAAAACTGCAGAAGAGCGAAAAAAGTAGATGAAATAGAAAGAAAAAGCGTGTCAATAGTTTGGGTGCTATTAACAAAAAGGTAACTTCACGGTAGCATAAAAAGCATAGCAAGAAACTAATGAACTAATTGCGTTTCAGGGAAACCAGCCCAAGAAGGCTGAAAGAAAAGGAACCAGAATGACTTCAGAGTTACAACAAATTAACGGTATAACTGAGAAGTCGGCATTTTGGGGGAAGCAGACGGTTGTTCAGAAAACTGAAACAAGTGGAGGGATGTTCCGAAGAGATAAAAGCACGTAGCTTCATGAAGCCTAAATCAGCTAGAAGCGAAAACTCTTCGATTTCAGTGTAGATGATGGAATTTTCATTAAAAAAAATATCAGTAGTCCAATCGCATTCATCATATTACAACTAAGGGATTATCTTTACAACATGCGAACATGAATCAAGTTTAAGTGTTATATATGAACATAGAACCATTCATATAGTTGACTTGCCAGTTGATCCTCTGGATTTTTTCCTCCTTAGCGATTCCTTTCGGAAACGGCGAGATTTCGGCGCAATGGCAATATCAACCAAATATCCACAACCGCGATGGAAACGTCGGCGGATCTCAGGTGCGAAACCGCGTCTCCATGAAGAATTCTCGCCATTCCACAGTCGTGTCATTCTCTTTTGAAAGAGTGTCAAATTGTATCTGGATGGAGGGCTTGTAAATGATCAGAATTTCAATGTGAGCAAAAAGTCCGGTTTTAGAAAATTCCAACGTCAGTATTTTCAAAATGGATGAAATACTATCAGGAATTTAAGTGGAATGGATGACGATTTGTTCAAATTTGTCATCTTATTCTAACCTTTCTTTAAGCTGTCAAAATCGATTGAGTGATTGTCAAAATCGATCGACTGCTTAACAAAAACGGTTTGAGTTTTAAGAAGACTTGTTCTCTCTAAAATATTAAATAGTATGAATACTTATTGTAAATTTGAGCAAAATACAAATGTAATGCAGTTCTCGAATTCAATAACAGTGATAGCTTTGCTGTTTTTGCCTCAAGACTTACGTTTGGACACCCGTTGAGACGAAGCAGAACAAATGGACAGAGCTGAGCACCCTCGCGAGTGATTTCGGCTTGTTCGTCGTGTCGCAGGAATGCTTTTATTCTCAAGAGGACTCGGCGAAAGCGGAGGAACGAGCACAACAACTCCGCAAGGATGAGATGGGTAGAGCATCCACGAACGAGACAAAACATACGGCTGAAGTTTACCAAGATTATCGTTATACGTCGTTCGTCGGTACCTCAGGGTGGACACTCTATTCATCACATCAACAGCCGCCTTTATTTTGTGTTTTTGTCAGCCTCGTTTTTACTCCGTCAGTGTTATCAGCAATCACCCATATTATTGCTGTCAAGTTTAAGACACTGTTATTTCCACTGCAGCCTCAACCTTACTATGTTCAGTGCTGACTGGTTTTACCTAGATAGTTTCCATTGACTGTTGATTACTAATAGCAGCGTGAGGTAGTCAACAGGTTGATAGGAAGGCGAAGCAAACGTCTCGTAGTGCAGCGAATGACGTGAACCTTCGAAAAGAGTGATCGCAGGCTCGAAGCACTCCTGAAGTTCTAAGTTTTGCTCATTTCTCAGCAGCGCCGCGATGGTATTTGAAACGATATATTGCTATAAAGAAGAATAGGCACTAATTAGAGGTTGAAACGTGCGTACGAATTCAGGCCTAAGATCGGCTGGGCTTATCACATCCTCTTTGTGGATGTTTCTTGCGCAGTGTACACTGTACTTCCTCATCCAGAAACACTCTATGGTTGTCCGCCTTCAGAGGCATCTCAGCTATCGTAAATTATTGAAGAAAAGAACTAGTTGCGTGTAGCTTCACTAAATAATGTCCGAACCAGCCCGTAACGAGTGAGGCACGTTCCTACAGTAGATCCATGAGGTGGTTTTTCAACTAAGTCATTCTGAACATTGAAATTGCTATAGTCAGCGAAATATTGTAACTAGTAATCGGAATTTCTCCTAAAAGACCATACAATGAATTGAACGCGGAAACATATTTTGGACAATTTGTTTGTCGCCGAACAAAGCCATCTGCTTTGAAAGTAATCCTCATGAACAATAAAAAAGTGCACTCGACATTTCTCGGTTGTGATGTACAATGACAAATTCTTTTAAAGGACAAATCGTCAAATGTAGCGGAAAAGCTTGGGTTATGAAAATTAGATGCGGACATTAAAGTGAGCGTCGCAAAAAATGGCCACTATAATTTTTGGCATAAAACAGTACAGTGTAATGCGTTTGGAGCAGATTAATCCCACATGAATGCACTGCACGTTCGACTTCATTCGCTGCAGTGTAGAGACAGGTGAATGCATACTTGTCTTGCACGATCGCTTAAGATGGTCTACCGATATATCAAGTGTTTTTTGTCTTGGTGGGCAAATCCGGTGTCAATTTTCCGCTCTAGGGAGGTGAATGGTTTGGTTCATTCACGGCGCAAGTCCTACAAATCACTGTGTATATTGCGCAAGACCTGTAATCACTGCCCTTGAACCTGGGTAGTTCAATTACATGTTACGCTATAAATAAAACTTGTTGTTTGAGTAGATACTTTACAGTTATGAGACATAGTTGAGAGCATCATGATACAGGCATCATGTACACGTTCAAATAGAATCAGTCACTTCAGGTTAGCTGAGACGTGGTGTGCTCAGGTTGACTAAAAAGAGATCACTCTACACAATATAATACCATCGAAAGTCACTTAACCACTCGAGTAAAATGTAGTGGCTCAATAGTGAAGTTCTTACAATCTGATCTTAAATCATAATATCACTACTACTTGCTTTTTCTTTATCTAGAACATGACAGCACATCACAGCCTCATTACCAGGAAGAAAAATGAAGTTTTATTCGAAGAATATCTTCACATTTATGCCGTCATTGGAGAACGATAACGGAAAAAGAGCAATACGGCAATACAAGGAATTTCCATTTTTTTGGAGTTTTGCTGGTTCAGTCATTGTTGTTTCTTAGAGTCCCGAGGTCAGCTTAGCCAAAGTCTGCTTCGTGTCTTCACCAACACAGGCAGTCTTTGTGGATCAGAGGAATATTTGCAACAATGCGACCAGTTTGATACCATGACGGTAGTTTTCCATCTGTGGCCGAGGTTAGCTAGAATGTGTCCGCTTATTGCTTCGATGATCTTTCGAGAGGCCGTTTGCATGCTCTTGTAGCCCACTCCACTGCTTTTTTCCACTATCTCCCATCCATTCTTCTTACGATGTGACCTACCCACCTCTGCTTTGTTATCGAGATGTGTTCTCTTTGATCCCTCATCCCGAGGCATCAAAGATTTCAGATGCCCATTTCATAGATACGTTGTGAGCGCCTGTTAAATTAAAGGTGACATACATCGTTGAGGCACTGTGTAGGCTATGAGAATAACTCTTAACGTGGTTAAAGAACCAGCCTACACATTTGCCGTATAACAATGGCTAGAAAAACCACTGAGTCGAAAACGTGAAAGAAAAGTTTTGGGTTTTCTAGGTGGCCGATGGCTTTTCTGAGATGCCTTTTTATTGCCGTCCTGTGCTCCATTCTTTATTCTGCTTCATTCCTCCTTCGTTTTGTTCTTCATGTTGAATGAAAACCAAGGTGCACGTACGAAGTGGTCTCTGTCAAAGGGCTATCCAATTCTTTTTGTTCACCTTCACATTATCTTCTTCATGAACTTGATCATCGTACTATTCATGTGCAATTCAATCTTAGTTTTCCGATTCATTCAAATCGTTAAGCACCTCCCAATACCGACTTTCTTTATGGATCAGTCACTGTTTTTCTCAATGAGCAAAGAAGGGGTTGTTAGTATATCCAGTTAGTTGCTGGAGATCAGCCACATAGATTCCTACATGGACAAGGAATTTACCTGGTTCAGGTCAGAAAAAGTCAACCTGAGGTACGGCGCTAGGTCATGCGTGATAACAGGGCACTTCTTCTTGCGATTCATTCTTGGTTTCCTGGAATATATTCAAAACGCCTCAAGTGATTTACGCGCCGACGTTTTGAACTCCTTATACGCCAGACATAATGGAGAAGATTTTGAAGCAAAATTCACCTTGTTCGCAGTAGAATTTAATACAAAAGCGCGCAAAACAACTTAAAGCATTTCAGAAAAATTCCAAAAATCCAGATGAGCAGCAAGAAAGAAGAAGTGTTTTGTGCAACTGACCTAGTACCATAGCTCAAGTTGATTCTTTGATCTGAGCCAACCACACTCTTTTACAATGTAAAAGCACTCTGCGGAAGGTCTCCTCCAAATAACTGGAAGAAGAAAACGATTGTATTAGTTTTGACGCTGTCAAACGACTTTTTACAAGGGGTAAAGATTGGGAGGAGAGCAGGTGGTATTCTGGACAGACTTTGTGACGGTGTAGATGCGGTATAATGCGGTATAGATGTGGTTCATGCAGCAGATTTCCTGTCGGAATCCTGCTTGTTCAGCTGGTTGTGCTTCATACAAGGCTTTCGATATGCGCAGAAGGATGGCCTTTGCAAACAACTCTTAAAGTGCACTCAAAATTCATATCGGGCAGTAGTTACGATGACTTCTTCGGTCACTCATCTTGGATAGAACGATCCTTCAATGGCCCGGAAATTTTTCCTTCTCGAGTGAAGATGTCATGTGGATTGCAAAAAATAAACGTAATTCCGACCTCCATCTCTGAGGAAATCCGCATTGATACTGTCGTGCACCACAGCTGTGACTTTTAAAAACTTTGAGAGCCCTGCACGGTTACAAAAAGTTCTAAGTAGACTCGATTCGACCACCATTGTAAGGTTTTTAGAAGAAAGAATTCCCCATGCAATAGCTGAATCCTCACAAGAAAACCAACTATCTCAGGGAAATATGAATGCGAAAAACGACTCGAATACAAAAAGTGCTGGGATCCGCACAGTAAATAACAACGGTTTATGTAAAAATCTCAAAAAATATAACTTCAATGAAGCTGAGATATTTTCAAAACTCCATGCAGCAGGTGTCTGCGGTGGGGAACCAACGCGTTATTGTCCTTTCCGGGGAGAAACGCGTTCACCACCACACCATGCGGGTCCCTCAGTTCGCTTGTCTCTCAGCTAGTTCTGTCGATCACTGCCATCATCAATCACCCGTCAGCAGGATTGATTTGGTGAGCCCAAATCAGCAACAAATCCACTGCTCGGGAGGGACAATAGCTCGTTTGTTCCACACCACAGACACATGCGGCCCGGAGTTTTGAAAACATCTCAGCATCATTGAAGTTATATTTGGCAATATAACCTGTAATTAAAAAGAGTAGGCAGTATATGAAAAGTTAAGATTGTAATTATAACTATAGCCTCAGCTAAACTGGCTTCAATGCCGATTTGGACTCCCTAGATCAATCCCCTTGACGGGTGACTGCTGATTGCAAAAGATCGATAGAACAGACTAGATGAGAGACGGGCTTAACGAATGAACCGCATGGTGTGGTGGTGAACCTCGTACTCCACGGAAATGACAATCTCGGGTTCGTTCCTCATCGAAGACATATACGGTCTCCCGTTTTGCAAACATCTCAGCACCTTTTAAGCTGTATTCGGAATGTATACGCTGCCATTGAAAAGAGTAGGCAGTAAATAAAATGGTTAAGATTGTGATTATAATTGTAGCCTCAGCTATGCTGGGTTCAATGCCTATTTGGACTCCGTAGATCAATACCCCTGACGGGTGACTGCTGATTGCAAAAAATCGATTGAATAGCCTAGCTGAGAGACGGGCGCAACGAAGGACCCGCATGGAGTGGTGGCGAACGTGGTACTGCACGGAAATGATTGGGTTCGATCCCTGTCGAAGACACATACGGTCTAGTGTTTTGCAAATATCTCAACACCTTTTGAGTTATATTCGTAATGCATTTTTCAGTGTTATACGAAATGGATCAATTTGCACCTATAACCTCATGGACAGCGTTTTTTGTTTCTCATGGAAATTCAAGACATTTTCTTCTAATGTTGCACTGTCCATAGCTTCCATATGCGCTTCTCTTTGAATTGAAGCGACTGTATTCCTTAACCGAAGACAATGAGATTAAGCGTGTTTTTTACGGTCCTTGCATGCCTAACTGAGCCTTCATGTAGTACGGATGCGGCATATCATGCTGAATCTTTTGAGAAACCTTGCACTGCGCCATAGATGTATTTCGCCTAATTTCCTCTTACTTAGAACTGGTGAGGTGGGAGACAACAGGCAGATTGGGCGATGGTTGCCGGTGTTTTATAAGATCGTTTCTTGTGTAATAAAGAGGTCTTGGAAGTTTTCTTCCACTATGATTCCTAAGCTTTCAGATTGTTGAGCGCATTAAGAGTGGCGACTTGCTTACGTGCATATACGTTTGCATTTTTTCACGGTTAAATAGTTCCAATGGAGATAGATAGATAGATAGATAGATAGATAGATAGATAGATAGATAGATAGATAGATAGATAGATAGATAGATAGATAGATAGATAGATAGATAGATAGATAGATAGATAGATAGATAGATAGATGCGTATTTACCTTATGTACAAACCTGTCTGATGAATAATTCAGGTGTTTGAGTAGACCTACATAGGAAAGTTATGTGAATAACAAAAAAAATGTATGTAACATCTATATGTGTCTGCAAATGCAAGTAAATATTGTAAATATATATATAAGTAACTTTAACTAATTGGAATATCTATAGATATGTAGAAAAGACGAAGAGCTGTAGCGATGCTGAAATGTGAACGAAGCTGGGGACAACAGTTCGGCTTCGAACACGCAGGTACACTTTCTGGGGGTTCACGTGTTATAATGAAGCTAGTGGATTTGCCGAGTTGTGAACAAAATTGGAAGAGGATTTGAGTTCACGAAGTAGCGGTTACGCAGTGAAAAGAGAGTGGCAGTAAGTGATTCTATTTCTCAAACCACATCTTGAATTTTCCGAAGTCACTCAATAAGTGAAATTATACAAAACATTGAGAACAGTATGGTGTTCTTTACAAGTTTCTCGATGAGAATGTAGAACACCATTTTTGTAACCACCGACATCTTAAGTTGCACGCAAATTATTGTGAGAGTTCAACATGATTTTTTAAGGTAGTATAAATCAACTGGGAATGAACTTTCAATGTAAAGTTAAGAACCACTAAAATCTCCACATTCTTGCAGAAAAAAAGCAAATTTCTTTGTGCCAGATTCTTAAAAAAAATTCCAGACATCTGGTGGTGGCGAACGTTAAAAGCAGTTTTGGCTGAGGTTCTTTTCGCATATCAAGGTGTTTGAGCAACTGGTAGCTGTTAGGCGAGGAGCCTACCGAGCATGGGGAATGAGGCACAGTTTCGCAGTTCAGATCCTACAACATTTGCATGGCCATTTTTGCGATGTCTGGCTTCGTGTTGTCATGGAAAAGATTTGATCCCTTTCTGTTAACTAATGCAAGCAGCAGCTGTCCGCTTTTTGGACCACTTTATCGAGTTTCTGGGCTTATATTGCTGCTCTCACTACCTCACTCGGACTCAGGTAGCCGTAAAAGATAAGACCAGTTGCCAACTACGAAACAGAAAGCATGCCCTCTTTTCGAAACAATTTAGGTTTTGAGAATCGCCGCGAAGCTTCATTACGGTAGCAGGACATTCGTGAGCTTCCTCGAACTCGCCACTGTGAAATTTTCCAAACATGCGTGGTACTGCACCTTCGTTAACACATTGTTAACCCTACATTTCATCACTCCGTCGAACCATTTAAGTGAGGCTATTTCAAGTTTCGATTAGGTGGAATGGAAAATTGGAAAACGTATTGTTTTGAAACGCATACAAGAAAGATGTTGTGATTTTAACACTAATTTTCCAATAGCCTTCACTACCACGGGCAGTCTCTGCCTTTGTGCATCAGAGGGAGATTGGCCACCATACGACTAGTTTGACATCAGTAAGGTGATGGATCCTGGTACTGCTTTATTTCTATCTGGACTTAATGATGGAAACGTCGGACTCCTTTTCAGCCTCGAAGATCCTATAGGGGAAAAAATCCTTCAGCAGTACATAACGGCCTAACACCCAGGAACACCTCCCAGCCACGATGACGCTGTAAACCGTTGGGAGCTATGACTCGTACCACGCTGGAAAACAATCAATCGTGAGTGCAATTTAGCACTTCTATAGCACTTAGAATACTTCGGTATCTAGACAAGAATCGAATCACCAACAATATGCATCGTAGCGTACAATTAGGTTACACACCTTCTCTTATTCATATCTGAGCACCGTTACCAACAGTGGATCGTAGAGATAAGGAAAGAATAGTAATTTTAAAGTGAATAAAAAAAGATCAGTAGAAAATGGCTTAAAAAAGATAAGTGGACAAATAATAAAGATAAACTGGTACTCGGTTAAGCACCACATTCTACGTGCAGTTAGGACATCAAATTAGCAAATAAAACCACATGATTGTCTGGAAGGAAGAAAAGACCATAGAGGTTACTTGCTCCCTAAGCTAAGAGTAATTATATGTGCGCTCACCTTGTCATCCCATCATTGTTCCTTTTGAAATGAGGCTACTGAACCACTAGTTGTGCTTCCAGCAAACGACTCCTGGAAATATGTACCATCGCACCATCTAGTACAAATGCACTTCAAGTAAACCATTTCGCTTTTTACGACGATGTTCTTACAAGGTATGTTCAAAGCCAGATTCACCAACGGTGTTTATAAACTAAGCTTAAGGTGATACGTAACGTCAAGCCCATTTACTTTAGACTACGTCATGCTATCGCACAAACGAACCCTTAACAAAACGTCTGTTCAAGACTAGAAATTCTGGCGAAATCACGTTAAACGATCCTACTATGACTAGGGCATTTTTAAAAAAAAGCATTTTTACCTTATTTGCTAACTTTGCACTGCTTTTTTGAAAGCAGTGCTCCCTTCTAACTATACAATAACTGCAAAATCCTCTTCTTCTTCGTCATCACCGAATAGTGTCCGTGGAGGAGTTGCGTCGTTGTATATTCACGATGTCTCACAATGGATGTGTGAATATCTGAATCCCCTCCGTATCAACAGATTAAAGTAGTTAGATGACTTTCAGAAAACGAAGTACGCATTATTACTTTTAAAATAAGACGCCTTTTGCCACAAACACTGGAAAACACTTTAAAATGTTTGTTACTACTATTGATAAAGGGTTGTTTGCCTAGAAATTCTGATGATATTGCAATATTGCGCAGTGGAAAGACGCTACAGTCTAGTGGATTTCACGGTTAACAATTATATCCGAACAATGCAAGTACACAAAAAACGATAGTGTACACTTAAAGGTAAGTTTTTCTTCTTAATCACTCGTTCACTCACCTTCTACTAATCTCTCCAGTGTTGAGAAAAATATTCCTTCGTCGATGCGACTGAAATCCATCGTATCGAATACATCCACTGCGTTTCGCTGCACATAATGAACTTAGAAAAAACTCGATAGAACATTGGAAAACGTCGACTGTTACTTATTTATGAATTACTGTGACGAATCATAAGAAATCATACAAAAAAGAAATTTAGAATGCTGACACCAATGCGGTTATCTAGCGGATTTTAGCAGCACAATAAACAGCAGAATGTCGTACTCACGCGTGATATCTCACAGATGGTGTTTTGACGTCCATTACAAAAGCGAACTTTTAGTTCGCTATCAATGAGAGCTCTTAGACGTCCTGAACTTGGCGGGATGTGCTTTCGTGAACCTAGCTGAGTTAAGCGCTTATCGCACATCGCACCTTCACAGGATGCTTGTGGCCTCAAACTATTTGGTAATTAAGCTAAAACACTAGCAGTAACGCCCCTAAACACTTCTAGAGCGCCAAAACAAATCTCTTCAGCAACTCTACCATATTCCCATCTCTCTAAATCATAGTTATCGTTATCCTCATTCTAATCCTATCTAGAGAAAATACCAAGAGAAACTCACATTCCTAAGAAACACTAAATATTTTCGTTCTTCCTATATTTCTCGCTTCCCTGAAACTATACCTTGCTTAGCCCATTGATTCATTGAAAAGTCGGCTTAATGGCACAGCAGTAACACATTGTTGATTTTTAGTAACCTGAAGAAAAAGCGCCTTGATCATACACACCACAAAAGAAGCCTAAAAACGTTCAACGTGTTAGTCAAAACCTGAGAAAAAATATTACAGTGTGAAATTGAGACAAAAGACGATTTGAAAGGCGCCCAATAAGTATGAACACTTAAATCCTTCAACACTTAATACTACATTACGAACACTCTCTTTATATGCTAATCGAACGATGCAAAAGAAAAACAACGTTACGCACGTATGCATGCATGAGCATAACCGTACAAACACAGGAAGCATCTGTTAAACTGGCGCATCAGAAACAGGAGCCCATCCTCTGGGCCCAACTGCATCTATGGGTAGTAGCAGGTCACATTTGCTCTGGTTTAGCCTCCTATCCGTTATGTCGGGACTGGCCAAAGTCCATGGGCCACAGGCGTTGCGTCTAACCGACTGGGGTTCACTCTGTGAGGAGGATCCCTGGTTTGTTCAAATCAATAAATAAAAAAATTTACACCTAAGATTACGTTAAAAGAAAACTTTCATTTCTCCTTTTTTGCCTAACCAATCTAAATTTCTCAAAAACTAGTCAAAACAACCGCAATGATGCTGTGATATTTGCGATGCGTCCACCTCTAACCAAATTTGAATTCAAAAATACAGTTTCCACGAGCTCACGTGCTATCCACCACACTAATAGAGCGCCTGGGTTTTCCTTTTTCTTCGCTAGCTTTTTATCCTAATGGTTAAATCCTATCAACAATCACCTGCCATCGGACATTGTCCGAGGAGGTTAAATGGGCACGGAATCGAGTTAGGCTGAGGCTGTAGCCAAAACAATGTGTAACTTTTTCCTTAGTATTATTGGGGCTGCATTTCACATAATACTTTGCTACGATGAAATAATAGGCAATAAATAAAAAGTACGGATACCTCAGGATTCTACTCTCCCACTCAAATGAACGCAACCAGTATTTAACTGTATTCATAAGGAAAATAAAGATCCTTAAACAAAACCCGAATCCACACCCAAAACGTTCAGAGACATTCGTCGGTTGTGGATGTGAGGAAACGGATTGAATGCAGGAGGTGCTGGAGTCGGCACAATATGTGTGATTCGGCCCATTTAAAAAGAAGCTCATTTCCATTCATAAGGGATGGCGATCGCAACTGATTTCACCAGAGAACGCCATTTTCATGCAACGACTCTTCTAGAGAGAAGCTCTGCAGGTAACTCAATAACGTCAAGGATCTAAGGTACAAACCACAAACCTCTTGAACGTATCTTCAGAAAAATATGTTCTACAGACAACATCCGAGCTCTGCAGTTTAGAGCTTCGAAGTCCAGAACAGGTCGAAGTATGGAAAGATTTTAAAAAACCATTGAGAGAGGCAAATGGATACATTACAAAAAGAGTTAGAGAAAGATGGATGAGGATGGTAAATGAACTGATGATTGCCAGGATGGGAGGATATGTCCGTGGGTCACAGGAAACGGCTGTATTCGCAGCTGGAAACAATTTCTGGACCAAGGTTCGTAACACCACTAGCAACTATGCTCGATATAGCCCATTAGAAAATGACGATCACGAATGTATAACAGGGATGGGAAATGTGCTAGAGCACACACCTTTTCTTTTCTCCGCTTTCTAAGGCAAAAGCCTATACATTACGTAGAACAAACCCGAATGTTGACGCCTCTAAGAGACTCATGCTTAATAAATAACTACGAAGCTATTGATAAAAAAACTTTGTAAATTGGGAAATGACCTCGTTGGAGAAACAGTTGATACAAGGAAGCACTTGTATAACCAGCCGTCCCTTGATCTCGCGACTCGAGTTGACACCAATAAGATTCCTACCCCTCTTGTTGAGTGCAAGAGCAGCCCTGTAGGTTCTGTTCGTTCTACAAATTCGTTAGGCATCATATCTTTCTTCTACAGTTCTTGTAAAAAATGCTGATGGTTAGGATTGTGGTGCGATTGTTGTACTTTTCACATCTTTCATCCTCATCCTACTTAGGCGGCAACCAGGTTTATGGCGTGTATATTAAAGCAAGAAGAATTGTGGAATCAAAAAGGCGAACAATGAGTCAGGTGTTCTTTCTCCCCATCAATATATCCTCGATGATCTTGAAGGCTCAGCAGGACCATCTCTTCCTCTTGTTCAACTGTTGAGCTGATCCGTTTATCATGTTGACTTTACAACGTAGATAAGATGTAAATGGAGCATCGAAAAACATTGAAAATGACAGCGCATACGGACCATGAGCTGGGTTGAAACCTCTCACTGAAGCTACCGATTGACTGGCAGAGCCAAAAGTCCCTACTTATGCGCCTACAAAGCGCTTAGGCGATTTCGTCTGAGACAGAGATGAAACACACAATGGTAGACCAGATTCCGTCTCACCAGTGAAAGTACTTGTTAGGGCAAAAGTACGACTGTCAAAAAAAAACTTTTCTAAGAAGTGCGTCCTTAAGAACACTGAACAGATCTTCGTGCTCATATAATCATTTCAGCAGCGATTATAGTGAAGATTTCAAGATTTTCCGCGAATTTTCTAACCATTGCAATGAAACCACTTTGTTGTTCTTACCTTCTATCGGAAGCAAAAGAAAGAAGAACTCCGTGCATAGGATATTTATGTCTGCCGTTTTAGTAAGGCAAGACGGCGGCTAACAGCAACCTTTTCATGAACTTTTATGGTTTTTAAATCAAAAGACCATTAAACGACATTTACGACGGAAAACTAAAAGACATAAAATCTCTCCGAACATATTAAAGTACAGCGAATCGAACGCCGTCAACAGGGCAAAGTAACTCAACACTAACACCAACAAACAACTTTAATAACTCAACACTAACACCAACAAACAACTTTAATAACTCAACACTAACACCAACAAACAACTTTAATAACTCAACACTAACACCAACAAACAACTTTATTTCCTAGAAAGCATCTAGACGAGGAGGTGGGATTCCAGGCGATGTAGCCGACCATGTGAAATGACCAATTTTAACGACGGTTCTGAAATGAAAACAACTCATTTTGAATGCTGCCAAAAAAAAAATTTTTTTTCGCACGCTGTTCATGTAAATGAAGATTATAGCTCGATTTGCTTAAGATTCCTGAAATTCCTAACTTTACTTTAAAATTCATATGGCCTTTCTTTCTTCTAAGTACAGAAAACTAATAAGCATACTTGTAGTACAAATCCCATGGAATTCCAATATTTCGGTTTTGCAAACAGCAAACGCAGGGAGGCCTATGTCGCTTAGATTTTCCGCTTGTTCCTTGATGTTCCTCAGCATTTGCACGATTGTAAGACGACAATGCGTTTTTGTAAAGCTCCATCGCTCTAGAAAGCGGCAGCTCATGAACCTTCTTTGTTTTGTTCTCCAAAACCTCTCCGCGTCCACGACGTTCAATATCCATTGCAAGACGCATAGCATTGCCTTTAACACGAGCGCATAGAACGATATGGAAATAGGCGTATCGCCAACCTTAAATAAAGATACATAGAGAATAAGAGTGATAAAATTCCTTTTTTAAGACTAACTTATCTTTCCATGTGTTTCGAAACGGTACCTGTTGGAAACGGAGCTGTAATGAGAGCGTGGGCTGCACGAGCAATAGGAAACAGCATTGAACTTGCGCAATAAAAAGACGCCTTGAAAGACAATATTACTGAAAAAATACTTAGATTGGTACTTGTTTCCAGATGTAGATGTTAATAACGTTTCCTATTACTCTGCCAAACTGTCATGCAAATGTCATTACAGGAAGACCAGCTGTTAATTTATATCATTGTTACACGCCTCCCAGCGGTTTACCGCCTCATCGTGGCTGCGAGATGTCCCCGAGTCTCTGGCTGCGATGTACAGCGAGGAGATTGGACCCTCAACAAGGATTCCCAAGCTGGCGCTTCCATCAGGAAGCTTAGTTAAGGGTAAACCTATACCAGCATCCACCACCTTACTGATGTTAAACTAGTCGCATGGTGGCAAATCTCCCTCTGATCCACAAGGGCAGCGACTGCGTGTGGTGGTGACGACTTGGGCAGACTTTGGTTACGCTGACCTCGGGAGTCCAGAAAAACACAATGGCTACTAAACAGCACCGAAAATAGAGATTATTCTAGGGCCTGCACAACCAGTGAGAAGGGCTACTCAAGTGTCAAATGTGAAGTAACTGTCATTATTACACG
The DNA here is from genome assembly GCA_009735665.1 of Angiostrongylus cantonensis. Taxonomy (NCBI): domain Eukaryota; kingdom Metazoa; phylum Nematoda; class Chromadorea; order Rhabditida; family Metastrongylidae; genus Angiostrongylus; species Angiostrongylus cantonensis. The sequence goes on along the minus strand of MQTX01000154.1, from coordinate 215,751 downwards.
ACGCTTCATCAAATGTACTCAGAGCATTCCATCATTTTTTGTATTTGATTCGTTTATTCGTTTTCCTCGCATTCATCCTCCATGAGGGCCTTCGAACTTTCACTTTGCGTGCTAGTTCGGCTGTTACTTGAGGATTTCGTGTTTTTTGTGAATGTCGTAGAACACTAGTCGAGTCGATTTTCCTTGACAATCCTGGAAATAGCCGAATTAAGACGTTCTCACGTGAATTGATGGAGAGTGCTTAGAGAGGGTTGAACCTGCACCCCGCTTGCTGGTAGATTAGGGTTGAACCTGCACCCCGCTTCCTGGTAGATTACATCGCTAACCACCCACCCGTTTTCTGCCAACCAAAAAAAATTGAAGCAGACCAAAAACTAGGAACTCTTGTTGTTTCCCGAAGCAGTTGACTACATCATCGCCGCTGGATATACTAGCAGAGAATAATTTATGGAAGAAACAAGTGAAAAAATATTTAGTTTCTGTCTGTCGAGATAATACAGACAATAATTGTGGCCAATCAGTGAAATGAACTCGATGAGTATTATCTACAACCGCACTTCGAGTTTGACATGTACATCAACTCTATAAACTTGTCAATACAGGCAAGAGGTTTTGTGGGTGGACACAGATGCGCACAGTGAACTCGTCCACTGTTGGTGGTGCTAACACTGTCGCTTACTGTCACTGGGCTCCGTGCCAAAACATTTTAAGAATCTGTTCCGTAAACTTATCTATAGAAAACAGGCACACAGAACATAACACTAAGCAGTGAAGAAGTTTACTACACTCTTAAAAATATATTAAAAGTTAATCATTCGAGAACATTCAATGCCGTCAACTATTCATGATTTTTGCATCATCAGGGATTCCTGGATTTCTCCTGCATGAGCACAGTAATAATCATCATGTAGTAACTAGGACAGTTGTCTTCACACATAGAGAATGTGCCGAAACATCAGGATTTGCTTCGGGTGAATTATATGAAAGGAACATTTGAGGTAACATGAAAGCTGGTCGTAAAAGCGACTTGAGACAAATCGGATCGCCCCAAAAAACGCTCATGAGAAAATGGTTACCATAAGTCAACGACATGATGCTATTCAAGAATTCGGTTCAAAAGTGATTAACATAAAATATGTAGTATCCAGTTCTCTGGTCGATAGTTCCAGAAAAATCACAACAAGGATGAGAAATAGGTGAGGAACTACACAGAAACACTGTTGTACAACATCAAAACAGCTGAATGTACAGCAAAGTTAGAAAATAGCATGCTTAGCAGCTAGAATAACCTAAAAACAACCGTCGGCGTCATCCGGACCTGTGAAATGAAAACTAAACGCGTCAAGCAGCGTCGTATCAAAATTCGCCTGCGAATCAACTGGTGAGCGGCGGGAAATTTCAATGCGATTTAAATATATGATGACCAATCGATATTCCATTCTATGTGCGTATAGACTTCTTAAAGTAAACTGTGTTCGCCTTGAAGAAAACTGAAATGAGTTACTATTTAATAGGCTGACTGTGACGCTAGGCGTCTTGAACTCCACTCTTCGAAAACGGCATACTTTTAATTGGAGTTCCAATGCATTTCTTTTAGGGCGAGCGTGGCGCAGTGGTCGGAAACGCCCTACAGCACATACGTGGAATTGATAACTGCGCCCATGGCTCACTAAGCTTTTCATCCCTCCGAGGTCGGCAAATTGCTACTAGACTTGTCTGGGAGGATAGCAACACCTCTAGACGAGGCAAATGAAGTAGAGTGCATGGCGCATCCCTCAGGGATTGATCAAGGCCGAGAACTTCATCCATTTTAGCCTTTTCAATGCATTTCTTTAACCCTAAGTCAGTTTAATGTAATGTTACATTAATCTTTTATCAACTGGACGCAATTTCTTAGAGATCGCTAAAATTGACTGATTGCTGCAGTTATTTGTAAAGTCGGTAAAATCGATTTAGCTAGTGTGTATCCTAAATCTGCCAACTTTTTTTTTACCATTTTTCATTGTGGTCACCAAGGTCCCTTTTTTATTTAGCAATCATAAGAATTTAGCTGGCATATACCTGTGTACATCCTTGTCTTTGGTATATCATCATAAATAAGCTTGTTGTCATTTTCGAAGTTGTTTTTGAAACTCACCAGAGTCAATCGGGCTTTTTTTTTCTGCCTACCTATTGCACAACCTTCTGAACGATGAGATCATCCAAACCGTTTCCTTCTAAGCTATGAATGCCACCTGGCCTGGAATATCTCATAGAAAGTTTGAGTAAAGCAATCCATATGTGGGGGCGCGTGTGGCGCAATGGTTGGAGGCGCCACTGCGGCGCGCACGTGAAATGCGCCCATGGCCCACCAAGCCCTCCATCCCTCCGGGGTCGGCAAATTGGTACCAGACTTGTCTGGGAGGATAGCAGCACTGGCTCGATACATCGATAGACCACCGCGAGTCATTGTAAAGGCCAGATATGCAATCAGTCATCTCCAACGATACTTAATGAAGTCGAATGCATGGCGAACCCTCAGGGTTTGATCAACGCCGAGAGCTTCGTCTTTTTTTTTAAATCCATATTTAAGGTTTGTTATGCTGGTCGATATACTGCACTCTTCAGTACTTTGCTGTGAACGGAATGCAATGATTTCAGCATACTGCGTAAACACTACGTAGATATTGGATGTTCACAGAGCCTCAGCCAAATAATGTACGATTAAGAGCTTGTTGAACTTCTATGCGTACTTTTGTTAGCATTTGTACTATCACTAGCTTTGTTATCTAACTTTCACATGCGTCTTCTAGACGGGCAGTAAGATTGCAACTTATTTAACCGTTTAGTCGCAAAGCAACGCGGCGCCTCCCCATGTAGCGAATAGACAGTTAGTCGCAAATCACGCGAAACAAGAGCGACCTCTTGGTTTTCTGAGACGCATGTGGATCTAGGCGTTGTACTATCTTTTCCTGCTGCCCCAACTTGGTACATACTTCCTCTATTTAAAAGAACTTACTCATGCATGCGTGCATGGATGAGTTTTCGTTCATGCGGGCTGTACAATGCGAGTCAATTTGGCCAAAAGACTGCAATTTAGTGGAAGTATATGGGAGGGAGGTAGGAGTCGCCTCAACAAATAAACTCTCGCCCATTCTGAGAGAAACTGACAAGCTGCCTGGGTATATGCCCAGTCTGCGTGTTTAGAGCTCAGTAAGCTACCCGCGGGTAGCGAATGCTAACCGCAGTGAGACATCTGCACTTCATCTGCACTTCACATGACTGCGATGAATCTTCTGATGGTTAAGAGTTGGGTAAGTTGGGCGAATGTGAAAAGTCTGCTAAGAGCTCAAGACTATTCTAGGTTGCTTGAATCGCAAAGGACTAAAGTGACGATGTGTGCCTACGATGCACACCGTTTTGCATCTAGATCCATAGAGAGTCTGATCATGCATGGAAGGAAAGACGTGGTAGAATGTCATTGTATTAGCTGAGACGCGAAAACGCCACACTGCCCATTCAACGTCGCCTATGACACCGGAGAAAAAGTGCTCCTTGGAAAATGTGATAGTAGAGCCGTCAGCGGGGTCGGCGTTCTCGTCAACGCGAATTTGACCGTTAACAATAAGTTTATTCAAACAACTAACAAAACAAATCGGACGTTTACGATTAGAGAGATGTCAATCAATACCGGGTTTAACATTCTTCGTCTTATGCGCACACAGATTAAGCCATAACGAAGATAAAGTGGGAGTGTTCTATGTAGATATAGAAAGGTTCTGCAGAGAAGAACACATTCCTGAAGGCCATCATTGGAGATTTTAACACTAAGATTTGACCTAGAAGAACATTCGAAGAACTCCATATTAGGGCCACGACATAGAAAGAAAGAAAGAAGTACAGTGAGAGATTTCCTAGGTTTTTCACAGCAGGTAAAATAACTTTTCCACAAGCTCCGCTCTCAACGATGGACGTGCAAATCTTTCTATGAAAGGCGTACGCGATAAAATAGACTACGTCATAGTAAATCGAAGGTTTCGACCAATTGATATCACTGTTGTCCCAAGATTTTACACGAGGCCATAACTTCTTTCGCTTAAGATTTAACTTGTAAAAAAAGGCAAAAATTACTTAAATGTAAAAAACGAAGTTACAAAGCCACTAATACTGGTTATTTATTCACTCCATTAGTCGGCAGTTGGCAAGATGCCGTTATTGACAGCACCAACGATTAATATGATCGGCCGATTCAGCATCTTCATGCTTGCACTACAAAAGCTGAGTGTTCTAAAGTGCTGTCTCCAGAAACACACGTGCTGATGCACCAGCGTGGAACCGTACGAGCTGCAGGCAACCGCGAACTAACGTTGGAACTTGCAAACAGTGCAGACAGGCGTTAAAAAAGAATCTTAAAGAGAGAAGAGCAGCCGTAATGGTCGAAGCAGCAGACGCTGGGAAAAGCATTCACGAAGCTCGCCGAAGCTTCGCACAGTTGCAAGACCAAAATGATTGCACTTTGACCTCCAGACGAAAAAATAACAGCGTCCAGAAAGGGAATGTAGAAAATCATCAACGAATACTACTCAGGTCTCTTCGATAGCCACGTCCACCTTCAATTATATTAAATACAGGAGGATGGATATGTTGGACCAGCGGTTCTACCTTCCGAAATCCGACATGCCATTTCGTCGGTGAAAAATCGAACAGCACTAGGTCAGGACAGGATAAGACCAGAACATCCGAAGAACCTTCCACCAGTCCTCGTAAGCACACTGCTTCAGCTCTTCTCACGTTACCTGTCTGAATGCGAGATCCCTGCCCAGTGTAAGACCAGCAAGACCGTGTTTTTGTTCAAGAAGGGGGACCTACACGGTACAGGCAACTATCGCCCAATCTGCTTGCTGTCTGTCGTCTACAAACTTTTCACTCGAGTCATCCTGAACAGGATTGACAGAACACTAGACGAAGGAGAGCCGTGCGAGCAAGCAGGGTTTCGAAAAGGATTTAGTACGATAGACCACATTCACACGTTAACAAGGCTCATTGAAGTATCGCGAGAGTACAAAAGACCGCTCTGTCTCACTTTCATCGACTTAGAGGAGGCCTTTGATTCAATTGAGATAGAAGCAGTCATGGAAGCCCTTAGTAGTCGAGGAGTCCCTGCTCAGTACGTAAAGATTCTTCGTGGGCTGTACAAAAATTTCACAACCAAAATTTCTCTATTCTACAACGATATTGAGTTTACGAACGTAAGTTGCGCACAAGGAATGATTGCGGTACATGTCGTGATTAAATAAACAGAGCATCAGTGTAGATAAAGCTAAACGAAATGTAAACGTGTTGACGAAATAACTGGAAATTATGTTCGCACACAATTCTGTTAGTGGATTATTAATAAATGGCACCTATATGTTTAAAATGTTCAGCCTACGCGATATTATTGCCAAATTTTCATTCGGCTAGCGTTTCGACGTCTTCGTCTTCTTCTGAGCTGATGATTTGAGTCGATAGTTCACAGTCGTACGTCCTCGCGTTGTGGGTCTTCCTGGCCCTGTCAAGACTAATCTCCTTTTGTGGAGCAGCATTTGAATAAGAGTCTCATTAGGCAGTGGTCCTTTATGCAGGATGGTTGCTGATTCATTTTCGACTAACCTTCCCGTAGGAGTCGTTACTAGAGTAGTTAGCACAATGCGAAGTATCGAAAAGTAAAATCGTTACCATCTACGATGGTAGATGTTTACGTAAGCCACGCACATATCCAGCCGTCGTTTGGTTGGTCTTTTAGGAAGACGCTCGCATTCTCTTAGAGCCCACTTCATTGTTCTTTTCGTCCATGTGTTATTTGTTCTCCTTATAATGTGATCTGGCGCATTTCCCTTTTTCGTTATCGATGTGTTTTTTCCCAAAACCCGAAGACGGGGTGGGCTTCGAAGACTAGAGCTTACTATTTCTGCCACTCGTTGTGAGTGTGTGTTGAATTTTAGAGGACACCGCTAAAGTGGTCTATGAGTTGTACGCAGATTTCATGACATGCGTGAAGCAACAGCGCACGTTTCTGCTGCATAACAAAGCGCTGGGAGGGCTGTTGAATCGAGAGCATGAGCGCGGAGTTTTGAGTTTTTACTTCCTCACTGGCTTCTCTGAGAGGCCAGGATACGGCCCATGACGCTTTTCTTCTTTTGTCTAATTCTTTCTTCATGTTCTTTTCCATGTTCATTGAACATGCGAAGTAAACGTACTAAGCGGTTACTGTAATCAGAGAACCATCCAGTTCCACTTGTTCGGCCTTTCAGTGTAGGTTCTTCATGGAGTGGGGGTTCGCTTTATTTATGTGCAGTCCAATCTTTTCATTTTCTTTCGTTGTGTTCACCCGGAATCGTCTCTCTGCATTGGTACTCCTCAAAAAGATGCCAATTTCACTGGTTTAGTTACTGTTGTTCCACGGAGTTTTGCGGTCAGCATAACTAAGCCCTTCCTCAATCTTCGCTACCTAAACAGTCTCCATCCGTATTCATCAAGGAAAAGTTTGTAATCTTGCGACTAGCTTGGTGTCAAGGCGCAGGTCGTAATTTTTGGTATTTGCTAATACTTGCCCGAGTTTCCAGAAGGAAAAGCGGGACTCTTAACTACAATGAGGAAAGATTTTGCTGGTGATTGTTGAATTTTCAGTACTCCTGAGGTGAGTAGGGAAAAAGGGTTTGGTCACTGAAGCGCACACCATTACTTCTCTCGAATAGGTATATCAACCTCCAACTGAGGTAAAATATTAGAGTGGAATAGCAGTCCCACTCGTAACACCAAGGCTCTGAGGAAGACGAAACGTCAGCCATCGACCAACAACAACAACAACGACAACGAAGACCTATACCAACCTCACAGCAGCTAAAGAAGATCGGTTTATAAGATCATAAATAAATAAATATAAAATATCACAGATTCCATAAAATTGAACATGATCTCAAAAAGCACTGCGCCAAATATCTCAATCATGTGGGTTTTCACTAGTACACTGAGAGATACACACCACAGAGTACGTAAAAACATAAAAAACATAAGCCAAAATTTCATAGATTACTAAGTTAACACGAGATTGTTATATATTAAAAGGCTTACTCCAACAACATTATGGTGCATTCGTCTTCTTCAGAGCAGCGATGACCCAAGTCGGTTGTCCAGGTTGTCCACAGTCGTTTGCCTTCGTGATGTAATTCTTCATTGTCTTCCCACCATGTCGAATCCTTTGGAGAGGAAACTCTTTTAAGTAAGACGACCCCTCGGCATTGTTCTTTTGTACAAAACTGACTGCTAATTGTCAGCTGCTTGTCAACTGATTACAGTTTTACTCATGGACAAGCCATCTTGTAGAAGTTGGTATACTATAGGATAGCGCATAGGTGCACCTCTCTTTTTAAAACTATCTTTCATACTTTCATTGGATTCTATTGAATTAAGGGCCAAAGTCGTTGGCTCGAACCTTTCATTTGCGTTTCATTCAAATTGAAAAACGGTCACTGAAGCGAAATTCATTTTACTCTCTTTTTTGCACTCCGATAGATTAACCGTTTGGCCCACGGATCTCCCTCACATGAGGGATCTAGAGTCGGTTAGCCGCGAGGCTACATGGCGCGTCCCCAGGTGGCGGATAGGGGGTTAATCGCGGACCAAAAGCGAACTTTGCTTCCCTGAGACGCAGGTGGATCCAGGGAATGGACTCCCTGTTTCAGCTGCGCCGATTTGGCACATACTTTCTGTATTTGCTAGGCGTATTCATGCCTGCGTGTGTGAGTGCGCTCTTTGCTTTATGCGGATTGTATTCTATGAGTCAATTCTGCCAAAAACAAGCAACTAAGTGACAGAGAAGTATATGGGAGGCAGCTAGGAGTCGCCTCCAACGAATAAGCTCCATGTGCACTTTGGGAGAGACTGACAAGCTACCCGTGAGTACACCGAGCCTCCACGTTCACAGTCCAACAAACTCTACATGGATATCAAAACGCTAAACGCAGTAAAAGAAAACGGATCTCATCCCCTGACCACGAAAGGGCCCCAATTTCGCAGCCTTGGGAAGGACGAACACGGCGAGGCAGCCAAAATCTGAGGGCCAATGGAAGACGCTTCGATCACGAAGAACTATGGTGACGATATGTACAATGCGAGCACACTTGCATCCGAGTCCTCGATAGAAGACTTGGTCATGCAAGGAAGAATGATAAGGTACGACGTCATTGGGGTGGCAGAGACAAGACGACGCCACCCACTCAACGCCGTCAACGACACTGGAGAAGAACTGTTTCTCGGAACATGCGACAGTAGAGGAGTAGGCGGTGTCGGAGTTCTTGTGAACACGAGTTTGTCCATGAACATCGATTCGTTAGAACAGCCTACACCCCGAATCGGACGTTTACGATTAAAAAGTTTTAGACCAATTCTGGCTTTGACAATCTTCGTCGTTTACGCGCCAACATCAAACTATGACGAAGAAGAAGTCGAAGCGTTCTACATGGACCTAGAGAGGTTCTACAGAAAAGACCATACATTCCTCAAAGCACCATTGGAGAATTCAATGCCAAAAATGGGCCAAGAAGATCGTCTGAGGAACCTCACATTGAGACCCACGGATTAGAATGGAATGAACAGGGTGAGCGGCTCTCTGAGTTTATCATGGCGACAAAGACCATGGTAACTCGCAATTCCAGAAGCCTCACCCTCAACGCTGGACACGGGAATATCCCAGTGGAGAGCACCACAACGAAGTAGACCACATCATAGTAAATAGAAAGATTTGCCTAACCGATATCGCTGTTGCCCCAAAATTCTACATGGGATCAGACCACCGTCTCCTTCGTGCAAGACTTAACTTCTTACGGAAAGGAGAAAAAGCCGCTAAATTCAAAAGCCAAAGTCCCAGAACCACTATAAACTGGGACTTATTCAACTCATTAGTCGGCTGTTGGGAAGATGCCGCTGTCGACAACGTCGACGACGAATGCGATCGGCTCATTGAACATGCTGGAAAAACCATTCGCAATGCCCACCGAAGCTTCGCCATTTACAAGACCAAGATGATTGCACTCCGACGCCCAAAAGGAACAATAGCAGCGTCCAGAAAGGCAATCAAGAAAATCATTCACGATTACTACTCAGATCTCTTCGATAGCCGCATCCTCCTCCCGTCATATGAAATAAAAGAGGATGGATATGTTGCACCAACGGTTCCCCTTCCGAAATCCGACATGCCTTTTCGTCGGTGAAAAATCGAACAGCACCAGGTCCGGACAGGATAAGATCAGAACATCCGAAGAACCTTCCGCCAGTCCTCGTAAGCACACTGCCTCAGCTCTTCTCACGTTACCTGTCTGAATGCAAGATCCCTACCCAGTGGAAGACCAGCAAGACCGTGTTATTGTTCAAGAAGGGTGAGGTACACAAGATTGGCAACTATCGTCCGATCTGCTTGCTGTCTATCGTCTACAAAGTTTTCACTTGAGTCATCCTAAACAGGATTGGCAGAACACTGAACGACGGACAGCCATGTAAGCAAGCAGGGTTTCGAAAAGGATTTAATACGATGGACCACATCCACACGGTGGCAAGGCTCATTGAAGTATCGCGAGAGTACAAAAGACCGCTCTGTCTCACTTTCATCGACTTAGAAAAGGCCTTTGATTCAATTGAGATAGAAGCAGTCATGGAAGCCCTTAGTAGTCGAGGAGTCCCTACTCAGTTCGTAAAGATTCTTCGTGAGCTGTACAAAAATTTCATAACCAAAATTTCACCATTATACAACGATATTAACGTTGACGTCAAAAGAGGAGTTAGACAAGGCGATACAATCTCACCAAGATTATTTACCGCCATCCTCCAAAACGTCATGCGAACATTGGAATGGGATAATATGAGAGTGAAAATCGATGGTCGGTATTTAAATTATCTTCGCTTTGTTGACGACATCATCCTTATAACACCAGACATTAGCCAAGTGGAACGTATGCTTGCTGACTTTGATAAAGCGTGTGGAAAGATTGGTCTTGGACTAAATCTGAAGAAAACGATGTTTATGATGAACGGGCTGGTTTCGTATGCCACATTCACGTTTAATGGGACGAATATTTCCGAATGCTCCGGTTATTTCTATCTAGGCTGGGAAATGAACATGTTGAACGACTTAGCAGAACTGAGCAGAAGAAAACGAGCAAAGGAGGATGCAAGGTCACACAACGTTATCGAACGCGCAGTCGAAAGGACGATGCTAGGTGTATCCCGTTTCACACAAGTAAGGGATGCGATCCGAAGCTCCAAGCTGCGTCAACGATCAAGAATCGAAGATGCCGTTCTATACGCCAAACAGTCGAAGATAAGGTGGGCCGGGCACGTAATACGCATGAATGACATCCGATGGACAAGAGCCGTTAGTGACTGGATTCCTTGAGATATTAACTCAGGAAGAAAAACGACTCGATGGTCAGCGTTCTTTATGAAAGGACTAGAAAAAAGATATGATGCTCGACGAGTCCCAAGAGTGAGCAGAACCCACTAGGCTACTCTTGCACGTAACAGGGAAAATGGAAGAATTACTGGCGCCCGCTCGAGTCACTCGACGATCAACGAAACTACAGGTGACAGTGACCGTTTGGCGAGGAAGCTGGGTTTTCGATTACTGAATATAATTTCTCTATTACTGCAGTAGGTAACGAGTTTAGAACCTTCTGGACTGACTTTTCTCAATCATGCCAGCGACATATGCTACTTTCAGACAAATTTTGAACGGGAAAGCTCATTACGCACATAGAAAGGTCACATTGGAAACACCATCGTTTCTTCTTAGACGACATCTTAGCTCCCTTGCTTACGTGTTGGAGTACATTTTAGGCAAGTTGGTGGTTGAAATATATACCAAAAGCTCTAAAAAAAAATAGGAATTTTACAGATGAGACAAGAGACATTTATCTTATGTGAAAAGACGTGTAGAATCAAATGACTTTCATTGCGATTAGAAAAAAAATTAGCCATCAGTTTCGCATCGTGCGACCCGAGTAGAGGTAGACAATCGTCTTTTTCTCTTTCGACGATTTGTTTTGTCAGCCCTCCTCCACACTCAACGGAATAAATTTCTTCGGATAGTCCAGCATTGTCTATCAATTATTCACTTACTGAGCTGTGCGCAAGTGTACGAATCTGGAATTCTTTTTGAATCTAGTGCAACAAAAACCTCGTGTTTACTCATCAAGAAAGCACTAACTTAGTTAACAATGTCGCCGCTAAGGATTGCACACAGCTTTATTTCACTTGATATGAAACCAGCAGAGATTCTAGAACTTAATGATACATAGTTAAACAAACAATCATAGGATGGTAGAGAGAGAATTTACATATTACATTTATAATATTCGCACACAATTGCAAGAGGTTAGGAATAAAGTTACTAGAGAACATCACTTCACTGATGACGAACACTGAAAAGAAAAGGCCTGCTGAATCCAAGAAAACAGGGGTGGGAAAAACATCTGGATGTTCAGTCACTACCCCATCAACTAATCCTCCAATTCCAAAAAATGTGATTGCATCGCCTCACCCCAGGCTGTTTAGCGGGAAAGTCGAGTAAGCATCGGCAAGAATTTGGAAATGACTCTTGAGGTGCATGGAACTTTGTCAGTCCTCGGGAGTTGGAAATAGAAATGAATGGAGCTAATATGGATTTGTCGCGTTCTTCAGAATCTGTATAACGTTACCACATTTATGTCAGAAAGGCTGAGCAAAACCAGAAAAGAGGTGTAACAAGAGGTCACAAATAAGATTTCTCAACTCGGCTACGTCGTAGTGCACTGTTTTCTATCTTAAAACAGCCAGTTAATAATCTTTCATATTTACTTGGATACTAGGATCTTCACTGTTGTGAAGGCCGCAGCACAATTTGCATCCTCCGGAGATTTATTAGTTTAGCCACTGTGGTACCCTCGAGTCCCAAGGACAACCTGGCTAAAGTCTGCCCCAGGTCATCATCACCATAAGCAGCTGTCGTCCGTGGGGATCAGAGGGGGATTCGCCACAATGCGATTAATTTGATATCATGACGGTGGTGAACCCTGATTTTAGTTTACTCCTAGCTGAGCTCCCTAATGGAAACAGATCCTCAAATCAGGAGACCATACCGGGAGGATGAATCCACTCGATGTATTTCGCAGTCCGACACCCAATAACACCTCCCAGCCACGACGAAGCGGTAAATCGTTGGGAGGAATCTCCACACTTCAACTATAAAACCTGCACTTACAACTATATTAATGTATAAATTTCAAAGAAGGCACAAAAAAGACCAGCAAAGAAGTCTCAAATCAAAAATGAGCTGTGTATGTTAACATACAAAGTGGTCAACCAAGTTTGTAATTTGGATCTTTACGACCAGCATAATTTGGGCATAAATATTTGAAAACTGTGCTAAAAGTAAAGGTAAACAATTTCGAATAACACCTTTCGTGGCTTACAAAGTAAATTATTGATGCAGTAGAATGCGAGCGGAGGAAACAGTTTATGAGGGAAAAGTTGTTGACGACGTTCATCAACCATTTAATCCTGTCCCGTTAAGATTGGTCTAAAACCAGGAATTAGTGAATATAAGGGCCAAAAATACTCTAGTGTCAAAATAATGCACTGTCATCTAGATTCCAGTAATTCGTGCCAATGTCGCGTGATCTTCAACCTCTTCACAGATGAGAAAAATAGCCGAAATTTCTAACCTGTATTTACGATGCCATTCCAGGAAGGCTTTGTTCAAAACAGCAAATTCATTAGACATAAAACCAAAATAAGCAAATGTCTAAAATTACTTCATGTGAAGAGAACTCAATTCAGGCAACCAACCAATCGTATTTACTGTACAACTAATGACATTCGGCTTTAAGAATTTTTACATAGCCCATTGCATCACGTGAAGCATTAAATGCATCACGTGAAGGATGGGAAGGAACTTCTAACCAAACATTGCACATCTTCGATTACCTTCCATGTCTGGAAGAAATTACTGTTTACCATGTTGGATCGTTCCTGCAAACATGATAGACGTACAGGGAAAAGATTTAGCTAACTATTGCGTGAAAAGCTCACACAAGGGCGCAGGCTGACACGATAATTGGGAAGCCAAAGATGATCAAGAGTGAAGTGCAAGCTAAATCAAAGTCTCTAGAAATTTCTCGTATGCATAAAACAGGCAAATATCCATATTTATAGAGCGAATTAATGGAACGACTAACTACACTAATGCCCCGATATCAGCCAGAAGATTTCGCACATATTCTGTGTCGTATGCATTTGAAGAAGGCATAAGAAATACCTACCTCTCCTCAAGTACAAAGGCGAGTTGAACCGATCAACAGTTGATGCCACCAGTGCGCCAGTTGTAGCACGTGAACATGAAGCCAATCTTCTTGAACAAAGCAATACGCAGCGAATAATTCCCATTTACATCGAAATATTCAGTTCCCTAATGCGTCCCTGGAATACTGGTTACTCAACGATGAGAATAAATTTCCTTTTCTTACACTACGCGCTGGTGATACTCATAAGCGGATCATAAGCAATGTTGCGTTACACTTTGTGAAAGCGCGAGGAACAGTACTGCCCTAACCGTTTTATTCACTGCATACTATTTTTAACGGCAGGGTATATTGCGAAATATAACTTCAATGATGCTGAGATATTGGCAAAACTCCGGACCGCAGGTATCTGTGAACGGGATCAGGTGAACGAACGCGCTATAGCTGAGAAACAGGCGAAACCAAGGACCAGCATAGTGCGGTGGTGAACGCGTTACTCCCTGGAAAGAACAATAGCGTGTTCGTTCTCCACCGCAGTCACCTGCGATCCGGAGTTTTGTCAATATCTTAGGATAATTTCTTCTGCATCATCATCGGATCAGGAACAGTTCTGCATCAAAATGATCAATTTCGTTCGGAATTTGTACCACAGGATCTTACAAAAATCTTTTCGGCCAGTGTTTCAACCCATTCATTTTCTTCATAGGCGCGATGATACGAGCCGATTTTCCACGGCCGTTCGTGCTTGGGATGTGGGCCTTCATACTTGTGTGACGTCGAATCTGCCTCTCTGCTTCTTCTTTTATTCCCTTCATGCTCAGTATCACTTAGGTTCATATCCCAAGTCGGTTGCAATCAAGTTCAAGATATTCCCCAGAGGCAACAACTGAGCCGACCTGCTGTTGAACTTTCGTAAATACCTTGGTCACCTTGATGGAAAATTAAGTAGAAAGGAAAAAAATGTGGTGCTATTCGTTTAAAAAACGCCACAGATGGCATTACATTGTTCCCTGATTCGTCAGCATCGTTTAAGATGGGCTTCAAAATAGGCTTCTGTCGAGGTTAACGTACCCTCCAGACACGAAAGCTGCTAAGCCGATAAGTCTTAGATGTCTTCACTAACTACAACAGCTCACAAAACATAGTAAATTTGTCATAATCTTTCTTAAAAATTATTAGTATTACTCAGCACCAATTTGTTTCCGCTAACTAGAACAGGTTGATTCTCTGGGAAATATTGGACAGATAATAATGACACACACACTGGACTTCACGAGGAGCCTTGCCAGCCCATAACACATTTTCCATTTTAGTAGCAAGCTTTTGGTATCGAAACAATGTTTTCTTCCCTGGAGTCTTAAGAAATCTTTGGTGCGGCATCCCAATATCTGCACCACAAGTATTCGTCACAGGTCTGTCATATCTTACTTAAGTTTATTCTAGAATGCCAAAAATTCGTGGAGAATTTTAGACAAGCTTCTGGATGGAAATGTCGAAATGAGTGCGCCTGATTCTGCAGCGGGGAAAATCCCATGGTGTACAAGGAAAGTCTGCACGTCTCCAACGATGTTCAGATGGAAAATAATGAGCACTGAAGAAACAGTTATGGTAATATATGCTTGACAGTGCAACAACCAAGGATGGAACTGAGTGTTATGTGAAATCTAACAGAACTGTCTTGTCAGTATGCTGTTGCTGTTTAATTTTCCCGATGTCCACCCGTTCATTGTGCATTTCGTCGACTCCTAAGAGATCCTTTCCTCATGTTTGGGCGAACGCCGTTTTCAGCCAACACATCATGAGAAGATCACTATCATCAGTTGCTATACTTATCGACTGATCCAGCTGATAAGTACGAATTAATGCGTTCTACTATCAGTCTGAAGAAGTCACCCCCAACTATAAGGTATACATCGCCTCAAATACAAGGAAATTATTAGAAGCAGCATAAAAAAGGAACAGTCTAAAGAAATATCGTCGGATCTCGGGCGAGTACAGTAATCTGGTGTAAACCCTGATGAACAATGATGAGATCACCAAACTTTCCCACATGTGCAATTGATTATGGCGAAGTTCTACACTAACCTTTTCCATCACACAAACCCCGTCCCAGAGCAAAAAATGCTCTCTCTGCCTGGGATTTCACCCTCTTAAATGCGAGATGCGATAGAAGACATGAAAAAGCCACAGCTCAGGACACCATATATCACCGCCTATTTCCTTAAAGCCGAGGCCACAGATTGTGGGCACTTCTCGCAACCCACGTGATATCTAAGCTTCAAAAAGAGAAAATTCCTGATCATTGGAGGGATTTGCGCACGGCCACTCTCCGAAGTAAGATGACCAAAGGGTTCTCCGTAACTGTCCTCTGATATGCCTGTTAACTATACTCTACATACAGTTCACGAAGATTATATTGTCGTGCATATGGAAAACCTTTGGCAGCGATTGTCATGCATAGACCACATCTAAACCGTGTTATAGAAGCTTGTTAGGAGTGCTATCTACCTCTGGTCCTGACTTCGTCGACTGTGAAAAACCGTTTAACAGTGAACGAATGCAATACTACAGTGTTCGTACCACTTAGATGAGAAAGGCATATGTTTTGATGGAAAATTCTTGTTAAATCTTCGTTTCGCCGGAAAGATAGTCTCGTTTTCAAGAAGCGCCAGCGAAACAACTACAATTAGCAATGAACTCAACGAAGCATAAGAAGACTAAATATAAATCGGAAGAAGAACTAGTTCACGAAACCTCTCTGATTGCAGAGACCCCTCGTACGTATACCTTCGGCGATCAATGAGTATGGAAAACAATATGAAGGAGCAACGAGATAGAAGAAGGAGAGCATCTCGGGCTGCATTCAGGCCACTCAAAGAAGCCACCGACCAACTGAAGGATTCGAAAATCCGCGCTCACCTTTTCGATTCTACGGCCCTCCCAGCGCTTTGTTATGCTGGAGAGATGTGGGTTCATACTTCAACCACATGAAGAATGCTGCGTTTCTCCTATAGATCCTTTGAAAGATGCTTCTGAATTTTATCGTGCAGTCGCAACGTTTAGCTTGCATGGGAAGCTCTGTTCTTTTAAATTCATCTCATCTTCGTGATTCAGACATCGATGGCGAAACGCAGATGCGCCGATCATATAGTGAGAGGAACAGACGAAAGATAGACGAAAAGAACTGCAGAGTGAACTCTACCGGGATACAAGCGTCCCCTAGGATGACCATCTACGTGATGGGCGGAAGCGTTTGTTTGTCAATCAGTTCTTGTTGTAGCTGTGATTGTTTCAGTTCAGCGTATGAGAATCGCACCGGCCACAATGTTCGAACCGCGAACCGCGAACCCACCACCACGGACGACGAACACAGTGCTAAAGGACGAATGCAAACGTGCTGAGGTCCGCACAACTCGTGAAGACGAGCCGTCCAAGTATCCATGTAAGCGTTATGAACGGTCTTAATTATCCAGTTTTATTCTCTCCTCCTGTTTTGTGAAGTCATAGATCTCTTAAAAAAGAAATTCAATATTCAAGACAGAACTTACTAATGATGTGTGTATTCATTGTAGAGGCCACAGCTAAGTTCCTAAGTTCTAAGATCTAGGTGGCTATCAATGGCCATGACCTCTACACTTTTTCTACTCATAAATGTCGTATCGCTAGCTCTTTCCATGATAGGAAAATTAGGACTATAATTCTTTTTATCTTTCCCAACTTATTCAGGTTTACGTCTAACCTACTGTCTGCCATCTAAGGATGTGCTACGTGCCCCCACTTTTAACCGACTTGCGATCCCTTATTGAGAGGGTTCCTTGATATGCGAGGTGGGCGGACCTTGTAAATCACCCAGATCTAAGTGGATGGAGACTATTTGGTCAACGCTATGGCCTAAACACGAATCATGCATGTTCTCCATGGTATCTCTGCTTTCCGCGCATCACTGACACATTAAATGCTTGTAGTAAGGTGGAAATATCCCGAACTTTCGATGTTCCTTTTTTGTTTCTAATACAATTTGTGATTACTAAGCGAATAGAATCACATTAGATTCTCATTTGAAGTCTAAATATTTAGAACATCATCAGTTGCTGGACTGGACGTTGTACCCTATCCATTTGGAAGGAATTTTTCTAATATATCAAGTATTTAGAAACACTGATTCATTTCCATGTACACAACGGGCTACTTATAAAATAACGCAATGCATTCGAATCGATGAGATGGAACAAAATCTACCCCTCCATTACTGAAGTACTGAGCTACAACAGTAGTCCCATGTATTTCGAGACTTTAGCGTACAGCGATGACGATTAGTTCAAGAAAACCTCTCCAAGAAAACGATCGGCACTACGTCATAGAAGTCCAGAATTATCACAGCAAATGCGAAGTATACGATATAACTGCAGTTCCGCAGCCTGAAGTGCTGCACACTTCCGCAATCTACGATGTGTTACAATGTTCTTAAAATAGTGAAGTGTTCAATGAGTTCCATAAGATGAAGCTCTATCAAATAACCTTTCCTTTTCGTCTTATTTTCAACGACCAAACGTCAAACACTGGCTGGATCAGAACGTTCCCATAATTCGTTAACCACAATGACTTTCACATTTACGAACTGGTTTGGAATTTGGCTAGGGATTTCTGCGGATTAAGAACGTTATCGAATTAAAGTTGAGTCGACCCCTGTTGGAATAACGCGATAGCCGTTTAGGTCTCGCTTCGTGCTGCAGCTCAAAAGGCGGCTTCCTGAAAATCTGGCACTAAGTTCATTCAGTACTGAGCCCATCGACGTGCTACCACTGCTACCAGTGCCTTTTGAAATAGACTTCTTCCTGTCATTCTTCCACAGTTCCTGATACCATTGATTCTGATAGATGCCAAATATCAAATTTGAGACGCTGATAATTGGCACACAATCAATGAGAACGATAACAATAGAGTCACATTACTTTCGCGCATGTGTTGACTTCTCGTCGAAGTGCTTCTTCATGTGTTACGTTACACCTAAGTAATGAATACTCCAACCGCAAGAGTATCACCATTCCTTCGGAAATGTACGTGAAAGTGTACACAGAGTATGCAACAACATCCCATTCAGTGTCCACAAGAAAAAAACGCACAAGAAAGTATTGCTGGCATCTCATTGACAAATTACAAAACTTGAAAAAAAAAGGTACAAACTGGATGGGCTGTGGGCGGAATTTCCCCACTGGGCGGCTTTTCTCACACAATCGTTTACAGCCTGAATCTTATGCTCATTCACGCACAATATTGAATAAATCATAGTCGTCGAAAATTGAGCACGCTGTATAAAGAAAAACAACACAACAATCTCCTGCAACAACAAACGTAACATACACTTTCCTCACAGGGGAATAACAACAAGAAAGCGAACTCGTCCGCAGTTGAGAGCGACTATGAACTAAATTCGCGCGCTAAGAATAACTAACAAAACTGCAACAATGAGGCGAACTCGCGCATTATTTTTGGCAATCAAAAGCTCTCAAACCCGTCGACGAGAATGGGCGCATCGCTCACCAAACCTTAGTTCGTTGTCAACGTTAACTATTTAGCTGATAACACCAGTCAACAAACAATGCTCGCAACGTTCCTTGAGAAGCGTGCCACCTCGCAGTGGTCGAATAACAGAGATAGCACAATTTTTAACGCAACTTATGAAACTAGTCAACATATCTGGCTGCTAATTTTACAGAAACTGATGAATAAAAAATGAAGAAAAAAAGCAAAATTACAAGATTGAAATTCTACCGACTTCTCTGTAATATTATTTAGAAAAACGCACCTATCGTTAAATAATTCGAAAAAACAAAAATCATAGCTCATTCTTCCACTCTTCGTTCTCTCCCGGGTCAATTAGGCTATTGCTTCTAAATGAAAAGCCGTTCTCATTCGCATGCTTGCCAACATTCAGGTGCTTTTAGAGTGGTTTTTGCATATTTAGTTTCCTAACTGCAAAAACCAAGTCTCTAAAGCACAGGGAAGGGGAGGCCAAATTGCAATTTACAGTCAATGGAAAAGGTTATTCTTAATTGAATGACCATCCTTGGGCCGGTTGCTGCACAATTGTTACATCCTGTCCACTAGTGATCTCGTCGTCACTATTCGAACTGAAATTCCTCCGTTGTTAAACTAAGTCAAAAGAGGCGAATAAAACAGAACGCACTTGAAATAGGTGTCAATTATCTCATAGGTCAATTTGTATATCTCTTCGTTATCATGACTTTGCAGCTGCTCGATTTTGTCCAGACCTGTAAACTTATATGGAATAGTAACACAAGAAAGACAGATATACGCCATGGATGCTAAGTCACGAGCGCTACCTCCGCATTCCTCAATTTGAGCGCATATCGACTCTACTCCTGAACCAGCCATTTTAAGAATGTTGTTAATACCATCGAGAACAACCTTAAATAGATGGAGTACAACATAATGACAAAGAAAAACTGACCCGAAAAAAAACCGCGAACAAAAAGTTCCCGGCGATTCTAATTGCAAAAAACCTGCTTTTAGAAGATACCAGAAAAGGGATGAAAACATGGAACAAACCTGGATAATTTGTGGCTCCTTACAGTCCAGCAGAGCGCAGAATGGTTGAATCACACCACAGTTAACCATCTGCTCGACCTGATCAGGTCGGCCGGAAATAGTAACATTCGACACAGCCCACGCAGCTTCCTATGAAAATAGTAGCAGTAGTAAGCCACCACAGAATTCATTCCAAAAGAAGCCATGGCACCACTAGTAGTTACCTTTTGTGTCGAAAAATCAGCTTTGCTGAGCAAATTGATGATTAAAGGCATGAGGCCGGCGTCGAGTACGGCCTGTACTTGACTTTGATTCCCAG
Organism: Angiostrongylus cantonensis; assembly: GCA_009735665.1. Lineage (NCBI taxonomy): Eukaryota > Metazoa > Nematoda > Chromadorea > Rhabditida > Metastrongylidae > Angiostrongylus > Angiostrongylus cantonensis. The sequence goes on along the minus strand of MQTX01000154.1, from coordinate 195,594 downwards.
CAGTGATGTTCGACAAGAACCATACAGCTTCCTTAAACAATGCAAAAATCAATGATCCTAACTTAAAAGGCCGAAAAGCTTGTTATTCCTCACTTTGTTAATTTTATCCTTATGATGCGAAAGAAGTTGAGGCATCTCCTGCAGCACACCACAATCCAGCACAAGCTGTGTTTGCTCATCTGACCCTGTTACAATGTTACCAACAGCTCGTAGTGCTGCCGTTTGAACTTTCACATCAGTATGGCCAAGCATTGGTACAAGTGATGGAACTATCTATAGATATATCAATGAGAATCAAACATATACAGAGCACCATAACAGCCACATTAATTCAAATGATTATCAAGGAATTTCTATACGCACACCACTGTCGATAACCAACTGGATCTGTTCGTTACCTCCATCTGTAAGATACGACAATGCCCAAACAGTATCGACAAGTATATTTTGATCCTATAACCAAATAGAATATTGAGTGGAACCATAAATGCAAGAGCAATACACCTACGTCATGGTGGATCAACAAGACCAACGCTGGCAATATTGTCTTCACTATATCTGGTGTAGGTGGAGGGTCTTTGGAGCGGCATAAATTGACCTAAAACAGGTATTGATATCAAACTATAGTAGTAGTAACAAGTTATATCCAGACCTTCAATTATGCAAAACTGAGCGACCACTAGATAGGTAAAAGTACATAACCAAAGGACAAAAGAGGAAAAGTCACCCGAATAAGAAGAAAAAGTAATAAAAAAGTAAATACGTACAATAACCCATGTAACGTTGCGCAAGAAACCAAGTGGTGTTTCGGGTGTAATAAAATTGAGAAGTAAAGGAAGGATTCCAAGCTGAATACAGTAGTCTCGAAAGTGTGGACCATCACCTAAAAGAAAAATGGTCATACTGTTCTTTTTCTAAGTGAAAACAAACAAAAGTGTTTTGACGGAACAGAATCAAATCCTAAGTGATATCGTACTGTACCCGGAACATTTCTTTACGTCCGCTTCAAAGGAAATTCTAGAAGATTCGCTTCAAAGGAGATTCTTACGATTCCAAAAAAGCAAAAGCTATCACACTTCAGGATTATCACGGGCCATAATACTAGCTAGTAGGAAAACAATGACGTACAAAGCAGAAGGGTACCTAGAATATGGGTGCAAACTTACCGATGATGTTGCCAAGAGCCCAAACTGCTTGCTCACACACGTTTACATTAGCGCTGCTTAACAAATCGAGAAACAGCGGTACAGCACCAGCGTTTACCTATAGAATTGATTGGAATATTCAAATTGATGTCCTGCGGAATCCATTATATAAACAATCACTAAAAACATACCACTGCTTGCGTTTGTTCTGAAGTTCCAGATGCAATGTTCGTCAATGCCCAAGCTGCTTCAAATTGCAAGTGGACACTGGAATCATAACGATGATGCAAAAGCATTATGTACTAATAAATATCGATATACTCAGACGGTTGTATGATGATATGCCATGTCTCGCTTTGATACGCTTACTACTTTGTAAGACAATCCAAGGTAATTGAAAAATACAAAAATTTACTCCTCAGAAACCAGGCAGTTGACGAGTATAGGGAGAATGTCGCTGGAAATGAGGTCGTCTATGGGCGGGTTTCGATCCGATGACAACATTTTACGGGCCTTCAAAGTAATAGCATTATGTGTGACACCTAAATGAAGGATCTGAGAACTGAAGTTTAACCTGCTGAACGGCCGCCAACTTGAACGACGGGTCATCACTTTGCGCCATTGCCACTATCTGACGCAACTGCACACTATTGTCCAATATTTCCATTTCTGCTAACGATCGCGCACTTTCATCTCTAAAATAATTGGGGCATTTTGCACTCCTCAATTACTAGCAGCAAACATGAGATAAACCCACTGGAGGTTTATATTGCGTCGCTTTGAAAGCAGGTCCTCCCTCTTATCTTTACGAATAGTGACAGCCTAAAAAACCATGAAATAGGACTATGTGCAACTAGTGACATTGTTAATGATGAATAAGAAAAGAATTTCAACAAAGCCTCCCAAAAGTTCACAACCTCATCGTAGGTAGGTGTTCCCGGGTGTCGGGCTGCGATGTACAGCAGGCATTCATCCCCTGCGATGTACAGCAGGCATTCATCCTCTCCTAAGCTGAGCAAGCCCGACGTTTCCACCAAGAAGCTCAGATAAGAATAAACCAGCACCAGAATCCACCACCTTCCTGGTATCAAACTAGTCACGAGGTGGTAAATCTCTCCCTGATCCATAAGCACGGCGAGTGCCTGTGGTGGTGACGACCTGGGACAGGTTGTGGCAAGTTCGACCTCAGGGCTCCAGGAAAACAACGTGGCTAAACGAGCAAAACTCCGGAAAATGGAAATTATGCTGGCCTGGCACAACCAGTGAGGACGGGCCGTTAATGTATCAAGTATTTCAACAAACAGTTGCCGACACTGTTTACTCCTGATCTCCAATTTCATTATCAATTTCTAAAATGAAGTCAAGTAAGTGCAAAGGTTACGAAACGATGGAGATGTAAGCCCTTTGAAATAGATATGGAATTTTTGACTCCGGTTCTGAAGCCTGGCAAAAATCCCAAGGCTAAAACATACTTCACAAAAGAAACTATCGTTTTTCTCAGACAACATAACGTCAAAGATATCACTTAATATTGTTCCATTACTCCGTTATTGCATGACTTCACATATTCACATCCTGGAAGTCACTGGCTTCCTATAAGTCAACTCATTAAGCAGGCTAAGCTTCGCTCGTACATCATCAAAAATCTGCTAGAATATTACTCCGTGGTTAAGATAGAACGGCATTGAAGAATCAATTGAGATAGTATGAGCTAGTACTAAACAGCACAACTCCTTATCATAACCACTGCCTCTCAATAACCGCGTTAACCGTGCAAGAACTCCAGCACGAAGCATTAAAATTTTCAACGAGCACTGTCATGACCCAAAGCTCAGCCGGTTTCAGCGGCTGCAGGGATTTAAGCAGGACCAGAATTTTTGAAAGAGACCCGCATCTTCATTGTGCTTGCTGCTGAAGCCTTACATAAAGTCTATTGCAGGAAAGATTCACTACACGCTGAGCTTTCGTATAATAATGTCGAAGATCTTATGCTGACGTTCATTATTATAAAGAACTATAATGACAATAGTTCATTTCATCCGTTCCTAAAGAAGGACTTTTGGCTCCTTGAATGGATCAAGCAAGAATGATGAATTCCACAGCCGACAAATATGAGATAGCCTTATGGTACTACTGTTATGGCAAGCTGTTTAAACCAGTCACCTGTACCGGGCTTGGTAACAAGAAGGCATAAACAATCTCGCTCACAAAAACATTTGGTAACGACGAAGTCTTAAAGTGCTTAAACGAACCTCACCAACTCTGCTACTTTTCAATGCCGTATCTTTTCCTTTGTTCTTATACTGAGTCAATCGAGACGAGTCTGTAGGATTCATTTTCCTGAAAACAAAAAAGCCAAACAAAAGGAATAACATATTTGATGGAAACGTTAAAGTTGAAGGATATAACAGTCCAATGTTAATATGAGAGATGGAGGAATAACAGGTCGACTTTTACAAAGTGAGAAGTCAAACGAATCAGTAAATCACTGAATAACTAGTAGACGAGAATGAAGGAATTCTACACTGTTAACTGCGATGTCTTTTAAGACCAACTCGACAACTATCCCAGCCAAGCGGGTCACCTGAGCCCTCATAAACCATAGGTAGATTTATCAACAAAATCAATAGCGAAACGATTGACAAAGATGTGACAATGAATCGAACGTGCCCGAATGAACGACCTTGAATGGCCAGAAACACTGTGGAGCTGGCTTCGTCACTTGAAAAAGCATATCGAACACGACTGGTGGACTGAAACAATATGCAAGTTAATCACTACGCTGCAACTATTAAACTCACTTCCCGCATAACGATCAATACACTCGGTCGCTGGAGATATACTAAAGTAGGACGCGATGGCAGTTCGGATTACCGATCGAGGTTTAGAAATGATAATAAGCATCCGTTCTCGTCAATAACATCGTCGGAAGACTAAGCGTACATCCCACTGACATAGCGAAACGATCGATAACATCCTAGCAAGTGTTCGAAAACATTTCTAGTACATAAACATTGTGCACAATACAGAACACATCGAACGACAATAAAACAACGACCCTGAAATCATCAAAATTCCCGATGGAGTTGAATAAGGTCCTCAATCATTTTAGGCCCAAAAACAATTTGTTGTTGTGGCGTCCTACCGTAGTGCACATCACTCATCATGCGTCCTTTAGTTTTTCATCGCAGGACACATCTCGATAAACTCGTCCGCACAGATGGAGAGGACACAGGTAGTGGATTTGCTTATCCCGTATATCTGATGTAATATTGGACTGAAAGAGGTCTATTTTTTTTATGGTTACAATAACTTTTAGAAGTTTTACAGTTTTCAGAGCTTTTAGGGAAGTCTTAGAGCCTTTAGGATCACTATTGGTCCTGTTTAAATGGACTGTCTTATCAAATGAGGCAGCTAACTCCTTCTACTTTAAAAAGAGGTTTCTTATTGCTTTTCCTGACCTTCTAAATATGGTGATATTGATTTCCTATACTACGACTTAATTAAGTATAAGAATAGTTCGTAGACACTTATGCGTACAGTTTGTTTATTGAGTTCCTAGCTAAATTCCAGTCAAAGTAGTCATTTACGTCCGTTTGTTTCCCTCCTTGCTGTTTTTTGTGGTTTTCCAGATTACTCTTTGATTGTTCCACGTCAGTACTAAGTGGAAAATATGTTGTTTATTTCCAGTCTCCCGAAAATTTGAAAGAACTATGTGCTTTAGCTCTGATTTTTAGGCATTTGACGTTGTTGTCTTTTCTGCTAGGTTTTAGACTTCAATGCTAGGCTACTGGGATGGTCCTCCCTTACAGGTTGTGCGGGCCCCTGCATTATTTCCATTTTCTCGGAGTTTTTCTGGCTTAGCCATTGTGGTTTCCTGAAGTCCCGAGTTCAGCCAGGCCAAAGTCTGCTCTCAGGGTTGTCACCACCACAGGCAGTCGTCGCCCTCGGGGATCAGAGAGAGATACCCACAATGCGATTAATTTGGTACCAGGACGGTGGTGGATCCTGGTATTGGTTTTCTCTTAGCTGGGCTTCCTGATGGAAATGCCGGACTCCTTCTCAGCTTGGGAGACTGCCAGGGGGATGAATCGCCGGTGTACATTGCAGCCCGACACCCAGGAACGCATTGCAGTCACGATAAGACGGTAAACCATTGGGAGATTTAGATTTTAATGCAAAGTCGAAGTAAGTTTTCATATAAGAATTACCGTCGGCTTTGCAAGGGCCTAGTGTTGTAGAAGGCCCGTTCTGTCTCTCAAAGGTGGACAATGCATTGGGTGTGATTCGTAGTATCATAGGGATACCCGAATGTATATATCGCTTTGTACAGTTACGTGAGGGTGTCAGTGTAAGAGATCTCTGCTTCTGTAGTGAAATGCAAGCATAATGTGCCAGGTTTCCAATCTCGGATGAGTGGTAACGTTCGTTCTTCGAGTGTGTAAGATCGAACCTAAGGCGTTGTGTATCACAGGACGCTTCTGACCACCGCGGTATGTAAAGCCGTCTCTGGAAGCATTGTAACAGCTGGAAAATCTTTCAGCTTTGATCAATCTCATGGTGCATTTGATTTCATCGAACTTCGTTAGAGATCATTGAATGCATGTGTGGTTTACACAATGACTTGTGAGGGTCTGTCGATGTATTAAGTGTTTTAATCCTCCCAGACAAGTCCAACGAGCTGATTTAACGACCCGTGAGAGATGGAAGGTATACTGAATCCGGAGCGCAGGGTCAAACTAGCGACCACTTGTGTATATGAGGGGACCTCCATGCACTGCGTGATATGTGCCCTTGTAATGTGATAGCTTTTGTTGGTGGGTTTCCTCTGAGACAGAATGCTTGGGAGCGCTTAAGAAGTAGCCCATTACGTTGCTTTATCTGATAACTCCGAAGTTCGATCATTCCATGATACGTCAGGAAACGACATGTGTGATAGCATATCATCATCAACACCTATGTTGTAGCTTCATGAGCTCTATCGAAGCCTTAATGGGCTCATATTTTGAACTGTTTGTTTAACAACTGTTGAGAAGTGCTGACTTTACAGTAAACTGTTGGACTAAAAAGTGTTATGCTATTGGGGATCGAATGCTTTGCAGGTGTTCTTGCATATCGTCGTGCGCGGCATGAGTCATGGGTGAATCATGATAGCATTCAGGAACGTTCATTATGTTGTTCACTAGCGGAGCAGTCGGTTCATTACTACACTCTGAATTTGCTAACTAATTTGGTTTCGTAATTAAATCCAACAAAGGTTTCCAGCATGAATCAGAAGATCAGCTTTTCTTCCAAGGTGTTCGTAGAGTGATATTCTGTGGAGTAATTACTTCCTCTGGGTATGTTATCATGTTTCCCATCAGAAGTGTAGTCTTTTAACGACAAGTATGTACGATATTGAAATTGTTGACTAGAAAGCTAAATCGTTTTCTCTTTGTGCTTAGGATTATTATTTGATCTGATTGAACCGTTGTGACGCTTCTGGTATAATTTTCGTACTAGTTACTACAATCCGAAATCTCCGTGGATCTTTCAGATTTTTGTTTCAATATGTCTTAGTATTCATCGGGTTGTTGTTTACTCATCAAATAACCATCGTTTTCTGGACTTCCTTAACTAGCGATATACTATTTCCTAAGAACAAAGATGGTGAAGGATCGCCTAGTGGAATTTCAGATATGCTATTAAATTTTTTGTTCCTTTCTTTTAATAATTTCAAGCGGAATGTTCTTTCTAGAATCGTTTATTTTAGGATCTCACCGGAAAAGTGAATTCTGCTGTTGGTCGTAACCGTCGTTTAGCTCACGAGAATGTTCGCTTATTGCCTGATGCACAGCAGACATCATTAGAGGATGTGGGTTGACATTACGTGGATTCCTCTCTGAACTCACTTTTTTTGGCAAGTTTTTTTTCAGTTCCTAAGCCGAATTACGAACTTACGAAGTATGGTTAGTCAGCTCGAGTCCTGGCTTGATGAAGTACGCACTCTTCATGGGGATCTACTTCTTGCTCCCGCCACCGATGGAGGTTGGTTTTGGTTTTTAAGCTAGCTTGGATTGTTTTTACTTGTTCTAGAGAAGTCGAAGCAACTTCGCAACGTTGTCGAAGAATTTCGATCTAACTCTTGGCTCGCACGAGACAAAATAAAAAGTGAGTCGTGAATTTTCGATGTTCACCGACCTTGATCGTTGAGGTTTTACTTGTGGAAGGTTTGCTGCAGGTGATAGAAGATCCTTCTACTAATACTATCCTTTTAGAGCTCGATAATGAGGTGAATTTAGCCGGAAAATTGCATCCCGAACGATCTAATATGGTCGATTTCCGGATTAAACGAAATCAGGTGTGTTTCGCTTATAAGCTCTGCTAGTTTTCTGGAGTCTTCACTGCTTAAGGATTTCAAATTGGAGAAAGACAGTGCGATCCTCTATGTTTTGTAGATTCGCAGCCTTACTCGAGCACTTCATGATGTGTTATGGAAATTTAACGAAGAAGAGGAAATCTATAAAGAGCGTTGTCGGAAAAAGATAACCGACTATCTGAGAATACGTGAGCTCTCAACTTTTTCGCGTATTTAGTCATTTCTGTAAAATATTGAAATTAGGTTGTTTCTTTTTACGTACGGGAGTTTGAGAGCTTAGGCAACCCTTTTTATAAAAAATTAGAAACGAGAGGGAAATTTAGGATGTCAAGATGATTTTTTAAATATTCCTGCAAAAATGCGTCTTTCGGACGTCTCTTTTTTTGCTTAGGCTTACACCGAATGGATGACTATGAGTAGTCTCTTCGGTTAACTTAGGTAAGAACTGCTCACGTCCCCTTACACGTCCTCTAATCATAGTCAGTTCAACTCAGTAGTCTTTTTTTGTGTTTGTCTCGTCTTGGTGTTCAGACTTTTCTTGTTTCTTTTCGCATTTTTTATTCTTAATTATATAACTTGTATTAACAGTAAGGCTTTTCTGCTTCGTGTTATAAACAAATGATCTTCTGTAGTTCGTAAGAGATTTCATATTAAGAAGACATCTCGTTGACGGATGAAGAAATCAGTGATGCCATTGACAATGGCGACATATTCGAAAGGACTAAGGGGGTGAGTTGTTCTATATACTAGTAAAGATTTCATATTATTGACTACAGCTCATTAGATTCTTCTTGCGTATAACGACAGGAAGGCTCTGTTCGAAGACGTCAAATTGCGACGTGATGAGTTGTTTGAAATTGAGAAAGTCATCCGCGAACTGGGAGAGATGTTCTTAGATCTCAATAATCTGGTGCTCAGTCAGGCTAGTTTATGTGTAATTTATGTATGTTTTGCTGTCTGTTAAAGATGCTATGATGGCTCAGGATGGGAAATTTTGTTTTCAGTCATTCCAGTATCGTTCCCTTCGAACAGTTAACCGCCTCATCGTGGCTGGGAGGTGTTCCTGGGTGTCGGGTAGCGATGTGAAGCGGGGGATTCATCCCCATAGCAGAGACTGTCAAGCTGGGAAGGAGTTTGGTGTTTCCATCAGGTAGCCCAGCTAAGGGTAAACCGATACCAAGATCCACCATTGTCGTGGTGTCAAACTAGTCGCATAACGACCAATCTTCCTGTGAGCCACAAGAGCTGCGACTGCCTGTGGTGGTGACGACCTGGGGCAGACGTTGGCTAGACTGACGTCGGGTCTCCAGGGAACCACCATGACTAGACCAGCAGAACACCGAAAAAGTGGAAATTTTGCTGAGGCCTGCACAGCCAGGGACGGTCCATCCAATCATCCAAGTATCTATCGTTCTTTCATTCGTTGACAACAACAGGACCGTGAGAAAGAATCTTCTTTTTCAATTTTTCATGAATATATGATGTTTTTATTCTTTTTAGTGTTGAAAGTTCTATTTTATAGTCTTCGAATGTCAAGAAGCTGTTTCATTGCAGGGTGAAATGATGGACCGAATTGATGCGAACATTGAAGATGCAGTTGATTTAGCTGATAAAGCGAAACAAAATGTGAAAAGTGCTCATGAACTACAAAGGAAGGCTCGTAAGGTAATTCTTAAGGGCAATTTTTTCCGCACTGTTCGAAAATGTGTGGCGGTTATACCTTTTTTGACAACTTGAAAGCCGTTTAGGTAGATTTTATTCTATCATTGCTATTTTCATTGGGAATATTGTTTCAGGTCAAGGTCTTAACCTGCATACTGATAGTTGCCTTTGTTCTCATCATTATACTTCTTATACAGTCAATGTTGTGCCACTTCACCCCAATATGTTAATATCCTTTGCTAAAGTTGTTATTTGATAAGTGATTCCTTCTGACGATAAGTGTCTTGAGTAGAGTTATTCTTTGAACGAATTGCACCTTGTTCACTTATAACTTCGATAAGAGAGGATTTCTCAGTTCTTCTTGCGCCTCTTTACAGGAATGAGGGTCACATTTAGTGCCTAGTGCTGATTGCTTAAGGGACTGATCTCAGGTGCGTACTTTACACTTTCTGCGATTAGCCTTGTCGAATTCGATTTTGCCTTTTTGCTTGCTTCCACTTCCTTTCTTGCAATTCTGAGTGAATCCAATTCACTTTCAATTCATTATTTCTACTTAATCTCGTTTTTCGAGTGAATCTACTCTTCCTTCAGTATTTCCGCCGGTTTGTGTCTTTGCAAAAGACTGAAAACGAGAAAGCCGTAAACTCAGAACTTTTGTCCTACCATGAGTTCAAATGTCTTCCCTTTTCTCGCCTAGCTTTGCTTCTTGATCTATGTATTAATGACGATTTTCTTCGCTATTATTATGAGTACTTGTTAAATAAAAAGTTTTGTTTTATGTCTCATCGATTTGTTAAGTGTATACGTCATTCGTTTGAATGTCTAGGATTCTTTTGCTTTACAACTTGATTTTTCTCCTTTTTTAGTACCTTAAAAAAGTCTAAGGCTATCAATTAATCTTGCACTCGCTGCTTTTCCAACAGATATCTTTATTTTCATATCGATCGATCCGTCCTAGAGCTATCATCGTTGTAATCACATGTGTGACTGCTGCACTTCAAATTTTTTTTGTACCATTAGAACACATTGCTCTTCAGGAGAGAGATTTAATTACTGGCAGTGCTACTGTAAATATTACATCGAGCAAACTCGTTGGAGCCGTAGAATTTAAGGATATATATTAAGTACTCATAGTAAAAATCTGGGCGCATGTGGCGTAGAGGTCAGAGGCGCCGTGCAATACATATGGGATCGCTCCCCGCGAGGCCCACCAAGCCCTCCATCACTCTGGGGCCGGCATATTGGTACCAAACCTGTTCTGGGAGGGTAGCAGTCATTATAAAGGCTAGATATGCATTCAGTCGCCTCTAACGATGATTACCGAAGTCGAATGTATGGTGCATCCGTTAGAGATCGTTCAACGCTGAGAGCTTTCAGAGCTTTTTTTTTTTTAGTAAAAATTTACACTTTTTGGTCTTACGTAACTTTTTCTGCTTTAGATGAGTGCTTCTAGCTCGAAGATTGACACTAAAGGTGTGTTCATTCTCGTCTTTGACGTACCTTCTCCATGGTTCTGCATTTTTTTTTTTGAATTTTAGTCTACGGAGGGTGTGAAGGGCCTGATGCGCCTTATGTGAAATTGGTTAGCAGTGATGGGCATCAGTTCTACATAAAAAAGGTATTTTTGTTCCAGAAATTCTTTCCTGATATAACTGATTCATTTTCAAAGCTATACCAGAATTACACCAATTATAGTGGCGAAATGCTCGATTCAAATTATGACCTATTATCCTCACTAAAAATTGTGCGAATACGTCTAACATCCGAATGATACGCAGCTGACTTCTGCTCTAGAGTCTTGAAAACTCATGGTAGGGCGTTCTGACGTCATCACCACCATCAGTGGCCAACAGTTTTCGGTCGGATAAGGTCCAGGACGACGTTGACTTATGGCTTTGATTTATTTCAGCATGACTTGCAAATGCAATTGCGAAATTCTTAATCTTAGACAACTCTGTTACGGATATGATCATCCAGTATACATCGATGTTCGAGACCCAGTATGAAGTTTTGAAAATCGTTTTCGACCTTATACTTACTTTTTTTCATCAGCACTTGAATAAGAACCAGACATGTGTGAATTTCCGCTCGTGAGTAGAGGATGAGTTGATTGAATTATGTGGATTGATACTGTTTCGTTTTCTTTCCTGTCGTCTGTTTTAATGCATAGAAATGTACGATGTACTTTTAATACATGCTCAAAATCTAATTCCATCAGGCGTCGGCCCAGAAAGGCTACTTTGTACTTTCTTAATATTCAATAATATATAGAACTTTTTCGGACGTGTTTGCTGGTCAAGCCAAAAAGATTGTTGCAAAAACAATGAGACCGTCGTCGATGACGATGCTTTTCTGCGTCCCTTACTAGTCCAGCAGTGATTAATTGCACTCTGCATTTGGAAGGTTGGGTGGGAGCTCGTGTAGCGCAGTGGTCCAAGGCGCCTTGCAATATACATGGTTTCTACCTCCGCGAACAAGGGTCACCAAGCCTTCCATCTCTCCGGGGTCGACAAATTGGTAGAAGACTTGTCTGGAAAGACAGCAGCACTGGTTCCGCGCATCGGTAGGGCACCGCGAGTCATTGTAACGACCAGATATTCAATCACCTCCAAATAATGCTTAATGAAGTCGAATGCGTGGCGCATCCATCAGGGATTGATCAACGCCGAGAGCATTCTCCTTTTAGGGTAGCACGAAAGCTGTTGCTAATGAGGTAAGTATATATAAGTATCTTATGGCGTGCATGACAGACCTGCCACCATGGACTAATTTCAATTCGTGGAACGTTTGGTTAAAAAATAGTCGTTTTAAGGCATGGGTTGCTTGCTCGGCCTTGAAGAACCTTGCCGATCGCCCATAGCGCACTGATTTTGTCGCCTTATTTGCACACCTCGATATTCGCAGCCATCTTTTTTGCACAGCTTCTTTTCAACCTTTTTTTTTAATCGAGCATCCGTCTATAGTCGTGCACATTCATTAAATCAGCCTGTTGTTTTCCGACACACTATCTCCATCGGAAACAGTTAACCTTCCAACTGGATTTAGTTTCGTTATGACGTAAGAAGAAACTATTAAATTGAATCACCATGAAAAACTGTCTGATTAGGAAATAACTTGAAGTATACCAGTGATATCAAGAACTATCTAAAAGTTGTTAAACATGAGCAAAAATTTAGCGGTATTATGAATTACTAGGAAATTAATCCACAAAGAGTAAGAACCTAGTACTTATCACTTTGTCACTACTGTTGAATGTTTTCTAAGTACAAAAAATGAAGTGAACAATTTCCATTTTTTAAACGGTTGGCCCCATCATGCAAAAGATTTACACTTCAACCCCTCTTTGTGTGTGTGTGTGTGTGTGTGTGTGTGTGTGTGTGTGTGTGTGTGTGTGTGTGTGTGTGTGTGTGTGTGTGTGTGTGTGTGTGTCATGCCCTACTTTGATCGTCGAGCAATTTGTTACTCTAATTGCCCAAATTACTCCTTCTGTGTTGTTCACTTGAGGGGTGCGAAGAACACTGTATTTCTCGTTATTGTTCCCTTGTTAAAACCTTGTCATTGATTCTATGGTGTTCCTGTTGTACTCGTGATATCTCGTAAAACTCTTATCCGACGTCCAGTGTCCAATAGTTGTCGCTAAGTAATCTCGCGTGTTCGGTTCTCTTATTTTTCAAAACCTAAAACATCTTTCCTTGATCTTGCGGTCATCGACGACACTACGATTCGCTCCTCACTTTCCTTAAGCGGAATAATGCCAGCATCTTTCTTTCCATATAGACGTCACTCACTCTGTTGTTTCGAGACCTGGTGCTTTGGAATTTTTGATATGAAATGTGTTAGAATTGGATCGAGAACGGCGCTGGGATACATGTTCATTCTCTTTGGAATGCTAACAGGAGATATGGGTGCTGTGCTGTAGTTGATATTGCCATTGCAGAAGGCATGTGTGATTAGCACTAGTTTAGCTGATTTATTAGTTATTTCGTTGTATCTGAATACCGGAGGACAGTAGTTTTCGTATTGCAATTGGAGAATCCTTTTAGCCGTAGATTCTCTTTCGCGTGTATCGGTCAGTATGACCGATCTTATCTCTTTACTGTATTCTTTTAATTGTTTTTTATGTTGACATTCATGATGGATCTCTGCAGTTCCTCACATTCGTTTCACTTCGGTTATCGATTAGATGCTGACTACTTTAAGCGTTACGAAGCTCATCAGTTGAAGTCGCTAATGATGATCATTTAGGTGTTGTCTTCTCTGTAGGAGTCGTCTGGATCTATGTAAGTTGTCTGAATTGGGTCATCATTAAAACTTCGCATTGAGGCTCAATCTATTAAGATTAATATTGCTTTTCATGGTCTTTATGGTTACAATCGCCTAATAAAGGCGAAGAATCTATGCCCACCTACCAAAAAACGGTTCTACACCGGTATTATAAACCTGCAGCAATGCACATTCATTTCGCCCACTTCGCTAACATCATATCACCACTTCGCTTCGTCTATCGTTAGTTGAAGGTTCTCAACGTAAAGGTGTTCTGAATGATGACCACTCCGTTTGCTATGGTTTAGAGTGGCGCAAGTAAATTGCAATACTTTATTTTTTTACCCATTGAAAATGAGCTATAAGCTCTGTTTGGGTAAAGAACCACATTTATGTTGCGTTTATGCTTTGGGCAAAATATGTTATTGTTAGCGTGCGAAATCTCACCTTTCTCAAAGTCAACTATTGACTTTTTCTTTTGTCAGTGATTAAATTATTCCTTTAGGAGCTGGCCCTGACATCTGGTACAATCAAGGCAATGTTGAGTGGACCTGGACAATATTCTGAGAATGAGAGTAATGAAGTGAACTTCAGAGAGATTCCGTGAGTTTTTCGTTTAACGTTAGTTCACCAATGAGATTTGTGACTTTTGAAGTTTACTTTTCTCCATTATTTTTCTGTGAGGTCTCACACCTTGACGACTTCCTTTCCCATCTCTTTCTATTTGTTCATCATCTGTGTTTAGAGTTTTTTTTTAAAACTAAGAATCTAATGTAGTTGTTATTTTAAAGTAGACGGTGCATTTTATCTAACTTTCTAGTCCCGATTTGTCTAGCTATTTCACCAATTCAAATTTTTAGATCACATGTGCTTCAAAAAGTGTGTCAGTACTTTGCGTACAAAGTCCGCTACACGAGTTCGGCTACAGAGATTCCTGAATTCATTATTACTCCTGAGGTGGCACTTGAATTGTTGATGGCAGCCAATTTCCTAGATTGCTGAGGTTGACTTCTATGTCATTATTATAAAATCAGATTATATGTGAACTAGGCGTTTCTATCAATGTAATATTTTTTATAAAAATTTGGTTTTCGTTGTCGAAACAGTATTTTTTTACGAAAATAAAAATTGGTTTTTGTTGTAATATTTCCATAATGAAATTATTCTTTTTAAAATCAAAATTTTGTGAGCTGAGCTAATTGCCCACTTACTTACTTGATACTTGAACGACCTGTCCACATTGGTTGTGCGGGCCCCAGCATAATAACCACTTTTCGGAGATTTGCTAGTTAAGCCATCGTGGTGCACTGGAATCCCGAGGTCGGCCTGGTCAAAGTCTGCCCCAGATCTTCACCATCACAAGCAGTCGTCGCATCGCACTTGGGCATCAGAAGAAAATTTGCCACTATGCGCCTTTGATACCAGGACGGTGATGGATCCTGGTATTGGTTTACTCTTGACTAGGCTTCTTGATGGAAACGTTGGACTCCTTCTCAGCTTGGGAGATCTTGGCGGGGAGACGAAACCCCCAGCTGTACATCGCAGTCCGACACCCAGGAACACCTCCCAGCCACGATGATGCGGTAAATCATTGGGAGGATTTCTTTAAAATGATTTTTTGATTTAGGATTTTGGACTAACCTTGAAGTTAAAATGTATTAAATGAAAAAAATGACTGATGATTTCTGAATGATGATGAAAATGAATGGAACATTATTTCTTTTTCTTCTTGGAAAAGAAGGGGACTGAATTTAATTTTGCGCTATTTTTTCGGAACCTTGTCTTCTGAGATTTAAAGTCAATATTTGAATCATTTAGATATGGTATGGACTTCACATCGATTTCTCGAGGCGTTGCTTTTGATTACTGGACTGCTTTCGAAGCAAATTTTTAAGTGACCACAAAAAGTTGTCCTTTTCGTTTAGCCTAGGGTAAATAATTCTTTAGGTGTTTTCGGTTGTGAACAACGTTTGCACATTCCATTACTTAATTCTTTACTTGTTTTTAAGATTACTTCCAGTGAGTATACCAATCTATCTTTATGAAATGGACAAACGATGTAGCATCAGCGTACACCTTAGTGGTCTTAAAAGACAGTGATGTTCATGGAGATGGTATTTCTAACATCAGTGACTGATTTTAGGTCGTGATTCTTCATATGCTAGCTTTATTGGCGTTATCAGAAATATCAGTAAACTATTTAATAGTCGTCAACAATCCTGGTTGACTGATAACGCTCCTTATGTTCCTTCTGAAATGGGCGAAGTTTTTACCAAAGTGGATGTAATATTCAAAAGGAGATTTAAAAAGTTTCACGTTTAGTACAGTCTGACAGAGCAGTTTTAAAACATGACATAACACACACGGAGAAGCATATGGGGTAAGATGACAGGCAAGAAGCTTCATTGATATAAAAGTTCAACAGATGCTGATGTACTATCTTGTAGAGAAACCTAATCTGGTCGTGAAAGGGCAGATGCAAGAAAGTACATGCAGAAAATACAGTGCCCAAACTGTCAGACGAAGAATCTCTTACATTACAGAACCCTTTCCATGCAGCTGCGAAGTAGGTGCATGAGAGGGTCGCTAAAAAGCAGTTTGCCAGAAAGTGCAGTGAATAGATGGTGATATAGGGAACTCTCGTTTGAAGAAGAGTAACGTCGCTATTGTTCGCTCGTTGATAATTCACCGTTTAATTTACTCCATTTGCGTGGAACTGGTTACTTTTAAATGGAGCCAAATCTTCTTTGTGTTCTTCGCTATAGTTACGATGCTCTTGTGTGTTCATTAGACCATCCCTTAATCTTTTCTGAGTTGTGAGGCTAAGCCGTTGAGCTATATGCTATGAATTGGTATAAGACTTGTAATGGAGGATAACCGCTTCGATTTTATGCATCAGTTGGCCACCTTAATTCATTTTATGGGCAAATACTCATTCAGTCACCTTTAACGATGCTTTGACGAAGTCGAATGTATGGGAGATCCTTTAGGTATTCATCAATGCCGAGTGCTTTGTGCTCTTTTTGTTTATAACCACAAAAAAAGCAAGATTGCTTAACACGTGTTGCATATTTTCTGTATGGAGCAGTATTCGTGAGGTACTTGTGCATAAAGTACTTGAAGAGGTTCTGTAGTATTGGAAGAATAAATTGCTGGAAATTGTGTCGTCAGATTTCAAGTATTCTTTGGCCGTTTATTTGGGTAACTCATTATTTACCAACAGAAAACGCTAACGAATGGAGAACAGCTGAGGGATTTCAAGTTCGATAACCAACAACGAAGAGAAATGTTGCCTTAATAAATATGAATCATATTGTTTACTTAGAAAACGAATAAAAAGCAGAGGATTGTTACATTACAGAAAAAAATTGGACTGTTAGAAACACATGATATTACGTAAAAATCTACTACACAAAACAGATGCAACATCTCATGGTCGGTGTTTAAACAGATGTTACACCAAGAAACCCTAACTGAACAGATGGAAACGAAAAAATTCGTCAGAAGTGTCCATTCGAGGCGGGACTGAGGTAAACAACGAATCATTGACAAATACAGCATAAAATGTTGTGGATCGCTTAGAATCCAACGTCAATGAGGTTCTGGACCATTCTTTCTACAACTTTCCGGACGTCAGCCTCGGCTTGGTTCTCGCCCTCATACACGGCAATTAAAATAACTGAAGAAGTTGCAGTGAGGGTTACAGAGAAGGTGATATTTACATAAATATTACACTTCTGGTTTTCAGGGTTTGTTTTTGCTTGTTATGTTGAAGTGCGATGTCTTGGTAAGCCTACGGTTCAAGTTCTGGTATAGGTCTACCCAAGATTTAGCAATTCGGGAATGCCGCATTTCAGATCTTGAAAATCGGAAGTGCTTATTGTCAGTTTACAAGCCGACCGCGAAAAATTTGACCATAGAAAATATTTTCGCATCGCAGCTCGCAAATGGAGGACTGAATGTTTAAAAAAGCTATGCCAGATCAAGGAAATCATCATCGCTGTGAATGCAACGAGAACAGGAGCTCTTAATCATCCAGATCTTTTAAAGAAATTTCTCTTCCTTTTGTTCCAGTAGTGCATTTGAAGAACTGTATCGAGTATCTATACCTTTGAAATATAATATATCATAGGTTAACAGAAGATTTGTAACTGTATTGTTTGTGACATTTTTGATTCAATATAGTATATCAAAAATTAGTCTACCGAGCTGCGCTTTTGATGCGAAAAATCCACCATTGGCTTTCTTTCCACACATGAGATTATTCTCAACCCATGGGACAACATAGTGAACCTGAAGGCACAAGAATTAGAAGAGGAAAGGTAAATAAATAGTAGACAAATAGTAAACACTACTACTAGGAGATCGCTTAAATTGTTTGAAAGCTTATGAACGACAGAATCTTGCGCGTAGAAAGACAGATTTTTTTTACATGACTCGTCATCACACTTTGCTGATCCTATCACTTGTTCCATCTGATTAGATGCCCTCTCCTTCATCGTTAACAAAGGTCTTCGAAGATTTCGCGTGTTCCTTCGGCTTCTGCTTCAGGGCTTCAGGGCTTCATCCTCATTATGAGTGTTATATAATGCTGGTTCACTGGATTCTCCTTGCGATATTAGTGATAACTGAGCTTAGGCGCTTCCACGTTGGAGAAGAGCATCGACTCGCCTGTCTTGCTGATGGATGAACTGCATCACTACCCACTTTGCTATCGCCTTATCCCGCTTGAAATCAAATGGCTAAATGGTCCTTCGAATGGGTAACACGACGTGTGACCCCATAAAAGGTAATAGCGGGTTCGAATCTGGCCTGGGCTCTGAGATTTGCAAAAATCTCAGCCTCATAGTGGTTATTACTCGAGTGTTTCAGTTTTTTATCCGTTTTTGATGAAGTCTGACATATCTACTAGGATTCTGTTAACTGAATTACAGCTCACCGCTTCGAGGTCGGCACCATTTGAGGAAAGACTTTCAATGTCATTGAATAGAGAAGCGAATTTGATCAATTCATCGTTATTAACCTGAAATTCGTCTTTAAATAAAACTTGCAAGGACACTATAAGTATTTAAGTCTTACCATGTTTAAAGAGATGGCAATAAATAGAATACAACTAAGGAACTAATGGAATAAACGTTAATGCGCTGTGCGGTGGACCACGGTGAGATTAGATATGTCCCCCAGATTTAAGCTATCGAAAATGGAAGACTACAACAAGGCAACACGTGGAAGTGTGGTTGGATCATCGTGACAGGATGTGAGACGGTGGCATGAGATATGGCAACTAACATTATAAAAAAATCAGATAAGATCATGCTCTATAGTAGGGAAGCCATGCACCGCTTTATGCATCAAGCTCTGTTAAACGCAACAATCGGTCATATAATTTCAAATTAGAAGTGTGTGGCAAATTTTTCCTTCCTATTGTTCTATATTATTAGGCTCCTTAATTATGACTTTTGTAAGAAGTACATTGGAAATTTGTGTTTTTTGTACTTCCAACTCGTAACTGTTTCGCCGCAAAGGATGAAGGAGAGTGGTGCCATTCGGCAGTACAGGATTTCGAAGAGAATAGACCGATTAAATTCTGCGGTTTGTGAGCTACACTCCATAATGGCCTACATAGCTTTTCAATGACGACAGGAAACGGTGTGGTCAAATGTTGTCATAGTACGAGTAACCGAAATCCTTTCTCAAGCCATGAAATACCATGTCTCCCGCTTGATATAATACTGCAATGGTATTTGCAGATTTTTCTTCCTCTCACAATTGCGGCACCTTCACGTGTTTGCCACAACGATTCGACGAGAAAGGAGAGAAATTTTGAGCTAATTTGACCAAATCATGTGAATCATATTGCTCACATCTCAGTGATAATAGTTGCTCATACATTTCACAGATCGTAATTCAGAAGCTCAGTGAGTCAATGTCTGAAACTCAGAAACCCAATAAATTACAGTATGAGAATCAATCTCGTCTTCGACACTAAAGTTTTTCCGAAATGGCATTCTACTCTGCACGGGGATCGCTTTACTACACACAGAGTATATTAGAGCACAGTGAGTAGAGTATTTTGGCTTCTACATTGTCCTTGAGCGGTTCGTAAGCTTATTATTCCTATATATTTTGATTTGGACTTTATTATCCTGACCAAGTTAACTGATGAGACAACCGAGCCAAGTGATCGTTGCCGAGAGGATACCTCCCTCGGACCAACATTATGGTGAAAACCTGAAAACGCCATTTCAAAGTTAGGGCAGAACTCAGAGAAAACCAAATTATCTAACCAAAAATAGCCAATCCACTGTACCCAGTGCAGTTTATGCACCTCTCTTTGACGCCAGGCGGTAACAGGACTGGTGATAGAGCACAAAATCTCAAGATGACACGCCATGGAGAATGTTTTTTACTCTACCCGTACAATAGAACAGAGCAACTCTTTCATACACCAATCTCTACGCCCTTCTTGAACCCTTAGATCGTATCGAATTCCGTATGATCGCCCTACAAGAAACAAAAAGCAGGAAGACCGACATGCAGCAACTAAACAACAAGACACTTGTCATCCGCGGAGAAAAGTTCTCTTCATGAAATGTCGGTGGCACAGGCTTTGTCGTCCACCCGTCCACCGTCCATCTCGCCGACTCGCATAAGACCGTTCTCCCCACAAAAATACAAAATTTGGATAAGAAGAAATAAATGATAGTGGAAACCGCCTCGCAGAGCTTTTCTGTGCCACACGTCTCTTCATTGGAAGATTGTTTATTCTGAAGAAATACGCCGCTGGTCATGAGAGTCTCTTAACATCACGACTCATCCAGGGGGTGACCAAATCCTTGCTATGAGAAGATTGTGCTTACTTGACGTATCACTAGTCCTATGATTCCGTACTGGGTCCGATTACCACCTTCTTTACGCGAAAATTCTACTCATCCATAAGCTGGGAAAAAATTCGTGTCATCGACTAAGAAGGAAACTCTAGCTGCATATGACGAGAACACTCTGAGCGAAATCCTATCCAAACGTGACTGGCTGATTAAGAAGTACTACTACGAGGTGCTTGTCGAAGGACATGAAGATTGTGCCGAATTCGCCTCAGTTCCTTAACCAAAAAGATCAGATCGCATCTCTTTCAGCACCAAGGAGTTATTCGAGGAGGTAGGGAAACTGAAGTTTGATCGATCCTATTGTAACACGATTAACAGAGTTAGCAATAACTGCCAGTTGCAGAAGAGTTTTGCAGAAAGATCTGCATCAGTGCAAACAGAAAAAACTATTAGAAGGAACACAAAAATGACCGGTTCGAAAAAGTGCCCGTTGGGAATTGTGCAAGTATAATGTTCCACAGCAGGCTCTGATGTACAAAGATGGGATCACCAAAACTTTCCACCATGATATGTAATTTATACCGATGAAACCATACACCAACGTATTTCTTTCTACTATCACTGCCTCTAAAATTAAAAATAAAATGACCCTAAAATTCTCGCTGTGGAAAAACCACCTGCAATTCCTTCGTTGGGGGTTTGCGTTTAGATAAAAGGAATCGAAAGATGCAAGGCTCTAGGAGCCGATGATATGACTGTACTTCTCTAAACCTGCACGACATAATACCTTCAGAAAGAAAAACTCCCAGTCCAGTGGAGGACGACGCGAACCGAAGGAATCTTCGCAACTGTAGTCCGACATGTTTGCTGACTGTACTCTACAAACTCTTCACGAAGATTGTGCTTTTGCGCATATCGAGGGCATTGGAAGAATCACAGCAAGCGAGCAAGCAAGATTTCGACAAAGATTTTGCTGTATGGACTACATCCAAGTCGTGTCAAACATCATAGAAGTTTATCGAAAATGCAGCCTGTTCCTGTCCTGACTTCTGTCGACTATGAAAACGCAAGGAAAAGCGTGTAGCTCAGTGGTTAGAGGAGCTCTAGGGTACATATGGGATCGATCCCATGCCATAGACTCACCAAGCCTTTCATTCCCTCAAGATCAGAAAATTCCTACCAGACCTGTCTGAGAGGATGTCAACACTAACTAGATACATCGACATACCATCACAAGTCTGTGTAGAGGTCAATCACTTCTAACTGTGCTAGTGAGATCGAAAGCATGGCGCATTTCACATGGATTAATCAACGCCAAGAGTTTTTTCATTCTCTTTTGTGAAAAAGAGCTTGAAATCGTCGAATCGAAAGAAATCTGCTCAGCACTCGTTAACAAATGGGTGGACCCATTTGAAACAAGGACCCTATTTGACTGTTATCGGAAATGGACCACGAAATTACAGCTTTCTTATTGAATTCTCATCATGGCCATGAGAAAAGGAGTTCGACAAGGCTAAACCAAATCGCCAAAGCTGGTTGCTGCCGCACTGCAGTGGGTAATGAAGTTACTCGATTGGGATGAGAGCAGCGGGATACGTATTGATGGAAAATTTCTGTCAAATCTTCGTTTCATGGATGATGTCATCATCTTTTCCAGGAATACCAAAGAAACACAGATTCTCAGTGAGCTAAACAAGTCAGGAAAAAGATTGGACTGCCCAAAAGTAGGACGAAGAGCCACTTTATTAAAACGCATGGTAAGAAAGTGAACAAATCAAAATGGATGGTTGTCTCATTAGAGAGATCACCTCGTACGTGCACCTTCGGCGTTCACTGACCACGGCCAAGAATATGAAGGAGGAATTAGGCAGGAGAAGAAGATCAGCATAGGCCGAATTAGGACATATCAAAGACAGCGGATCCAAAATTCCGCGCTCATCTGTTCGACTCAGCGGTCCTCATAGCCCCAGCAGGGACTGGACTAATACTTCACCTATGTCAACAACTCTGCGCACCAGGGCTTGAACGAAGTCTTCTGTAACGCAAACTGCACACACAATATCTAGCCGGAACGCAGCGCTCTGAACTTCTAAATCCATCTCTTCTCCGAGACCCGCAGATCGATACCGCGAACCACCACCGTGGGCGACGACTACGACGCAAGGGAACGAGTGCTAAATTTGCTCGTGTCCGCACAACTCGTGAAGACGGGCCGTCCAAGTACACAACTAACTATGCCCAGTTTGTTCCAGAATCAAAATGAGCTTAGTAGAAATAGGTGGAAACCAATATTTGACTGGTTCTATGAGTCAAAAGTCTGAAAATAGAAACGTTTATGCCGACTATAACCAATATATTCTCAGTTATAGATGATCATATAAACATGTTGCGAGATCTGCCACTAATTCTCGATTAATGAAATAGAAATTTAGTCATTTTCAGGTCGTAAAAGCTATATCATATGCGAATGAAATTAGCAGAACGACCGTAAAATTAGGTCTCTTTCTAGAACGAAGAAGCAGTCCTAGAACATTTAGTCCCGTGATCTAGTAGGCTTTCCTGGTCAGTGGTGAGTTACCACCAGAACAGTAACAACATTGCTTATTACATGCTGTGAAGATTGGGTCATTTGTCCCGCTAACACAGCAAGGCTAACGTACTCGAAAGCCATTGTCGCCTTGCGAACTTGCCCATAGTTCTCCCTCGGTGCTAATGACAGCAGCTCGTTTGATCGCGGGTGCCATCTCCATCATGGTTTTTAAGTACACCAGCCAAGCAGACATATCTGAAATAGTTGTATAGCTGTTCAATGACCGAATTTACATAGACTGTTATCGTGCACGAAAGAAGAATGGATCGTGCTCCTAGATAAAATGTGTCATAAGACGACATAAGATTGTCTTCGCTGAATAAATAAAGGCTAAACAATTTTACACTGCCCAGTTCTTCAGAGACGTGGAATAAATTTCCTTTCATTCAGCATCACAGATGTGATTGGGCGCATATTTGGCTTATCATCCGGTTTCCGTGAGCAACGGTTATACCGAGGCAACGTTTTTATCCCCCAAACAAATGTGGTACCTATTTTCTGCCCTCTGAGGGATGACGGGTTTGGTTAGCCAAGATCTTGTGATCCAACCAGTAACAGCGTGTGTATTGTAGGGCGCATCTGGCTATTGCGCTATCAATGACGTTTTCTAATCGGTATAACATTAAGTTGAGAAGTAGATAAGGAATGAAGAAAGTCAGCATGTTTACATATACTGCAAGTGTTAGATAATATAACACCTAGTAGTATTTATTTCTTTAAGCATAATAGAAGGAATTATTATCACCGATAGAACTACAATTACGTATCACCATTATCATTATTGATATTCTTATCTGCAACAGCGGTATCTCTAATCAGTTGAGTACGCAACCATTTACTTGTGAGCACTCGATATTTCGCTCGTAGTAAGACGATAGTTAGTGACGACTTTCGAAAAAGAACTACTTTTTGAAAGTGATCAACTGTGTAAAGATGAGATCCGAACGGGAGAGGGAAGACCCACCGAGGGACATTCACTCACTCGATCATACTACTGATATAATCGAATTTTTCTATTTTCAGTAAGAAAGCTCATTACGACAGCAAAGGCTTTGTATAATAATGGGAACGAATCCTTCAGCATTTGTACCTGTGCCGGAGAAGGTGAAACATTAGTCAGCTCGTTGTTAACACGCATTTTGATATTTGGTGACTAACACATCGCAGACTTCGACCACGTCAAAGCTTGGACGTGTTTTATATTGAACTGTTCCTATTACTCGGTGAGTATTCTGTAGTTTTCATAAAAACCTAGCCTACAAATCAAACCAAATACTTGTATGTTAAGAAGCAGTCAAACACCAACCGATTTCCTGCGTTAGAGAGCCTATGCGTAGTGTATACACTGTCGAGAATAAACCTCACTCCAATCGGAATGCATTTATAATTTTATGATAAGGCGCTAAAGTGATAGTGTAGAACCCGTCATTTCAAGTGGTTTTCTAGGCATTTTCGGTCTGTTTCGAACGCTTGAAGAGCTTTGCAAGTGGATGTTCTTGATTCTTGAGCCAGGATCGTGAATGCGATTTCGTAACTACAGCAACTATTGCCAGAATACCACGGATCTCCCTCATATGAGGGATTACAATAGCCGGTTAGTCGCGAGGCTATGTGGAGCGTCCCCAGGTGGCGGATAGGGGGATATTCAGGAACCAAAAGCGACCTTTGCTTCACTGAGACGCAGGGGGATCCAGGAGATGGACTTCTTGTTCCTGCTGCGGAGATTTGGCACATACTTCCTGTATTTGAAAGGTGTATTCATGCATGCGTGTGTGGGTGTGTTCTCGCTTTATGCGGATTGTATTCTATGAGTCAATTCTTCCAAAAACAAGCAACTAAGTGACAGAGAAGTATATGGGAGGCAGTTAGGAGTCGCCTGCAACAAATGAGCTCCATGTTCACTCTGGGAGTGTCTGACAAGTTACCCGTGAGTATACCCAGCCTCCACGCTCAATGCCCAGCAAGCGACACGTAGATATCAAAAAGCTGAAAACGTCAAAAGAAACGGGCCTCATTCCCGTGACTGCCACTTCGTATTCTACACCATTGCATTTTTGGCCTCTATCTTTATCTGGTCTATAATACTTAGTCACGTGGTTGATCAACTTTTCCTTTAGGTGCTGTTTTATGTGGACCCAAAGTGGTCTACCAGCTTGGCCAGTGCACCACGGCATCTCATACAAGAGGTCAGGAACGTTGTAGATAAGCTTGTGCAACTTCGCTTTGGGGCGTCAAGGTAAATCACACAATCTTCTGTTGCACACAGACGGTAATATAGGCGGCTACGAACTGACGAGGTAGGGTTATACGACTTGATGTATCAAAGCACATGATACCATCCTTGTCAAAAAAGGAGAATTGATGAGACAATGTGAGTCAGTTAATGACAAGGTCCATCGAGAGTCGGCATTTCGAACTATTACGAAACGTTTTGTTGTTAAGAGACAAAGAAGTGACATTTTAATAGGGCGACACGGTGAACATTTACAGAAACCTGAACTAAACAACAAACATTTTGCCTTTTATCTATCTAACATGTAATTTGATTGGTGTATAGACTGCAGAACACCCGACTCCGTGCCCACCTTTTCGACTCAACGGTTCTTCCTGCCCTAACGTATGCGTCAGAAACTTGGTCGCTACGTAAGCAGGATGAAAGATCACTCAGCGTTATCGAACGCTCGGTCGAAAGGACGATGCTAGGAGTATCCCGTTTCGCACAAGTAAGGGATGGGATCCGAAGCTCCGATCTACGTCAACGATCGAAAATCAAAGATGCCGTTCTATACGCCAAACAGTCGAAGATAAGGTGGGCCGGACACGTAATGCGTATGAATGATAACCGATGGACAAGGGCTGTTAGTGACTGGATTCCTCGGGATCTCAACCGTACTGCAGAACGACCACCGACCCGATGGTCAGAGTTCTTCACAAAAAGCCTAGAAGAAAGATATGATGCTCGACGAGTCCCTAAAGCGAGGAGAACCCATTGGGCTACTCTTGCCCGCGATAGGGAAAAATGGAGGATTTACTGGCGCCCGCTCGAGTCACTCGACGATCAACGGGACTACAGGTGACAGGTACAGGTGATAGACTGCAGAGTGAACACCTATAATCATTGTTAACTGCAGCCTAGAATTCAGTATATGTTTCAGTGTTGATTATTCGAGATAATATTTGTTCTGATCAGCAGGTCTAAAGGGACGTTGAGAGGAAAGAAGTAGGCGGATCGTCGACTGACTGATCAGAAGGAAACAGAAGTCCTGAAATTGTTGCACTCTGTGGTCATGTCAATCACTTCGGATAACCGTCTATTCTTGACGTAGTTGATTAGATGTTGATTCGGACTGCTGAAGAATGAGAACTGAAAAAAGAATGACGTCCTGTACTGGCTATGGCAGTGGGAATGACGGATTGTCGAAGAAGCACAGAAATATGCCACATACAGTTGCAATTTTTTTGCTGTTTTATATTCACAGCATAAGTGACATTACAGTAGAATATTGATTACACATTATAACTTAATAATCCTATTCAAACTTGGCTTTTTTCATTCACTGTTCGAAAAGCAAACCCTTATTCGAGTGTAAAGATCTGGTTATATCAATGGAGAATGCAAATTTTCTTTACAAAGGACTTTTTTAAATGGTATAAGGAAACATTAAATCAACGGCTGCATGAATAGTGTTGCATTTCAGTTTATATTCTCAATACAACAACCAACACAAAACCAATAATCCCACTATCTAGAAGATCCAGTTAATACGACCAAAGAATCACTGAGTAGAAGAACACGAAAACTCTTTCTTAGATGATAGAGTGGATGAATGGATCCTAATCTAGTACTACCCAGTTTCGACTATAGTTTTCAGTCCATTTATCTTATCGGTTGCTGATTTGGCAAGCTTTCCTCTTCGGAAATCCATGGCATCTATGCTAGCGCCTTCCTCTGTCTGCCTTCCTCACAGGTGATTAGTTGCTCACCAATGGGAAAAATTACCCAGTGTTGAATTAGTTTATCCGATCGTGATTAATTTTAATGCAAATTTTCTGCAATGATGCTGAGATATTTGCGAAACTCCGGACCTCCGGACCGCAGGTGTCGTGGGGGGAGGGGACGAACGCTCTATTTCCTTTTTCCCAGATCTATCTCGCTGACTAGTGATTGCTGATTCCAATGATCGATAGAACTAGCTGAGAGACAGGCGAAACGGGGAAGCCGCATGGTGCGGTGGTGAACGCGTTAGTCCCCGGAAAGAGTAGAAGTGCGTTCGTCGTCCATCGCAGACACCTAACGTTTGGAGTTTTGCAAATATTTCAGCACCAAATTATATCTCGCAACATGCCTTGCCATTAAAAAGAGTAGGCGCTAAATAATAAGTTAAAATTGTGAGTGTAGTTAGAAGTTTGCTCCTGACTGACCTTCTACGTGGAAATTACGAACATCATTTTAGCCTTGATTACCCTTTCACTTGCCGCAAAACCTTTTTCCGGTAGTGGATTCATTTTAATTATGTGGATTATCGAGCGGACCATGCATTCGAGTCTATTCGCATTTCAGTGCGACATTGCCACTCATTATTGCGAATAAGTATTGGTCTTTTTCCACTGACTAATGGTCGATGTGCAGAGGTCGAAGTTGCTGGTTCATTTCGTCGAGTTGTGTCCCACTCAAGAAGATTCGACTCGAGGGCCAACGAAGACTCACATCACGATGACGAACAGCTGTGGACACCGACTCAGATCATCGTTTCTCTAGAGAAGGTGAAATTCCGAAACGTTTGCTAAATGTATCTGTATAGCAACCTTTTGTAAGCTCATAAATAGAACAAAACGTTACGGAAACAAAGGTTATAAAATGGGGAGCATATTTGCATATGTGGCCATCCCACTGATTTTATGCGAGCTGCAGCACTTGGAAACCACGAAATCCAGCAGTTACATGTGAAAAGTATGTTAACGAGTATAGATTCCCGATGCCTCTTTTACGTAACAACCTGGTGTTGAGGCGCAAGAGAATAGGGCTATTAAATTCAGCAGTGGTTCGCATCATGTCAATCGTATATGTTCGATTCGAGCTGTTAGTGCTTCAAAGGAATCAGTATTCACGGTCATGTTAGTGAAGACATTCTTGGGATGCATAACGAGTAAATAATTCGACCCAAAAAGCACCAGCACAATCCACATCTTTTTTCTACATCCATCTTACAGCAAGTGCATAGTTATTTAACGAATTATTGGTACTTCAGTCAACACCAAATTCCTATTTGCTAGTTGCGAGAGCGCTATTTAGCACTGCGACTACACAAGTTAAAATTGCTCTAATAGATTGCTCTACTGAATCAACGATGTAACACCTGGTTGATGATGGATTGGTCTGTAATTTCACGAAAAATCTGCGAACCTTGTACAGCTTCCATTCGAAAGGAATTTTGCCTCCTAAGCAAGATCTTTTCCAGGAGCCTTCTGATGACGGTGTTCCTGTACTCCGAAATCTGCACAAGAAACAACTGTCGACTCTAATAGATGAGTTGATGCTCACTGCATTAAGCACGTGTTTTTTTACGCTGTATATCGCAGTCCTTTTCACGTTTACTGAGCACTCCGAAATAACCAGATCATTGTTGAATATCACTATTTCGGCACTTAAAAGAGTCTTCAACCACGTTGAAGCTTTAAGCAACTGAGGAAAGATTCAAGGACTATGTTCTGAGTGAACACAGCCACAAGGATAGCATGATATAAGTAAAACTCGAAACCACAGATGGGTTACCCTTCCCGGAGGCTCACTTGCTATCTACCACGCCAAATGTGATCCATAGTTTGTTTTTCTCTCAACCGTGCTTTTACTCTATCAATGTTATCAGCAATCACTCATGTTGGTGCTATTAAAGCTAAGATTTGTTTATTTCTGCTGCAGCACCAGCTTAGCTCGGTTCAATGCCAATTCGATCTAGATCATTCCTGTTGACTGGTGATTGCTGATAGGACCCACATGGGTGATAGAAAGCCAATGCAAGAGCAACGGTCGGTATACAGGATAGCATGTGAGACTCGGTAGCGAGAATCGCAGGTTCAAAGACTGCTTGAGGTTTTGAATGTTAGTTATATCTCAGCATTCCTGTGGTTGTAGTTCACTAATTTTTGGTGAAGTACTGACTTATTCACTTAGATGCATTATTGCAAATCGTTCGTATCACGTACAGTTAGAACTTTGAAGTGGTTCTTGTCACACATGACTCTGTTTCTATCACTTAACGCTAAGTCCTACTAGATAGAATACTACAGATTCACAAAGCTACTGGTTATCTATAGCAGCACATTTTGTCTTCTGAAGAGATGGAGCCCCTTTCTTGCACCGAAAACTGCGCGAGAAGCTAACCCACTTTGAGCGTCGCAATTGATTAGCTCCGAATCCTTGATCGGCTTCTTATCTTTCTTAGTCTAAAAATCCTGTTTGCTGGAAAGTGCTTAACAAACAGATTCATCAACGTTGTAAAGGAGAATAGCGTTGCTGGATGGTCAACGAGGTGTTAGCGAAATAAACTATCATTTAAATCTTAGAATATTTGATGAGTAAAGAAAATAGCGATGTTAAAGCCTCTTTCATAACAATTAAAAGATACTCTGAATCTTCTAATTAAGTATACAAAGCAAGGGTTTAGCCTAACAGCAAACGTAAGAATGCAAGTCATTTTTTGAACACGGATTTCCTATGGCTGGAATAAATGTTGTCTTTTGAGTCCATGGCTCCAGCCTAGTCACCATGCGATGATGTATCATTTTTGATCCTGTGATTCAATGTCCTTTGTCTAGCTTTTAAACATTTTCATATGACTGTCCCATACAGTTGACTTTAGCACCTTCTTGATCATGCCATATGTCGTCATAACGTTGCAATTTTACCAGAAAATGTGGCTGATCACGGTTTATCTTTGTATATTTTATGGTGCTGGGTATATTTTAGTCGTCCGATGTGTTATCATGTTGATGAACCTCTGTTGCATTAATATATATCACTTAATGATTAAGGTGAGACATTTGTCAGAACAGGAGACTATTCCAATCGTCAAGGAGTCAAAAACCAATGACAAACGTTTACAAACACCAAGCCAGCAACTGGCGAGTCATCGTCAATATGAAACATCGATCCAAAATTCTGGAAGGCCAGTCGGCTTAAATATGGCTTAGAAAGTTACCCCATCTGCTGCGAAGCTGATATTTCGACACAAGAGGCTACTAGAGTTATGGGAGCGCTAAGAACACTAGGGACATGTAGAAGGCTAAAAGTATAAGAGGATGAAGCTCTCAGCGTTGAACCATCGCTGAGGAATGCGCCATGCCTTCGACTTCATTAAGCATCGTTTAGAGGTGATTGAATGCATATCTGGCTTTTACAATGACTCGCGGTGGTCTACCGATGTATCGAGCCAATGCTGCTATCCTCCCAGACTAGTCTGGTACCAATTTGCCGACCCGGAGGGATGGAAGGTGTCGCAGTGGCGCCTCCAACCACTGCGCCACACGCGCTCTTGTAAAAGACTATTTGCCTTATTACTGAGGTATGCCAAATTCTTGCAAAATTTAGAATCAACTTTCGATTTGTTTCCGACGCTACTGCGCTGAAAACATTGAAAATGTGGCGCTAATTTTTTGACCTTTCCGCGCAAGCTCATCTGTAGCAAAAACACGACATGTTGAGGGACACCGTCGTGTACGAATGGAAGCGTTAAAAGATAAAAAAGCTCTCGGCGTTGATCAATCCTTGAGGGATGCGCCATGCATTCGACTTCATTAAGCATCGTTGGAGGTGATTGAATGCATATCTGGCCTTTACAATGACTCGCGGTGGCCGGCCGATGTATCGAGCCAGTGCTGCTATCCTCCCAGACAAGTCTGGTACCAATTTGCCGACCCCGGAGAGATGGAAGGCTTGGTGAGCCATGGGCGCATTTTCACGTGCGCGCCGCAGTGGCGCCTCCAACCACTGCGCCACACGCGCCCTGAATGGGGGGCGTTAGTGTAACAAAATGAGAAGGAAACCGTCTTATACTTATTTGACACTGGAACGACTCGCCCTCACTAATTGTGAGAGCCACAGTGCAGTCATCACTTTTCGGAGATTTGCTAGTTAAGCCATCGTGGTGCACTGGAATCCCGAGGTTATCCTGGCTAAAATCTGCCACAGGTCTTCACCACCACAGGCAGTCGTCGCATTTGGGCATTAGAAGAAAATTTGCCACCATGTGCCTTTGATAGCAAGACGGTGATGGATCCTGGTATTGGTTTACTCTTAGCTGGGCTTCCTGATAGAAACGCTGGACTCTTTCTCAGCTTGGGAGATCTTGGAAAGGAGACGAATCACCTAGCTGTACATCGCAGTCCGACACCCAGGAACACTTCCCAGCCACAATGAGGCGGGAAGCCGTTGGGAGGAAACCGTCTTATAACCTCAAGAATATCAGAATTCATTCTGGGCACAATAAGAAAACTTCCACCTTGTAAACTAGTGTAGTGTAACGGTTCATATTGCATTCAACAATGCTCAAAATGAGGCGAGACACACAAGCTTTAAATTATAGCTGATTATCGCACGCATTGAAATCAGTACGTATAGATATTAACTACATCCTTTTATTGCGCGAAATCAAAATCACTTTAAACTTTTTATTTTCGAAAAAACATATGAACTAACATTGTACACGTTTGATGAAGGACTGGAAATGACCAACTAAAAGAACCGGAGCTGAACAACCTTGTGAATGAGAGCGCGAAAAAATAACTCCATATGAAAGTAGAGAAAAAACAACGAACAAGAACTTCGATGGAATTAAGACGCTATGAGAGACGATTTGAGAACTACTTGAATGATTTTATCCGACTTTTAATAACATTTTAGCATTTTGGCTCGCTAAAGAAGTAATATGAACAAAGGAAGTTACAAATCATCGTGAGGATCAAAAAGGGACGATATGTCAGATACATCACGTGTAATTTGATATGTGATGCATTAAAACCTGCCCATCTGTCATTTTTCATTCTTTTTGTTGAGAATTTTTTGTAGATCTTTTGACATATAGAATGGTCTCTCGATAGTGCCATCGTTTTGTTCAGAGTCTTCCACTTAAACCACACTGAGTTATGTTTTTCCAGTGCCGATTCATTTTTAATAGTGAAAGACTTACAAAAACATATGAATGTCGTGTCAACGGCCATTTCGTAGACATCGAAAAATAAGTCGGTTACAAAGTAACTTCCTAAAATTTTCCTGTTGTTATCACGCCGAAAAAGTTGTATATATTGGAAAACACATGATGAACATGAACCCGTTAAAAGCAAAGGCTATCGATTAATTCAAAGCGCTGATTAACTTCATGGAGTTACATAGAGTGTAAAAAGTGCAGCTTTAATCATCCCCTGAGGAAAGAACGATACAACGCACTTCATTATGCATGGCGCATCCCTCAGGGATTGATCAACGCCGAGAGCTTTATCCTTTATCCTTCATATATATAATATATGGCCTATATAATGACTTTTGATGTCCTCCCGATATACGGAGTCAGTGTCACTATTGTTCCAGACTGATCTGCTACCAATATGCTGGCCCTGAAGAAATGGAGAACTTTGCTACTTAGGAGTGCATAATTTAACCAAAGATCATGTGTATATTACAGGGCACCACTACCCACTGCTTTGCACCCTTTTTCATTGGGTTGTATCGTTATATTCATCTTCCCTGCATAAAAGTTATCAAGTTAATTAAGCTATTCCATACAAATATCGACTTGAATTGAATGGTGTTCATCTACCTTCAACTTTTCCTCCTTGATAAAGTATGGAATACGCGCTTTTATTCCAAGGTAATTATTTACCAAACTTCTTTTCAACATAATACGAATTATTACTTGGATGGTCCGTCTTCAGTGGTTGTGCGAGCCCCTAGCATAAATTCCGCTTTTTTTCAGAATTTTGCAGATCTAGCTACTGTGGTTCCTCTGGAGTCCCGGAGCCAGCCTGGCCAAAGTCGGTCCCAAGCCGTCACCACAACAGACAGTCGCCTCCTTTTGTGGATTAGACGGAGATTTGCCACTATAGGACTAGTTTCATACCAGAATGGTGGTGGATCCAGTTGTTGGTTTTCTCTTACGTAGGCTTCCTGGTGGAAAAGCCAAGACTCATTCTCAGCTTTGGATCACAGCCCGATACCCAGGAACACTTCCCAGCCACAAAGAGGCGGTAAACCGCTGGGAGGATACGAATTAGTCATCACAATCATCGCTCATAAAAACTGACTTGAATGAAGAGTCATACGAAGCAGGATACAGTACTTACGTAAAAAGTCGATATATATAATAAGAACTAACCTATCAATACAAGTATAATAGGAACGAAATAGTAATACAAATCAACCCGTGGTATACCGTTAACAACCCATTGACCGGAGAAATAGAAGAACGCCACCACACCTTAAAGAAAATAGTTGCTTTGACAGGTTAAATTTGAAAATACACGTAATATATCGACCGTCTAGGGAATGAACATTTTTACTGTCTTTCAGACTTTTTAAGCATATGTAAATATCCAGCCTACATCATAAATTAAAAAAAAACTAATATAGTCACCCATTCCTAGTGTGATTAAGGCTTTTCCTAAAAACAGAAGAAATCCGGCCACTTGATTTACCACGGCAGCTCGAACGCAGTTTCTTGCAAGTAGCAAAAAGCTCTCTTTTGCTGATACGAAGAAGCTCTTTCCATAGATCGCCATCTAAAAAGAAAATAAAAAGCAGCATATTCGTCAACTTCATCGCTCTGTTTTTCTTTCACGGAATAGGAGAAGGAACGAATTTCACAACTGACCATGATAAAGGCGTTTTTCGTAAGGAATTTGAGGAAAACTTCCATGCACCAAAAGCAGCATTTTAGTGTCCTAAACTGGTCCAATTTATTTTTTTCCGAGTATAGTATATATTTCCTCTTACTTCCTATCAGATGGAGTTGGCCTTGTTTTGGCAAAACTTCTATTTTTACATCCTTTTCACTACTATTAGTCCATGACCCGATATCACATATACATCACACACATGTGACATTGTGGATTCCAACATTTCTCGTATTGATTTTTCCCTCCGGCGTATCACTCATGAAGGTCTTAGAACTTTTTCTTCCTGCGGCTTCGGTTGACGCTTGAGAATCTTTCTTTTTTCAAGGAAATCATTGAATGCTGGTCGACTCAATTCTCCCCAGAGTCCTGAGTTAACCGCGTCAGGAGGTTTATGCATGGAT
The DNA here is from genome assembly GCA_009735665.1 of Angiostrongylus cantonensis. Taxonomy (NCBI): domain Eukaryota; kingdom Metazoa; phylum Nematoda; class Chromadorea; order Rhabditida; family Metastrongylidae; genus Angiostrongylus; species Angiostrongylus cantonensis. The sequence continues at coordinate 161,461 of MQTX01000154.1, read as the reverse complement.
TGGAGGAATTCACCCTGTTCCAGATTAGTCTGGTACCACTTTCTCGTCACAGGAGGGACGTGGGGCTTGGTAGGCCCGAAAAAGCTGCTATCCAGCGCCTAGAGACGTCCGCGCACCGAAGGAGATCACTAACCAGTGCGCTGCCCACTCTCTTTGCTTGTTTTTAAAGTAAAGGCACTTTTGTATTTAGTAAATAACAATCTTAAACTCACGATAGGACAACCTTAAAAACTTGATTATTTGTGGTGGAAAGTTTTTTATCCAAATAATCGAGAAGTGCTCGAATGAACTTGGTGGCAGCGATTATCAAGGATCCGAAAGCCAAAGAACCCAAATGATGCCTAAATACGCAGAAAATGACCAAACTATTAAAATAGAAGTGAATAATCCAAAAAATAGCACCAAATTTTTCAAATTTCTTCAGTTCTCTTTCCTCATCATAGAAAAAAAAAGCAGTTAGCGATAAAAATTAGCTGGAATCTCGCGCAATTGGCGCTAAGAGGAAAGTTGGCAATTAAATCGAAGCGGTGCTCAAAAACTTGGACAGGTAGGCATAAATGAAGATAAATAATGCAAAGCAAGCAAACGACAAAAAGCAAGAGGCCTTAATTATTTAAAGATTAAAATTGAAAAGAAAAACGAATTACTATGTGAAGTGTGGGTGTGAAATCACATAATGTAATATAACATATCATAATACGATATAATGTGGAATAATTAGTCACAAAACTTTAGCAGTACGATGTTGTTGTAAGCAAAAGCAACCTTATTGCTCTTCCAAGAGCTCGCAACACCGGAAATGAGGGTACATCTTGTGGTTTATTTTTTGCCCAATAATAGCTGGCAAATGCACCCGCTAATGAGATGTTTCCTAAAATGCTAGTGAAGAATTTTACAAGTACTCATTGTACAATGTATACTTTATTAACTGAATTCGAGTTAAATCAATTGTAGATCATGAAGATATATTTTGTGCTTGGATAGCGTATTAGGGAAAGAAAAAAAGAGTAAAGCGAAGCAGCGCGCAAGCTTCTTAAGTCTCTTTGGATGAATGCCAAAACCCTGAAATAAACAGCAGGGAAGAATGCTCCGAGACCACACATGATCTCGCCCCGTACCTTCGTATCGATCATTGATGTGGGGAGGTGCAGTTGTCAACCATATGCGACGCTGGTCAGCGGCTCTTCCTCAGAAGGCACGCAGAAAAAAGGTGGGTTCTTTCGAGCTGTTGACCGCGCGACTACCATTTAGATTCTCATCTTTTCGTAACTGTTATTGAAGTGTTTGGCCTAATAAATTGTATATCAGTGTAGCCTTCCAGGCTCTGAAGAAGGCGATACTGGCGAGACGCCAGCTACTGTTGTGTTGTATTGTATTGTGTGTTTTTCTGTGGAAGTAAATGTATGCTGTATAACAACCTTGCGATTGCTGGGAAAGAAAACGACACATTTAGAATAAAGCGATTTCAGTAATCACTTCCGTTCAGGAAGAAATCTAGTCATAATACTGGAAACTGGCCTCCGGTCTACAAAGGCCATAATCACAGTGACGGACTATAGTGACTACTGGGTAACGTTCTTGAAGCTATGAACAGCCGAAAAAAAAACTTTTTCGCCCAATTATTTCACAAACGGAGTCCTCAAATACTTGCAAAACTAAGCATTGAGAACAGACTGTGTCTACCGCCTTAAAAATGCATTACTTGTTTAAAGAATTTGTCTTAAATTCAGCACCATCATGTCGAACTGTCGAACGAAAAGATTCTTCTTATTCAACCACTTTAATGTTTGAAATAAAAAGACCAATGGGCATTCTTATAATAGAATTTTTTCGTGGTAGAAGAAGTAAGCCTTTTTCTTACTGCTAGTGATTTGTAGATTTTAATGGATTGTATCTTAATTAGTAAAGCTGACTAGGATCCGGGATATCTTTGTTTATAAGCGAAAAGTGAAGAAATTACTAGTCACGTACGACCTGAAATAAATATATTATGTCGCTAACCCTCTATGGCAAATACTAGTGTTATATATTTGATTCTGGTCAATGAGACTACGAGGGTTTGAAATCACTTAAACTAACCGAGTGATGATACGAAGCAAGTCATCCAGAAGAAAATAAACAGATTATAGAGTTGAAGCCAAAAAATTGTCTTCTCTTCCTTGACAAGACCAAAAAACGTGCATTTTGGATCCTCAAAGAGGCTGGATAATACAGCAAGTAGTAAAGGATTTAGTAGCAAAACTAGGTATAGAAAAACCTAGTTGCTTATTCGAATACATAAATACATGAGTGTCGAATGCTGCGTAAATATACGTGTATTTAATTGAACGTGTTAATTATTTTATCTCCAATTCAACAAAATTTGCAAACGCTTGGTTTATTTACACTGTAAAAAAACTCGTGTTGTGCCATTGCTTAAAAGTCCTCTATGGTGTACATGGACCTTAGCTTGATCCGGCGCTCCAGTTTAGCCAAGCCTCCCATTCCTTCGGGAGCAGCGAATGGGTACTAGACTTATTACAGGGGGATAGAAAACACCGACTTCACAGAATGATAAGTCTTAGAACGTCACTGTATAAGTCAGATATCTATTCAATAACTTTTATAAGTGGAGTTAAATGCACAGCGAAATCGTTGGAGATGGAGTACATTAGGAAGGTAGGTGTTTTCACGACCCCTTCTGAAAGCTCTCTCCCAATCCAAGTTGGAGCGTCTTGGTCCGACAGTCTCTCAGAATGCAAAGGGAATTGACTCGACCAGCATTCTACGACATTCATAAACAGGACGAAATCCTCAAGCAGCCACCGAAACAACACACTAAATTTTTGAGGACCTTGCTGGACGATGAATGCGAGGTAAACGAATCGAGCGCAAGAAGTGCTGAGATCCGCACGGTAGATGTGGTGAAAGGTGATATAAAATGGAAAGTGAAGTATATTCTATACAAATGGTGGTATTTTGTAGATTGTATTACTGATAAGGTACTATCGGCATTCTTCACACAAGCTATAGATTTGAGAAAAATGATGTTTTACCACTTTATTCTAGGCAAGATGTTTAGGGCTTAAAACTTATTCTTTAAACAAATTCCGTTTATTAGTTTATACAATATTAAGAACCACCGTGGGAGTTGTAGAGCAATCACACGTTGTGTTGCTGCTGTTGTTTGTTCGGCAGTCTTTAACTCCGGATGAGGCCAACCAGATCGCTATTGTTCCCCATAGAATGATCACCTACGAAAGAAAATCCAAAAATAAGATCAATGAGGAAATATGGAAATATTGAAATAGAGAAAGGCACAAAATATGCTCACAAGAAGATGTAGGGCGAAAGGAAAAAGTGGGAAAATAAGAGTAGACATCATATGACCAATAGCTCTGAAATTTAAAATCAGTACCTTCATAGTCCTCTGTTACATTTAATGAAAAATCTCTCTTAGTGGATTCCACCTCATTCTGCTGGTGCTACTGGAATCCTTCGCGCAGAGAAGTCATACAGGTAACAAGAATCAAGTAATTCACAACTTAATGCCTTTATTTTTTCACTACTAAGTTAACACGAGGTTGATAAAGAACTCTACTCGGCTAATGCTTCGACGCCTTCGCTTTCCTCAGAACAGGATTGATCCGAGTCGACTGTTCACAGCTCTTCCTTCTTCCGATGTAGGTCTTCGTGATCGCATAGAGTTATATCCAATAGATCACCGTTCGAATGAGGAATCTTACTCATCAATACTCTTTTATCAAAACAATGTTTTAAAAATAGACTTTGCTTTAAGCTCAGTATGACTAATCAATATGTATTCTTTCACTGATAAACTAAGACAAGGTTGACAAGCAACCGTTTCGACGTCATCGTCTTCCTCAGAGACCGATTGGTCTGATTCGGTCATCCACATTTATTCATTCTTCCGATGTGGGTATTCGTGATCGTTTCGAGTAAGTTCATCAACGCTCAAATGAAGAACTGCACTGGGCAGTGTTCTTTCATACAGAGTGGTTGTTGTTGATGCTTCTATTTTTTCGTCACTTAGCCTCTGACTTCTACTTCATCTAGATTTCAAAGAATTTTCTGCCGTTCTTTATAACCATCTGATTGATCACTCTCACACAGTAACTGTAGAATTCAGAGGACGCGTGCAGCGCAGCGGGTGGAGGCACCTGCAATAAACACGGTATCGATTCTCGTGTCCCAGGTACACCAATCTCTCGATCCCTCCGAGTTCGGAAAATTCTCAACAGACTTATCTGAGATGATAGCAGCACTGGATCGATACCTCGGTAGGTCACCACGAGTCATTGTATAGGCTAGATATGCATTCAATCACTTCTAACGAGGCTTAATGAAGTCGAATGGATGCCTCGTCCCTCAAGGTTGATCAAAGCCGAGAGTTTATCCTTTATCATTTTAGTGTAGATTTAGTAAAATTTGTGCTATTTTCAGGTTTGCATAGTTTTCTATGCTGGTTATGTTTCTGTTTATTTCTTTACTTATATATTTATCAGTGACTTATTTTTTGCTTTTGATTCTTTAAACTCTCATACCTGCTGGATTCTTCAATTAACGCCACAGCGATTGAGATCCTTTTACGTATAAAAATAAGCACCACAGAAAGTATAAGTAAAGCAATGCTTAGTATAAAAGCTGAAAATTGCACTTGATAATTTCTATTTGAAGTCTTCGCAGTACTGAACAAGTACTAAGTACTGGTTAAAGTCTGAAACACTTAATAGATTTTCAAGCACGTATGAACTATTAGGGTTCACCAGGAAAACAGGCAAAACAAGTAGCATAGAGGAAATGATTTTTCAGTTTTCGAAGTGTTTTGATCTGTATTGATTTAAAGAGTACCCAGATTCCAATCTTGATGGTATTTTCACCAAGAAACAAACTGCATGAGGTTCTCCTTCACATATGAATACCACCTTCCATTTTTCGTTGATCGCTATTATTTCTTACAAACAAAACGGCAGAATAGTCAATATATATTATTTGTGTTAATTTTCTGTTAGGCTTACCAACAGCAAACCAAGTAGTTGGCATTTCAAAATACAGACTAAACAATGGCTGAAATGAATAGTCATCAATAGCGCCAGCTTTCACCATCGTTAGCCATTTGTACCAGCTGAAGCCACATCCTGAAAATTAATTCCAATGTAATATTCTTAAATTTTAATTTTGTTCTCAATTTTAATAATAATAATTAATAGTTTTAATGTAATTAATATTTTTTATTTTGATTTATTTAAATTTAAATTGAAATTTCTTTCAATTATGTCATTTTTAATTTAAAGCATTAATGCTTTGGATTCAAACGAGGAAAAGCAGCAGGGCGACATTAGTTACCACATATTTTCCGGATAATTAGCTCAATATGGGCGAGTGTAGCGCATTGCATTGCTAAGAGATGTCCTGGAATCCAGCAGGCATTATCATTTCTTTGACCCCGAATCCTGGCTAGACGAGTGATTCATTCCTCTGAGGTCAGCAAATAGATATCAGACGTGTTTTGAAGAATGATAACATTGGATTAGTTGATCGGTAGAGCTCCATTAGTCACTGTGTAGGCCAAATATGAACTACTATTCACCTCTACAGTGTTACGAATGGAACCGAGCGTATCCCGCATCCCTTAGAGGATTGGTCAATTCCAAGCTCTTTTACGCTAGCCTCATTTGTTTCCACTCCTAATTTTGTGTGGCAGGGGAAGAAAATGACACCTGATTTTATGTCGTTGAGAACATGCTGATTTCTCGACAATAAAAATAATTTCTCGGTAATCAGAAGATTTCGAGGTCTCGAACACGACATTACTATAATCCGGAAAAACCTAACTTCATCACTCTAGATGATGGGTCTGTAACGATGATGATATGCCTACAATTATTTACTGAGTACTACTATGACCCATCACGCAAGCATGTTGCTACCAACAACTGGAAGTGTTTTGCGCACATGTTCAGCCATTTTTGCAATTTTTGTGCACTCTCCGTGTAGCACGATAACTAGGATTCAGCATCGCGGTTGGTATTGAAATACCAGTCGATTAATAGTCAAATTAGTTAGTTATGAACTTATTCGTGAAAAGCTTTTTGCATCTTTCAAAACGTAGAATAGAATATTTTCAAATCGACACCAGGCACTACTGATACGCTATCGAATAGTTTTAAAAATGCAGCAGAAATTTCTATGCGGCAAAATAGACCACCGAAAAGGAAGTGAATCGTATATGAGTCACTTCGGACAGCCGGCCTGATAAAGCGTGAATCATATATGATTCATCTTGTAGCCAATATTTCAGCATAATAGACTAGTTGTTCACTAACCGGTTCCAAGAACACCAATAATGCAGAAGATTGATGTCCAAATCATGAAGCCACCAAGAATACGTAGAATCACAGTCCAAAGAAATGCTAATACACCGGCCCCTCCGATGAGTGCGAGTATCTTAAGTGTAATAGAAAAGGATTTATAGCCAAATACAACAAAAAAAATTCATGATCCAACCAAAATTTTGATTTATAAACTAAACATTAGTCAATATTCTCGAGTTCAGTGTTCTCGTCGACCCAAACAATTTTTAGAAAAATGAGGTGGAAAAGGTGTCATGGAGAGTGATTGATCTCTATAAATCAATACCATAATTGCACAAGTTGATCGAAACGATAATTAAATAACAAAACTTTTGAAAAAACATTTATACCTCTAATCATCAAAGTACTTGCAAAATTTTCCTCCCAACGGTTTATCGCCTCATCGTGGCTAGGAGTGTTCCTGGGTGTAGGACTACTATGTGCAGCGGAGAATTCATCCCCTAGCAGGGTCTCCCGACCTGAGAAAGGAGCCCGGCGTTTCCACCAGGAAGTCTGGCTAAGAGTAAACCGATGCAAGGATCCGCCATCAATTTGGTATCAAAATCGCATTGTGGCAAATCTCCCACTAATCCACATGAGTCACGACACTCTGTGGCAATGAAGACTCCAGCAAATCTCCAAAAAGTGGAGATTATGCTGGTGCCGCACAACCAGCGAAAACGGGTTATTAGAGTATCAAGTATCAAGTATTACCAAAATCACCTGTATCACCTGTAGACCAGTTAATCGTCGAGTGAGTCGAGCGGGCGCCAGCAAATCCTCCACCCGATGAGCACCATACCTTTCTTCTAGGCTCTTCGTGAAAAACTCTGACCATCGGGTCGGTGGTCTTCTTGCAATACATTTGACATCTCGAGGAATCCAGTGACTAACAGTTTTTATCCATCAGTTATCATTCATACGCATCACGAGTCCGGCCCACCTTATCTTCGATTGTCTGGCGTATAGAACGACATCTCTGACTTTTGATCGTTGACGCAGGTCGGAGCTTTGGATCCCATCCCTTAGTTGTGTGAAACGGTTTACTCCTAGCATCGCCCTTTCGACTGCGCGTTCGATAACGCTGAGTGATCTTTCATTCTGCTTACGTATCGACCAGGTTTCTGACGCATACGTTAGGGCAGGAAGAACCGTTGATTCGAAAAGGTAAGCACGGAGTCAGGTGTTTTTTGGTCTCTTCACCACATCCTCGATGCTCTTGAAAGCTCCCCAAGCCGCTCGTTTTCTTCTGCTCAGCTCTGGAGCTAAGTCGTTCATCATATGGATTTCCCGACCTAGATAGACATAATTGGAGCATTCGGAGATATTCGTTCCGTTGAGCGTGAATGAGGCAAAAGAAACCAATCCGTTCTTTATAAACATCGTTTTCTTTAGATTTAGTCGAAGACCAATCTTTCCACACGCTTTGTCAAAGTCCGCAAGCATACGTTCCGCTTGGCTAATGTCTGGTGTTATAAGAACGATACCATCAGCAAAGCGAAGATGATGTATCTGCCGACCGTCGATTTTCACCTCCACATTATCCCATTCCAATTCTCGCATGACGTTCTGGAGGGTGGCCGAAAATAATATTGGCGAGATTGTATCGCCCTGCCAACTCCTCTCTTGACGTCAACGTTAATATCGTTGTAGAGTGGTGAAATTTTGGATGTGAAATTTTTGTACAGCTCACGAAGAATCTCTACGTACTGAATAGGGACTCCTTGACTATCAAGAGCTTCCATGACTGCTTCCGTCTCAATTGAATAAGAGGCCTTCTGTAAATCATTGAAAGTGGGACAGAGCGGTCTTTTGTACTCTCGCGATACTTCTATGAGCTTTCTTATCGTGTGAATGTGATCCGTCGTGCTAAATCCTTTCGAAACTTTGCTTGCTCACATGGCTGTCTTCCGTCCAGTGTTCTGTCAATCCTGTTTAAGATGACTCAAATGAAAAGTTTGTAGACGACGGACAATAAGCAGATTGGGCGATAGTTGCTTATGTCGTGTAAGTCGCCCTTCTTGAACAACAACACGGTCTTGCTGGTCTTCCACTGATTAGGAACCTTGCATTCAGACAGGTAACTTGTGAAGAACGGAGCCAGTGTGTTTACGAGGACTGGCGGGAGGTTCTTCAAGTGTTCTGATCTTATCCGGTCCAGACCTGGTGCTGTTCGATTTTTTACCGACGAAATGGCATGTCGGATTTCGGAAGCGAGAACCGGTAGTACAACATATCCATTCTCTTTTATTTCATATGACGGGAGGTGGACGTGGCTATCGAAGAGATATGAGAAGTATTCGTGAATGATTTTCTCCATTACCTTTCTGGACACTGTTATTGTTCCGTCTGGGCGTCGGAGTGCAATCATCTTGGCCTTCCAATTGGCCAAGCTTCAGTGGGCTTTGCGAATGCTTTTCCCAGCCTCTGCAGCTTCGACCATTACTGCTACTCTTCTCTCTTTAAGATCCTCTTTTATCGCCTGGCTGCATTGCTTTGCAAGTTCGGACGTTAGTTCGCGCTTGCCTGCAGCTCGTGCTATTCCACGCTGATGTATTAGCTCGAGAACTTCTTGAGACAGACGTATCCTGGTGACCTTCAAACTCCTAGCTTTCATGGCGCTAACGTGAAGATGATCAATGAGCCGATCGTATTGTCGACAACGGCATCTTCCCAACAGCCGACATGAGTTGAACAAGCCCCAGTTTGTGGTGGTTCTAGGAATACGGTTTTTGAATTTAGCGACTTTTTCTCCTTTCCGTGAAAAATAAAAATTTGCACGAAGGAGACGGTGGTCTGATCCCGTGTAGAATTTTGGGACAACAGCGACATCGGTTGGGCAAAACTTTCTATTTAATATGGTGCGAGTTATTTTGTTATGGTGCTCTCCACTGAGAGACTCCCACGTCCAGCGTTGAAGGTGAGGCTTCTGGAATTGAGAGTTACCACGGTCTTGGTCGCCATGACAAACTCAGAAAGCCGCTCACTTTGTTCACTCCATTCTAATCCGTGGGTACCAATGTGACGTTCCTCAGACGATCTTCTTGGTCCAATTTTTGCATTGAAATCTCCAATGATGACTTTGAAGAATGTATGGTCTTCTCTGTAGAACCTCTCCAAGTGCATGTAGAACGCTTCGACTTCTTCTTCGCCATAGTTTGATGTTGGCGCGTAAACGACGAAGATTGTTAAATCCGGTGTTGATCCACATCTTTTTAATCGTAAACGTCCAATTCGGGTTTTAAGCTGCTCGAATGAATCGATGTGCATGGACAAACTCGTGTTGACGAGAACGCCGATACCGCCTACGCCTCTACTGTCGCATGTTCCGAGGAACAGTTCTTCTCCAGTGTCATATGTGGCGTTGAATGGGTGGCGTCATCTCGTCTCGGCCAGGCCGATGACTTCGTACCTTATCATTCTTGCTTGCATGAGCAAGTCCTCTATCGAGGACTCGGATGCAAGTGTATGTGCATTGTAGGTACAGATCGTCACCATAGTTCTTGTTCCAGGCAGCTTCCATTGGCCCTGAGATTTTTGCAGCTTCCCCGTACTCATCCTACCCAACGTTGCGAAATTGGAGGCTCTTTCGGGGTCAGTGGAATGAGGCCCGTTTTTTTTAACTGTGTTTAGCATATTTGATACCCACGTATAGCTTGCTTGGCTCTGAACGTGGGTGCTGGTTATACTCACGGGTAGCTTTCCAGGCTCTCCCACAGTGGACGTGGAGCTTATTTGTTGGAGGCGACTCCTAACTGCCTCCCATATACTTTCCTGTCACTTGGTTGCTTGTTTTTGGCCGAATTGACTCATAGAACACAATCCGCATAAAGCTAGAACGCACCCACACACGCATGCATGAATACGCCTAACAAATACAGAAAGTATGTGCCAAATCTCCGCAGCAGAAACAAGGAGTCCAACCCCTGGATCCCCCTGCGTCTCAGTGAAGCAAAGGTCGCTTTTGGTTTGCGATTAACCCCCTATCCGCCTCCCGAGGACGTGCCACGTACCCTAGCGACTTACCGGCTCGAGAGCCCTCACATGATGGAGATCCGTAGATTGCCAAAATAGTGTTTGAAAATCACATAGGTCATATTCAAAAAATATCTGACTTTTTAAAAATTGCTTAAATTATGAGTTCCAACTCTACAATATAATCTAAAGCTTGGTCAATATTTTACACCTTAAACATAGATCCACCTGACTTGCGACATAAGATTATGCTTTGGATGAAGCCTTAGTGAATATTTGAGTAGACAAAATTCATTTGTTCAATGCAAGCTCCATTCGTTGTTTTGTCCATAAAATTCTAAAAACTGGTGTGAAAATCTCACCTGCCACCAGGATTTCAAGAGATCATGGATAACTTTTGTAATGACGTCTTTAGAATTGACAACTTGTCCAATGTACCTAGAAGAAATCGGTTCATTACACAAGCAAACTTAACCAGTCTCTGCGTCTGACACGTTTTCCTTGAATAGGGACATTCCTCGTCAAGTTTAGTCCTTCATAACCTTCCATTCTCTATTAAAACCTTTAATTGATGAAGGGGTTGCCAAATTGACCGTTATATCCCTCTCATTTTCTTTCAAAAGGAGCCGAACGTTCGTCTGCGCGCCTGCGTGGTCATCAACCCAAGCCGAGAAGGAGTTTAACAATTTTTGTCTGCAAACTCAGCTGAGCAACCCAGTTCTATAATTAATATCATCATGAATAAATTTCGTCGCAAGGAAGTAGCATATTTTTCTTGCGAACTCTGCTGAAAGCAAGTTACGGGCTAAATCATTTATTTTTTACCAAGTTTTAGGCTGTGGACACTAATTGTTCCAATGCTTTCAGTACATTTTCATAAGAGTATTTTTTTAGATCTAATCACATCCTTCATCGTTCACTCATGAAATTGTTGCCATGCAGAATTTTCCTCTATATAATCCTATTTTATTGCCATAATTGTCATCTTTTACTGCATTAGTTACTGGTAAGTTGTAAGTCAGAAATGGAAGTGCAGAAATTGTGTAATAACGCAGAGGGAGTGCTCCTACACAATCTTGTTCCACTTTTTTCTGTCCTCCGCCCTCAAAAGTGCTTTCAATATCGATCTTTTGCCATCAGCAATCACCCAACAGCGGGATTGATCTGGGGAGCACAAATCGGCAATGAATCCAGTTAAGCTGAGGCCCCAGTTATAATCACAATCTTAACCGTTTTTTGTTCACTGCCTACTCTTTTTAATGGCAGGGTATATTGCGAAATATAACTTTTTAATGAAGCTGAGATATTTGCAAAACTCTGGACCGCAGGTGTCTATGGTGGGGAACGAACGCGCTATTGCCCTTTCCAGGGAGTAACGCGCTCACCACCACACCATGCGGGTCCTTCGTTTCGCCTGTCTCTCAGCTAGTTCTATCTTTCAGTGCTTTCAATACTTGGAACTTACTTCTCGCTATCATTAACAGCTTTATCAGGTGGTATGGTGCCATCATCACCAAACATGGTCTTCAACGCGTCCAAAGAGATGTTTGTCTTTTGTAGATCACTGAACTTGTCGACAGCACCGATAAGGATTTCCGGCACACAACGCCCAAGCACTTAAAACAAAACTAACTTAATTAATGGGAAAAAAGCACTAGAGAGCTAATGATCGTATCGATTTCATCGTTTGCTGAACAGCAGTAATAGAGGAAACACTTAAGTTCAACAATACAGAAAGGTAGGAAAAAAAACTGAAGCGTAAAATCCTTAACACTTCTCTTGTAGAACATTTTCTCTCACTCTCTCACTCAAAAAAATTCTCACTGTCCCAAAGTTTTTTTCTAAAGTAAACTTATGACGTTTTCGAGAACTCGTAACCCTACAGTATGCCTTTAGAGAACATTCCACCACAAAAATGTATGCGGCTTATGAATTCTTCGTTTCCTCTCAGCAATCGCGAGGTTGTTAAACAGCATACGTTTACTTCCATGCAATGACACACATATAACACAATTGTAGCTGACGTTTCGGCAGAATCGCCTTCTTCAGAGCCGCTTTTTTCATCTCTCTTTCACCGAGGAAGAACAGCCGCTCAGAGTCGCATATGGCTGACGAGCCATAGATCTTGTAATTATCGGTCAGATTTTCATCTTTCTGTTCGTGCTGTTGAAGCGTTTGACCTAGTAAGTTACGTATTAGTGTACTCTTCCATGCTCTGAAGAAGGCGATTCTGCCAAAACGTCATCTTCGATTGTATTGTATGTGTGTTATTGCATGAACGTATGCGGCTTCTTTAAATATTAAGAAATGTTCTACTTCTTTTGTTGCTTAACATGTAGATATAATGGATGTCTGTAAAAAAAAAAACTCATTCCGAAGCGTGGTAAAAAGTTAATAGATATTTACTGTTTTATTTTCTGAATTCTATATTTTTTATGGCAGAGTATTAAACGAAATACAACCACAATATTGCTGAGATGTTTGCAAAACTCCGGAATGCAGGTCTCTGCAGTGTCGAGCGAACGCGCTACTGTCCTTTCCGGGGTGTAACGCGCTTACTACCACATCATGCGGGCCTTTCGTTTAGCCTGTCTCAAGTAAACATTGTGAATTCGACTACAGCCTTAGCTTAACTGGGTTCATTGTCGATGTGGGCTTCCCAGATCAATCCCGTTGACGGAGGATTGCTGACGGATGTAATCGATAGAAGTAAGCTGAGAGACAGGAGAAACGAAGGACCCGCATGGTGTGGCTGTGATTGCGTTACTCCCCGGAAAGGACAGTAGCGCGTTCGTTCCCCACTTCTGACACTTGCGGTCCGGAGTTTTGCAAACGTATCAGCAATATTGTTGTTAATAGGTATTTTGCAGTTCTACTAAATACTAGAAGCTACCACGGAACACAAAAATCCAAAATCCACCTATTTTCAGTAACATCGAGTATACACATTGCCACTCCAAATGGCATAACCTTATATTACAAAGTAAATGTTAGCCATATCTACTGAGTACGATAGACACGGCACAGTGGTCGGAGGCGCCCTGCAACACATACGTGGAATCGATCCCCGTGCCCTTGGCCCAACAAGTCTTTCATCCATCCGGGGTCGGCAAATTGGTGCAGCAACACCCATCTGGGAGGGCAGCACTGGTTCGATACATCGGTAGGCCATCGGGAGCCATTGTAAAGGCCAGAAATGCATTCAATAACCTCCAACGATGCTTAGTGAAGTCGGATGCATGGCGCATCCCTCAGAGATTGATCAACGCCGAGACCTTTTACGATATATATTAAGAAATTCGGAACATTACCTTTGTAGAAAACATATTTAATATACCTTTCTTTATATGATTTTAATACATATTTAATCCATAAATTGACGACCAGCAAATCTAATTCAACCTACAACATACCGGGAGCCGAGTTTACCGTATATGAGGCGCATTTCTTTTGACGAACATAATTTCGCAGTATAACAAAGTTGGTGATCGAGTTTTTATCTACATCTTCAGTGCAATACAATGAAGTCTTCACCTTAAAAGCTATCCTGAAGTCAAAGAAACATGTTCCCGTAAAACTGGTTGACTCATGGAGTTGTGTTCCATTCAAGAAAAGAAACTAAGCATTCATTCCAATAAAGCATACCGATTCATAGAAATCAAGTAGTGGTACGGTAGGATTCTGTAACTGCAGATATGAAAAATATTTAGAAGGGCACTTTGATACGCATATCTAAAAGTAAGAAAGTTAAATATATGGAACGTAACGGATACTGGATCGATTTGGTGTGAATCACATTGTTACTAAAGCACATTCGGTTGTAAGCGCTATCACATCAAACTTGTTATCACATAGAAAAAGCATCAAAGTGATTTAAAGGGATTTAGTCTATTCCAAAAGCCGTAACTGGCTGCTAGAAAAGACTAGATGGCGAAAACATTGCCCAAGAATCTTTCTCACCTGGGGTGTCTGACATCCTCCAATTGCAGTTGAATAAGAAATACACTTTGTTATATCGAAATAATACAGGTAAGGTTGAGTTCTAAATGTAACTGGTATTAGTTAAGTGAAATAACTGTACTGATTCATGAAAAACTACGTAAGATATCCTAACGTCAGATTGTAGGACCGCCCACGTGATCCCCCACAACGGCGTCCAGCACTGTCTGTTGGCAAAATGAGACGTTCAACATCTCCCCAACGAAAACCTAAATTTTAAGCAAACTTGAAACTATTCGTCACTTTTTAATCATCGCTGTGGTGCCATTAACGTAACACACTTTATCGCATTCCGATAACTGGCTACACTAACCGGTCTGAACTAACAACTCACCAATTGCCGCCACCAAACCCCATCCTGCAGTGAAGATAAGAAACAGAAAACAGCAAAGGACGTCGGTACATCTTCTGCAATCTTAAAAGCAAATAGGGATTTCTGTAGCTGTTTAAATGTCATTGAAAAAGGCACCTTTCAGTGTGTAACTGAGGATTGAGCATCTTTTTTGGTTTACCGGATTTCACATTGAATCGTGAAACATGTTCAATATTTCTACTTTTGTCTACCATCTCATAGTTATGCCCATAAAACGAGTTTTGACCCTGATGATTTACGGGACGAATTCGATTAGTTGATTTTGTGAATTTCTGGCCCTGTGGTGGTGGTGCTGGGTACGACGATGGTGATACATGATTGGACCACTTGGATGATTGTGAAGCAACCGATGGTCCTTGCCAACTAGGCGGCGGATAACGTGGCGGTAATGGTGGAGGTGGTGGTGATGATGATGGGAGACAGTAGACTTCTTCTGGTGGAGCAGTTGGTACGTACTGCTGTTGTAGCCTCATGGAAACATCTAAAGAGCGTATCTATAGAGCAAAACAGCTGCACCCGATATCGAATGAACCAACCAGCTTCAAGTGTCCACTTTCCACGAAAACTCGATAGTTTCGACAAAATATTGTTAGTTTCACTTCAAAGAAACCAAATGCTAGGTGAAGGTAGATGAGAAAAAACTTTGAAGTGCTACTTGTTTCCAGTCATATATGACCTATTTCAGAATAAAAGTTAATAGAGCGGCACATGAAAATGAGAACACGAGTAAATGGAGCATGTCGAGTAGTTAGCAAAGGTTAGGCTTCGTATATGAAATCTTCGGATAGTTGTTCACACAAGGGTTAATGGAAAATCTACAAGCGATATGGATGAGCCTAAAACAATCATGAAGTGCAATCTCACGAACACAGTAGGAATAAAGCAAACCATCAGAACAGGACCTGTGATGTGAATAGTAGCCGAGGCCAGTTGAGGTACACGACAAAGACAAATGGAAGAAGACTTTACTGCTAAGAAGTCAAATAATTCTGTGATAGCGCGATTATAGGAAACGCAAGAAGAACTTATTTGAAAGAAATCCATGAATTTTTCACATATATATATATATATATATATATAATGCTGATAGCGCCTATAGGTCAATAACATGGCCGAGAGAAAGGCGAAACGAAGGACTCGCATGGTGTCGTGGTGAACACGTTAGCCCCCCGGAAAGGGTGATTGCATGTTCGGTCTCCACCGCAAACACCAGCGACCCGGAGTTTTGCAAATATCTCATCAACGTTGTGGTTGTATAAATATATACATATATATATATATATATCTACATGTGTGTATATATGTATATGTGTGTGCACATGTATATATATAAATGTAAATATAAATATATATTTGTATATATGTATACTATCCTCCCAATATATAATGTATTTACCACGTTGCTGTAAATTTGTGTAAAGTAAAAATAAATCGTGAAAATAGTTAAAGAAAAACTTAAATAAACAAAGTGTAGAACTTGGTACATTCGAAAGAGTAGACAATGAAAGGTCAGAATTCTAGGAAGGAATTGGAAATTCTGTCATCGATGAGAAATGAGAGCGGAACTGGAATGTTATGGTAGATAAAGATCGACCTAGTGTTCTTCATTAATCATCCCATGCTTCTATATCCAAGTTTTTTCTTTATTGTTCATTTCTAGACTTATTTCATTGGCAACAGTTCTACAGTGCTTTCGATAATTCCTACGAAAAATACAGAAACTACTTAAGCGGATAATAAATAAATAAGATTTCTAGTCTCAAGAATAATATTGTTGAAACACTGATTTTTAATGAAGCACCAGTTCTCATAAATACCATTTAATCCTGTAGCTCTTGCTTTTGTCTGGTCGAAAGAAAACCTGTCCATCCAGAAAATATGGATCTTACAGTTTTCCGCTTTCTATTAAAATTTTTTACTCCACCGAACATTCTCTATTCGATTGTCAAATGCCGTTGAACAAACAACGTTGGTCGACAGCTTCAAAACTGCAGAGAACGTATGAGTTTGTTTCATTTAAACCGATGAATACTTTATCAGATAACTACGCTAGAAGTAGAAACAAAACTGAGTCGAAAAATACAACCAACGAGCGAATAGCCAAGATCGTTAGATCAGAAGTTAATCTAAAACTGGCTATTAAATACGATAGCGATATCGTTTAAGAATGCTCGAAAGAGGATTTCGTAGTTCTGTTTGGATAAAGCGAGACGGGAGGAGAAGATTAACTTGACCGAAGACAATAATGCAAGGCTAAAAATAGACTTATAGAGAGATGGATTGACACGGACCCTTTATAAGGGCAAATAAATGACTCAATAGTTGACCAGTGTTGATGTCGATGGTGATGTTCGGGGAAAAATCCGAACTTTGCAACCATTCAGGTCACACTTCTGAAGAGAATTGGCAAACTGACATACTCTAAAAAAGGAAAGAAAGAGAGTGAGAACGAAAGTGACTGAAAGAAACAGGGAATAGGAGACGCTGAGAGACAAACAGAGAGAAAAGGAGAAACAGAGAGTGAAAGAACTAGCATTTTTCCCCTGTGCAGGAACTAAAAATAGCATCGTTACTGATCTCTGAGTTTCACCTAAGTAACGTATCTCTTATCAAATTACAAATGTAATACTGGAAAGTTGCTGAAAATTTTCATTGCTCTTGTTTTTGACTTTCGTGTTAGCGGCTTTATGAACGTTTTATTTATCCTAGTAACAAAGTAAAATGCTTTCAACCAATGATGGGAAAGAAAACTGTTGAAAATACACTAGCTAGTCATGGTCATGGAAGAGTCTCAAGCATTTGGAATTTTGCAGTTTTCGTCTTTTCTCCTGAATTCTTGTAAAATGCCCAGTTATTTCAACTGCCCATGTGGTCCGGCCTTCACAAGTAAGCTTTCGAGAATGAAAAAATTCTGCAAATCGTTCCAGTGCATCAGATATCATCAAGGAACTAATCGATAGCCATCAAGAGTGTGTCTGCTATTATAGTGTGGGCTAAATCACTTAATGTACATCAAAGGTTTATTGATTTTATTCGACTTACTAATCAAATGTGGATTACATTTTAAAAATTCATGAACACTGATGCAGGAACGATTTAGAACGAGAGAATGCCATCAATAACTAGTTTTCGGTTACTAGTATCTCTATGCTATTTCCTCAATTAAATACTTAGTTAATATTGTTTATAACAACGACAATAGTTCATTTAGGACTAAACACAACGGATAGAGAATTAGATATGGATGATTGTGACGTAATACTACAACACAAGAGAAACGGCATTAGGAAATGAATGTAAAGTGAAACGAAGACGAACAATGAGCGTCAAGGACGACTGGAAGCCGTCGTCGGAATAGCGTGACGAACAGCGAAACGGCGAAAATCGAAGCGATTTTCTAGATTTTCTACCACACAGAGGTTAACAGTCAGTAGTATTAAGAATTATTTCCCCATATTATGCCTACGTACTGAAACCAATCTTGGAGCGAAAGCCAGGAGCAGTTTGTGTTTAGCTGAGAAGACTAACAGTGGTTCTGTTCGGGTTATCAATGCTAGTATCTTTGAATGATAGCTATGAAATGGATAAAGGGAGCTGTAACATACAGTACATAGCGGTTGAGATAACGAAAGAGTTCAATTAATTCAATGAATAGGGTACTAAGGTATCCGGCTTTGTTTATTTCTGACGAGCGTCACGATATCGTTTGATTTCGTTTCTAAACGAGTTCTCCGCCTCTCTGGACGAACTTAGGTGACCGCAATGAATTTTCGTAACACACTGTGACTTTTCGTTACATTAAATAGGCAGTTATAACTACGAAGAAATGAGCTTTTAGGATTTCATTGCGAATGGAATCAAATTCTATGTGAGAGACCAAAGACTCCTTTGAAACTAACTGCATACGATTGAAATGTTGAGACGACACTGTTCTCTATTCGATGTGAATCAATGGTTTTTGCATAGCTGAACAGTTTTCGTTAAGTGATGAAAGCCATGAAGTTTTAGTAAATGTAAGAACGAATAACCAGTTGAAAGTTAAACCTTTCTTCATAGCGCTTTGGTTAGCAACGTGACTGAGCAATCAATGGCTGCACTTTAAAGAAATTTGCTAGATGCTTTCTTCTCAAAAGGACGTTTTCTAAATATGTGGTTTTGGAACTTTTTAAAATCCTGAAGAGTTTTGTGACGCCCTTGAAAACAAGAACTATGAATGAATCTTAGAATCCCTGTAGTCACATAGTATACTCTTTGTTGTCCCATAGTGGGCGACGAATCCCTGTTCATACGAGAGATATTGAGTCAAGCCGGTTAGAAGTGTGCGTCATCAGCCATTGGCTGTTGGATAAAATCCGAAACAAATGCTAATTTTCTGTCCTGAAGAATGAATGGATTCCAGAAATGAGTGCTATCTTGACTTTACTAGATTTTCTTGAATATTTTGTACTGGACTAAGAATATACATAATTTTCTTACTGTTCTCACATATTGTACCACGTGATGTGTCCGTTAGGAGAAGCTGCTAGAATTACTTAACGATGCATACAGTTTGGTTCGATGCATCGCCTAAGCAAACCAAGCCCCTCCATGGATGGAGCTTTGTAGGGTCGGTAAACTGGTGGCGAAAATCGTCTGAGTGGATTCAAAATATACTAGGCCAATTATGTATTCAAACAACACTACAATGTTCGATGGAGCCTCATGAACAAAGCATACCAAAGAGAGTTGTTGGCGCCTTTATCCGACACAGCTTAGACCATCTATTTAACCAAAATTATCACCATTGGATAAGATCACGTCTTGCCAGCAAAGCTCGACTAAGGTCCTTTCAAAGGTTTCCACGAGTCGGAAGGCAGAAAGCGAAGGACTCCTTCTACCAACAACGGTAAAACTAACCACCGCAAGATATCCTTTATACTTCTTGTGTTGTTCAAGAGAGAAGAATTCATAGTGAAGCTCTGGCATGCGAGCATAGCCGAATACCATAACAACTGACACCATGCACCATTTCATCACAGAAGACCTATGGTCTGCGCTCATCGTCTTATTTTCATATTTTGATGAGTGAAGGAACCTTTTTAGTAAAAAAGCTGGAGTGTTGGATATTACTGTTGTCTATTTTGAAAGAAAATCCCTATTGTGTTTTCTCGTTTCCAGCTTTTTACGAACTTCTCGCAGGAGCGAGAACCTTTAGATTCGAGTCCATGCCAGCAGATGATTCAATGAGTCACCGAAAATTAGTCTTGCAAAAATAAAACACTAACCTTTTCTTGAGGTTCACCCCACTCATCGGATTATTTCCATCTTTTCCTGAAAAGAAGTGCAATATCTACTTGGACTAATGTTGTTCAAGCTATTCCTTTCACATTATTACGTCAACATAGCTGTTACCGAGACAATGAGAAATTGGATTGCTCTACTTCAAGTACTTGTAAAATTAAATGGTGCTATCAACGAAGATTAAGTGTTTTTTAGGCCGTGTAATGATTTTATTAATTGGATCGTTGAGGTATATTAATTCAGCAAGCATTAACAACCAAAAACGAAGTTTTGCATAGCCAAGGAGAAAAAAGAAAACACGAACCCGTCATCAGTTCACATTGTTCAGAGTACAGCTAGCTTTCACGGAAGCTCGATGCCGAGGCTTCCTGGAAAGGTACTATGAAAACTCCTAAAATAACACATTGATATTTTTCAGTGTCTACTATCTACTAAACTGTACTTGTGTATTAGATAAAAAGGTAACAAACTTAAAGTAGAGCTTGTAAAGTTGAATATATGGGGGCGCAAATGTAGAAAATGAAAAGATTTTGCCTAGTCACGTGTTAACATCACTATAGTAACCGCCTTATCACAGTAATTATTCCTGGGGCTTTTTATAGCGCTATTAAGAGCTAAAAAAAGGCTATTCAGAAGTCACGATTTTTTAGCAATTTTTACACACTTGTGTGTTTTTTGCAGAAATAGTGGGGCAATGAGTTATAAAAGAAAGCTATCAGAGATTTTATTGAGATAGTTGGCTGATACGTTGAAAAAACCTTCAGTTTTCTACGAAGCAGTTTATTTTTGATAGACAGCAGTTTTTTAAATAAGTATTATTTAGGCTTTCGCCGAATATAAAGAAACACAAGCTAAAAGGAAAACTACGATATTGGGATATGAGCCTAACCCGACTCCCTATGTGGCTTTGAACCCGCGATTACCCTTACGGGGTTCACAAGCTATCCATCACACTAACCGAGGACCTCGTCTTCCCTTTCTCTCAGCCAGTTTTTTGCTCTAACGGTGCTAAAAGCAATCACCCATCAAAGGGAATGATCTGGTGGTACAAATCGGCATTGAACCCCGTTAAAATGAGGCTATAGTCGAAATCACAAAGAATTGACGTTCATTTGCTTTATAGTCCTTTTGGATAGCTGGGAGCACGATACGAGAAAAAAAAAACTTGGCGGAGAGCAGGCAGTGCTAGGCGCTCGGTTGGTATGGTGTATAACACGTCAGCCCACGGAAAGGTTAATCGCAGATTCGAGGCCCAAACGGGATCCCTAGTTTTGCTCATATCTCAGCTTCCTCGTAGTGGTAATTCACTTCCTACTCTTCCATAAAAAATTATGCTGTGTGTCATTGTACCTTTCCGTTGATAAAACTAGCTACTACTGGAAATTGAAACAACTTTAACGATTTCGACCTTCTTTGGTCAATACATGCATCTTATTTGTGGCTATTCTTGTATAAAACCACAAGATGATCACAGAGAATTCATCAAAAAACCTGAGAAAGTGCTCTAGATACGAGGATTTTGCCCTTAGAGTGCTACACAGCGCTCAATGATTGTTCACGGTGCAGAAGAATGAAGCTAAAGCTGTTCCCCATTCGAATTTCTAACGCTGCCTGTACATTGGCTTTATTTGTAAATATCGCCCACTGATTAACAAGTTAACAATGAGTCCACCATCATTGAATGACTACTTCACAGTCCCAGATACATCTGAGATGAGGGCTATAAAGAACTGTTAGCCCTCGTGTATCTGCACTGTATCGCCCAACAATGAGCACCTTTGACGTTCACAGAAAACACCGTTAGTAAGTGATTTTTTTGTAGCCTCGTTGACGTTGAAAAATGCTTGGCACTTTTTCTTGAATTTTAAAGGAAAGCTACTGCAGTAGTCCAACTTGGTTCCAATAGGAATCTTTTGTCCCTCAGTTTGCTTGCGCCTTCAATCACATTGTTTGTGTTGAAATTTTTAGATGAGAAAGTTATTAAAAAAGAAAAACTACTGAATGTCAGCATTTTGACATTCAAATGTAACAGTTATTCGATCCTCAATGAAAATGAACGAGGTAATCAAAGCCTTATCGTTGCTCAATTTCTTCTACAGCCTCGTGTAATTGCTGCCTTCGTGTCATCAAGAGATGGACGAATATGACAATGTAGCAGTTGTTTTTTCTAGACACGATATCCTACTTCGTCGGTGAAGTACTTACTGCAAGCGAATGCAGTAAAACCAAACTAGAATCTTCATCTAATCTATCACGATTTCTCAACAAACGGGCTTAGCTCTCAAAACTTATTTTTCGAAGTTCAAGAATTCTCCGTTGCTAGCAGTTGCTCTGCAACAAAGGGGACCTTGACGTCATTAACAATTGCAGCTTAATTTGTCCGTCCGTTTCTCGAAAACTGAGGGTCGTCGTGAACCATTGGACAACCAAAAGTCTTCTACCATGTATGGTATTCACTGAAAACTAAGCAGCAACTTTACAACCATAATTTTATCATTTTACAGTGATGCAGTAATCAACGTAGGCAGAGAGGCTCTAAATGACGATTCCACATAGCGCCGAAACCATTCAGGGCCACTCTCAAGAGCGTCATACGAAGACTGGAATGGGATAACATAGGAGTGAAAGTCAATGGCCACCAACTACACCATTCTCACTTCACTATTGACATAGTTCTCATAAAGTCGGCTGTGTTAGCCGGATTAAGCAGATGTTGTCTATTTTCGGCTACGTTTGTGAAAAAATTAATCATTAACTGGGCAAGGAAAGAATGTTTTTTAAAGACGAGATTTATTCGTTGTACCTCATTTGCATTACCCTTAACTACATCCAACTTTCCATGGCATAGTCCGACTAGGTTGCTCTACAATAAAAGAAGTTAAAATAAATTGCACCAAAAGTGTATTGCACTTTGTGTCTCTAAAGTGAGCGAACATTGACAGCTACGCGACAGGGCCTAATGACAACTGCACTGGTTCCCGTTCGGGACATTAGGTGATTAACGGAATTATGGCGTCAACAGTTCTTAATAACGTCTTTAACACTCAGCGAGATGAACATCACTGAATGGCGCAGCTATATACATCTGAGTCGGTTTATTAATATTATAAACGACAAAAGTGAGTGTACTTAAGCACTGCGCAAAGTTTAAACAGGTTTATAGAGCACACCAACTCAGGTGTTGGCCCATCATCTTTCGTACTTTCGTCGAAAGTTTACTGCCTTTGTTTGAAGTCATGATATGTTAGCTCGGCTGTGATAAAACGAACACTGTTGCAAACTAATCTGGGTACAGAATCTCTCTCATTGGTTATCCACAAAGTTTTTTTCTATTCATGGATTGGTCACACGCTTCGTTTTCTCAGCGGATGTAGCTGCTGCTGCTGCATCTACTGCGGCTGCATCACAATAAGAGACTGTTCCTCAGCTGGTTTCATGTCTCCCTCTCTCTCTCTCTCTCTCTATTTCTGGAAACCTCAGGAGGAACATGCATTTATGCGCATGCATCCACTCATCTATTGCGATGCAGTGAGTCGCTCTGCGCATTCGTTGAACTCAAAGCCATTTGAACCTCCTTCGTGTTGATCATCGCTGCCTCATCTCATCCCCTCATCTATCCACTAAGTTAAAACATCTTGCAAGAGCGCTCTTTTTGACAAACATTTGACGGACGCCGGCTAGTTCTTCTTTCATAGCCTATCCTTGAAGAAGAAAAAGCAAGCCTGAGAAAATTAACCACGCTGGGAACATCTATGCAGCAAAGCTTTTTGTCATAGTGGGTACGTATTTATACATGAAGGCATTCATGTATGTATGCATGTATCTACGTATCTGTCCATGCATGTGTACGCATGTATATATGGACGAATGCGTGTTGAAGTGTATGTTCATGCACTTTTCCTCCTCACTCTACTTATTTCATTTTTTCCTACTTGTTTCCTTCTTCTCTGCATTTCGTATCTATTTTCTACTTTTAGAGCTCACTTTTAAACTGTGGCATGTTGTCTCGAACCAAGTTGTAATCAGAAGCTTATGTCCTTTAAAGTTAAGTTTCACGAAATGCATAGGATTTTATTTAGTTAACATTTAATGTAAGTATTATAACAGCTACACTAGAGAGAAAGTGATTAAGATTTTACCTTCTGTTCTTTGTCAAAGCTTATTAGCCATCACTTAGACTTCATATAGGAGCTTATTTCTTCTGTATTAAGTAAGGTATTTTGGCTCAGTACTTGTTTTGTAAAGACTAATAAAACTTCTAAATCGGTGAAATTCTATAATGACATGCTCCCTATTTGCCTTCTTTATTGCTTACTTTTTTATTTGTACGTATATTTACTATTTTTTCCCATATAATGAAGAAAATCGAATAGTTGTAGTTTCTTCGCCTCCCCCTTTTTTTTTATTCCATAGACAACGACTGTCGCTTGAATCTTACCGTATTTAATTGAAACTAATCTCAATCACATCTAAGTGAAAGGCGATCGCATTATTTTGTACTTTTCCAAAGAGAAAAAAGCAAAAAAAAAATCAGTGCTGGCCTTAAAAAACAAGCGTTTCGATGAACGTCGTGTGTTCCGACAATTTCTAGCTTTCGAACGACGTTTATGCGATTATATTCTTGATGGCTCATAAGCATTCTACCTCTATGATGGCTTGTTTCGGGTTTGAAACGAGTTCTACTTGCAATGTTTTGATAAGCTACGGGTCTGAAAAGCTTTCTGTTCCATTCATCATCTCGTCTCACCGACCAGCAGCATCCGCTAACCAACCATAGCTGGGGCACCGCCCTATTCGCGACCTGTAACGCGGGAAACATACACGCACATGAGTCAATCAGTTATAATCGAGATCAAAATATTCTTACTAGCGCTTATTCTATCTCTCAGGTCGCTTATTGCTTTTGAATCAAACGAAATACGTTGAAAAGAAGTGTCTACTTTGCGCAATATACGATCCCGTCATTATTACTAGTTTTCTATTCCGAAGATTTCGTCTTTTTTCCTATCTAGTCGCTTTTACAGAGGAGGAAAATCATAAATTTCAAGCAAAGTGCTACTATAAAAGGAAAAATGTATAAGACCTTTGGCATTGATCAATCCTTGAGGAATGCGGCATGCAGTCGAGATCATCAGGCATCGTCAGAAATAAATGCATGAATATTTGATCTACATAATGAGTCGCAGTGACCCAGCGATGCATCGTCTCAATGGTGCTATTCATCCAGGCAAGAGCGGCACTCAGTTTCGGTCCGGAAAGGGTAGAATGCTTGGGTGAGCTTAAGATGCGAGATAGACCCCTTGTGTATCGTAGGGCACCACTAACCACTTTCCATGCAATCTTTTTAAAAAATCGAAGAGCAACGGCATGTTTTTTAAATTTATTTTTAACTTCTGTTCTGTGTTTTCCAGTGAGAAGTAGCAACAACATGCTGTGAAGTCAAACCGGTGCTCTAAAAGTTTCTAAAGGTCACCGCATGAAATCTTTAGGTTCTATGTGATATTTTTCCTTTGTAATGCAGTTCTTAATGTGATATAACAGATTACTCCAGACCTCTGCCTCCTCTGCCTCACCTCTTTATCCATATTTCTGCCATGAATGGAACAGAAAAGTGGAGAAAGAGGTAGGAAAAAGGAAGGAATGAGGACATGAAATATTATACAGATAGAGGAAGCCGTATTACATGCTATATACAATATCTATAGCAATTTTTCCTTTTGTTATTCTTCTATTGTCATTTGCTTCACCCTTTCCTTTTTCCGTTCTTTCGTAGTCAAGTTCTTTTTCATGATTTCCATCAACGTTACCATTATTCTTTTCTCTTTTCGCAACTACTGTGTCTTCATCCCTCTTCCATGCTTTTTCACTTTCTTCAGTTTTTCTCAAAATTTGATGTTGGCATATTTTGCCTGGTGTTGGCATTTCAAGAGCTATAAAAGTAACTGCGTTCTTCGCTTCAGCCAACTTGTCGCTCTTTTCGCTAGTTCAGTTATTTATTATATTTCTGTGTTTAAAGAGTATGGTTTTTGTTTTCTCTGACACCGATGCGCGGATCTCCTTATTTTGCGTCTTTCTTATCCTTAAATCAGCACGCTGTTCTTCTTTCGTTCTCTCTGTCTGTATCGTTGGAAACTCTAGTTGATAAAAAAACGAACGATAAGGCCGACGAAGCTTGGAAGCGTTTTCTTTCATTTTTTTTTTATCTAAAAAACCCTTATAAGAAATGCAATAGAGGCATTTACGTAATCAGTAGACAGTTCATGGTCATTTTACCACTTAGATTTCAACGTTTTGTCCTATATTGGAAAAAAGAAACTGCTTGAGGCAGAGACTTAACATGGATCTAATCCTTATTGCTCGTAGATTCCGACTTTTCTCGTCTCTTTTTCGAAGTTAGTATGAAAAGACATGAAGCCACTCTCATCACCGTAAGCCTAAAACTAACGATTTTCCAACTTTTAGACGGTTTCTTCATCATTTTTCCACTGGCAATCAACTCATTCAGTTTTTCGCCTCCGTATTCAGAATATTATCAGTTTCAAAGTTTAATGAACAGCTTAGTTTAATGAAAAGTTTCAATGCTTATTTAACTTTGTTTTTCTGAAAAGAAATTAGCTGAACGTATACGAAGAAGGTCCTCAGATATCCTTCCATGACGACTGTAGCGACTTTAGTTTGTAGGATTGTATTCTGTTCACCAACTACGTCACTCCTTCAGAATATCAGTGGGCAGGTTAATATCTCTCTAATCAGGCACGTCTTCATACGAGAAATTGAAAGTTAGCTGATTTCTTAGACTGCTTTGTGGATACAACAAGCATTACATGGAGTGTTTCGGGTTTAGATGTAAAATTTTTAGACGTATTTCTGTTGACGAAATCACGAAACGTTTCTCGTTTGGAGAGAAGAGAACCAGTCAAGTTGGCTACATTTTATGAGCCGCTTCCAGCCTCTCACACCGTTCCTTCCTTCATCAGGCGTCTGCCTCGCTCTACCACATAAATGAGCGCATAAAATTAAAACCACTGTTTGCGAATAGCCTACTCCTCCACTGCAATACAAAAAAAGAAGACCGAAAAAATTCGTTTTCTATTGTTACTTTTCGAATTCCAAGAAAACTAAGGACAGATAAGAAACACTACGATCGAGTAAAGTTCATTTACCTTCGTAGTGAACTTTGAGCAATTTCAAGAATTCAAATGAAGCTGGTGAAGTTGGTTGAGACTTTTCAAAATCCATCCATATATTGTCTTTTTCCTCTTGCATTCATAAAGAAGTGTAATGATGCATTCAGTGATTACGATTGTGCTTCTTTCCTGCGTTGATTCACACATTAAAAGCAATCGCAACAATGTTTCACTAATTAAATTGCATTTAAGATCGATTCGATACGACTCCAGTTTAGCTAAAGCAAAACAAGATTCGCGTAATCTCAAACTTCTCATCTCGTATTAAGCTGGAATCTACACACTCGGCTATCTGTTGTTGTTGCCGTGTAGTCATAGTGGCACCACACTCATGAACACCGACCGACGCAGCCAAAACAGCCCTACGACATCTAGTCCTAAAGATTCAGATGCGATGAAATTCTTAAACTTCATCATTGCCTTCATCCACTCTGAGGTTGGCGCCCGTATCCGGCATTAGCGTTTAGGATTTAGGCCAATCCTCGATGAGAGTAATGCATAATCCTCTTGTGTCTCCCTCATTTCGCGACCGTCTCAGAGCGAAGGTTTGACGACGACCTGAACAAAGTTCACCGACACTCACTAGGCATGCGGCCATTACAGTGTTTTAGTTCACTGTTGCTGTAATGTATTCAAAAATTTTCGTTTTTTCTCCCTTATTGCGTCTTTTACTATAACTGAAGCAATGGACGAACGAAGAGAATGCCAGAGCCTCAAAAACCTTCTACAGCATTTATCAACCAAAGTCGAGAACTTTATTTTCAAGTGCCAAAACACCTAGACATTTTGAGGTACATCGCTATTTCTCGAGAACAACTGCGGTGTTGGAATCTGTGTTTTTGCAGACATACACTATGAGTCATTCACATTTGTTTTTCAGACTCGATTATCTCTTAAAACAGATCAGCACATCAGCGCTCCGGTGTTGTTTTTTTACGTCTGCTCTAATCAGACGTAGTTTCTTGATGTCTCTAATTTCACAGAACAGAATTCTTCTCGTTTCCCATTTTTATGCTGCTGCAAAGAAATTTGATAATAACGTTGATCAGTTCGAAAGTATTGAAGAATGTCGTACCGGCTGACAGGATTGCAGTGTTATTGCTTTATACGCAAATGCACACGTAATTTTGATAAGATGATGGAGGATACGACAAAAAACCAGATGTTGTAGACGGCAAGCATCATGATAACCGGGATATACAGCTAGCAGCCGTTGACAAATTTGATCGCGATCCCCGACGATAACGTCTTACGGAGGCGGCGACCGTTGCAGGCAACGGTAGGACGTTAAATGTTAGTCATATTAGGATCACTTCATCGCTTATGTTCCAAACAAGAATCTAACACCTTTAAGCATTTTTCCCTTGGAAGTATTTCCATGAGTAGGGTTGCTACCAGGAGCCTATTCCAAGCTAATGTGTCGCACTATAACGACAACGTGCACTTGACACTCATCTGGAGTCCATTTTTCTTGTTCAGCACTGTTTTCTATTCTTGTCGTTTCCTAGGGAAACACTTTTCACATCACTGTACTTTTTTCATTTTAAATGCTTTCAGTATATAATCTTATTTTTATAACTTCGTAGCAGACTACCATATCGAGCCATCATGCTGGTAGTACCATATCAGTGTCACATCCTTTGCAAGATATAAAGATAACATACCTTGGATGTGAGTATCACACAAGCCTGTTCCAGGCACCATCGTCTCGTTTTATCAGAGCTCATATAAGAGGAGAAGGCTATCGTAAAAATTCTCACTTCAAGTCATAACTGAACAATTCACTGTCCATTATCCTGCACATACGTGTTTCACATATTTCGAAGGTGGTTACGCAAACTTTCTTACTTAATGTTTATTTCTGTTGTCCTAATGTGGTCAAACACGTCTTGTTTTGATTGTAATAAGTCACCGTATAAATCCTGGTTTGTATTATTTGTTATTGTGTTTTGTTCCCTAAACAACTCGTTTCCAACTATACTGATGTGATAGCGATGCGTTGCTTACAGTTTTATGACAGCGTGTCGATCATGTTCAGCTACTGGCTCCACCTCTTCCGACAGTAACGAAGCTATCAAACATAAGTTGTAGTAACTCATTCCACCAGCAAAGTCGACGTTGTAATTGGCTGCGTGTAGGAGTAGCTGTGTGTATTTGTCAAATGCACATGTGTCTATGTATTCGAG
>MQTX01000154.1:0-131962 GCA_009735665.1 Angiostrongylus cantonensis | reverse complement strand
TATATATATATATATATTTGTGCTCGGTTCGTCTTCGTTTGATGCAAGCCAGCGTTTCACTCCACTTCTTCGTATTCATGACCACAACACACACATCATCGCACCCCTTTCTTCAAACCAATATAGCGGATTTATTACGGTGGTTTGAACTGCTAATACATGGCAATCATTCTCGTTTTCAAAGCAGGATATCAGTCATGACGTGGCTTCGTTTTTTCCTCTTATCGCACGAGAAAGTGTGGTCGTCTCTCGCAAACGTTCAGCACTAATCAGAGGTTTGTTCAAGTTCGTCGTCGCCACACCAACCGCCGATGCGACGTAGGTCGTCGGATCGCATCTCGTCGCAAATGTCGCGTTTCATCGTCTTCTGTTTCCTCTCCTCTTTGTTCTCGTACACAATCCGCACATCGAATCGCTAAAGGTGGCTCATAAATAAAACTTTCATATCCAGCTAGACCTCGTTCATCTAGAATCCGCTATCTATCGTGTTACTGAAATGACTGAAAGTTCTTCCAAATCCCATTTGTTTTAAATCGATCATCAGCAATCAGCCTTTTGTAGGCTTCTCAATAGAAGAAACTGCCATATTTTCCGATGTGTTTAAGTCTCTTTAAAACCTTAACAAAATTAGGTATTCACGTTCCCGGTGTGATAGTGAAGTCAGTACGTGCACTGTGGAAGCATCCATGAATTCCGTGAACGATTTCCTGAAAGTGACATTTGAAAGCACTTCGAGACGATTTTTCCTGTGCTGCTTAAAAATTCCAAACGAAGAATATCACCATTTTTTGCTAACGTTTTCTATGCTGACGCTGTCAATTGTTTGCTTTCAGCGTTTTATTGTTTTCTCCATTTCTTTTTCTTCACCTGTTACCTCCTCTCACTCCATTACTTCCCATTCTGTCAAAGTGTGAAAGATTAATTAACAAAGGAAAAACACATATGTCATATCTCATAACTTTTCGGAAGGATCTGCCACACCTCAATTTTTTTAACGCCTACATTTCAGAGTGGTGTAGCGAATAGCTTATGAGCCCCGGTAAGGGTAATCGTATTGGCAGGTTCGAAGCCCAACTGATAGTTCCGAGGTTTCCTCACGTCTCAGCTCTCCTATGATTGTATTTCACATCGTACCCTGGTCATGGGAAAAAGTAGGCAGTAAATAAAAAGTCACAACGTAGCCTATATCTTAGTTCAGATGATGCAGTTGTTTTTTTTTTGTGCTTAGAGATGTTCATAATGAAATTTTCACGCTCCTTAGTATGTTATTTTACAATGGAAATTCATCAGTTAACAACTCCGATCCAGTTTTCTATTAGCTAACAACCTACTAAAAAAACACTATGTCTTTTTCGTAACTCGTCATTGTTGGCTTGACACCTGAGTACATAAACAGTTCATGACATTTTTAGGATGGAGTTTGCGTCTCCGTTCTTTATCGACACTTCGACACCGGAAAGCTTAGAACGAGACTTCTACGCCTGGCTAAATGTATGCAATGTGATAATAACGAAGGAAAAGAAGGCAAAAAAAAAAGCGGAAAAAAATTCGACGACGGTGGTTCAGACCATCGATAAGTCGCCTTTTACTTTTATTATTTGCAAATATGACTGGTACATTGATTTGGTTCTGGAACTGTAATGGCAAACTCTGACGTTATCTATCAGTTTTCAACAATTATATTGTTTCTCGAGCACCACTACATTTGAGTCAGACCAGTTACAAGACTTCATGAGAAATAAGCATGGCTACACTTATCGACTTTTCAAAACAAGTGGAACGACCCATCCAATGAGACAAACAGAGAGTCTGAGTTTAACAGAATAAGAAAGCTCGTTTTAAGCTTCAAATAAAGAAAAATGAACTGGGAGAGCATCGTATTCAATTTCAGAATAATAAGATAATTATGATATTGACGATTTCAGAATAAAAGTATCAAGCTTGGTAACAGTTTCCCATCAAAATGAATAAGCAAACAGCAAAAGGATATAGAGTTCGATGCTGATTAACCGCTTGAGGACTCGGCATGCATTGGACTCCTATCATAGCATCATAAAGGTGTTTTAATGTATATCGGGATTACATTGTGCTTTTCGGTGACCCACCGATGTATTAACACATTGTTTTTACCCACCCAGACAAGTTTGGTACGAATTTTCCTACCCTGGAGGAATGAAGTGCGTGATGAACTGAGCCAGGGATCGAACCAACGACTGATTCTCCACGTATTACACGACACCTCTAACCAATCAGAAATTTTAGACAATTATTTCTAAAGCGGAAAAAATTGAATCTAGATCTTTTGCTTATTTATATTATCAGGATCTTCCTACACGAATCCGACAAATTGAAGCTACACTGTAGAAGTTCTACGACTAATCATTTTCTAAACTACGCTAAATTCGAGTTATTCCGCTTCTTGGGATAGAAATAGTTTTGCCGCTCACAAATCGCTTTATTTTGCCAAATACTGAGTGTTTTTGACTGATAAGATATATTGTTGCTCGAGAACAATTAAGATTCCATTAACAGCGATCAATACTTCCAACAAAATCAGTTGCATTTCTCGTAGAACAATGACTATCGATCAATAAATGTCAATTCCAATTCCACGAAATACTAGAGAAAGAATTCTCGCCTTTTCATTTAGATGGAAGGATCTCAGTGCTTCGAATCACAGCCGTCACGAATTTGTATTTCACTACCACCTATTGAGTCATCGATAAGTTCAAGGAATTTGTTGGAAAATAAAGAGGTGAACTTTTAAAAGCTTCCACAGCGTTTTTTTTAAAGTAGGAGTTGTTGAAAAAAAGAAGAATAATGTAATCGATATAAATGCAAGGCACCATAAATTAGGGTGTAACAAAGATATTGCGTGAGGTGTTATAGTAGGAAAGGATCCGTGATCTCTACACTTTCAAAGATAATATAAAAAGGATAAGGCTCTCCGCGTTGAGGCATTGATCAATCCCCAAAGGATGCGCCATGCATTCGACTCATTACGAGTCGTCTGATGGTGACTGAATGAATATCTGGCCTTTACAATGACTCGCAGTGGCCTACCGATGTATCGAGCCGCTGTTGCTATCATTGCAGAGAAGTCTGACACCAATTTACCGATCCCGGAGGGATGGAAGGCTTGGTGAGCCGTGGGCACGGGGATTGATTCCACGTACGTGTTGCACGGCGCTTCCCATCACTGCGCCACACACGCCCTTCTGTAGGTGTACTATAATAAATGAGGACGAAGCAGCAATCCGATTTGATCTTATGATACGATTTTTTCGTAACAGAAACATCGTCTACTTCGGCTGGTGGTGACGATAATGACTAATGTTAAAATTTCTCAATCAGTGCTTACCGTGATAACGACAACCTTCTTCTTTCGTTTCTTGGTTCTTTTTGTCGTAACTGCTTCAGTGATTTGTTCAGCGTTTAGCGAGTTCAATTCCTAGCTAGAAATATATAAAGGTAATCGTTGATTAATGTAAAAACTCCATTCGAGTTCAGTCGACAGTGACCTTCTTCCTCGAAATCGTTCGTGATTTGCTTCATGTGCTTTTGATTTGAAACCGGCAATTAAAATGTCCTGACGGCATTTTTCTACTGGCTGCATAGAAATCCACTTCTTTCTTATTTGCATTAAACGAAAAAAATAACGAACGGTCAAAAACTCTCCAATACATTTCACCTGCGTAAAGATTACAATGATAAAAACGTCGACAGTCATGACTGCCCATCTTTACGGCATATTCTTCTCAATCATTCAATTATCGAATTTTTTGATCTGCGATCGATACGATGATTTTTGTTCCTAGTTCGTACCGCAATTTGGTACACTACGTGTTCGACATTTAGGGTGAGTTTCACTAAACGGCGCAAAAAATTAAGGACTAGTCATATTTCTAAAGATTACAAAACCAAGAAAAATCACAACAAAAAAATGACTGAATGTTATTCAATATCGTTGTCAACCACTAAAGACGACACCAGCTCATTTTGGTGGCTGAAATTTTTCCTTTCGTTACATACTTTAACATTTCAAAAAAAAAGCAGACCCATGCTTCAGATCTGTTACCTGGAGAGTTCGGTGGTCGACAGCCCATCGTCATTGTCATCAGGTTCGATAGAAGACATCCAGCCTCCACAAAGTGAAAAGGATCAGATTCGAAGTTCAGGTCAAACTACCACTAGGGGTTTAACGAAATAATGTGCATTTACTAACATAATATAAATAGGGATGAAGTTCTCGGCGTTCATCAATCCCTGAGAGATGCGTCATGCATTCGACTTCATTAAGCATCACTGGTGACGACTGAATGCATATCTGGCCTTTACAATAACTCACAGTGAACTACTGATGTATCGAGCCAGTGCTGATATCCTCCCAGGCAAGGCTGATACCAATATGACGACGCCGAAGGGATTGAAGACTTGGACCTGCGGCGCGAAGATTGATTCCCTGAGTATGGCAGCGCGATTCCGAACACTATGCTCCACGCTCCCCTACTAGCATAATGTACTGTGATTAATTATTTGTCCAAAAATAGTGTCTGCAACTGTTGCAGCTCAATCGAATGACATCATCGCAGTAAATTGACTTGGTTACTAAGAGTTATTATTGTTATTTCCCTCGGATATGAATATAGTCCAGTTGTTTGTAGGTAGAAATCAATTGGGAAGAACGTACAGTCCCGGACTGCCGCTGTCGATGTGTGAACGTGAGGAAATTGTGAAATTATTTCAGGTCTGCCAAAGAGCACCTTACCTTCCATTACTTTTCTTTTACGAAATATTTAGTTGGCAATTTTGCACTAGGTATGCACTTTACAGTTAGTATCTCGCGACCTTGAAGTAGAAAATGTCCCTATGTCTTTCGATGTCCTACAATGTTTAGCATACTTATACAGGGTACATCAACATAACCCATCATCAGGTTTTCTGAAAACAAAAAAACCGATCGCCTACGTATTTAGCTGAGCATAGGTGGTCAGCTGGTTTCTTTATCGCATGTCTTTAATCGTCTCATACGTTTTTATTCCGTTCCGAATTGTTTGTCCCCTCATTGCAGGTGAGCAACGTAATTGTATTTCGAATTGCGACATCCAGAGCAATAACTCACATCAATCAAGCTAGCATTGGTCTCGGTATTTCCATTCGGAAGAGTAGTGAAGAGCAAATATTATACAGATTGTCGCTCGGATTAATTGGTAACTGACAAGGATATACGTGCTGCTGATGTTTTTTCTCTGATCACACAGTCATCGTCCTTAGCATGGTGGAGACAACACAACTCTTAACATGAGCGATAATTGTTTGGTGGATTGTAAACTATCCACCTTCATATCATATCCTTCATATCCACCTTCATATTCGTATACGATATACATTTCACAGTCAAAGTGTGGTCAAGTAACACGTGTTTAGAGTACATGGTATCCCGATACATTTCAAGAATAACAGTAATAATAAGAGGGGAGGGTAAAATTTTCGACGTAGGTCAATCGCTGAGAGGTGAACCCACGCACTTAATTCCATAATTAAATCATTAAAATTAAAATTAATTGGGCTAAACAACGTGTTATGGAAACCTACGTATATGTTAAGTCAGTGTTTTCGGCCACCTAAAGTAATCTGGCATCTATCTGCTAAGCCCAGAGGGTTGAAGGATTTGATTTATCAACGGAGTGGGGTTGCACTGCACTACACGTACTCTAGTGACAATAGTAATAACACTAATAGCAGTTTAAATGACAACAAAAGCGAAAACATTAAAAGTAGAGATATTTCAAAACATTCTTCATTGGTTAAACATCTCACAGAATGGAGAGAGTGACAATTAATGAAGAATCACGATGGTTCACCCTCGTTTTACAACACTCATGCTAACAAATTTAGTTTTCTCATCAAAGAAACGATCCACTACTTTTTCAGTCTTTCAAACTTTCCCTCCCCGGGATCACCAGACTGTTCATCTCTCCTGGGCCGTGAAATTGCTGCCAGACTCGTCCAAGATCAGTGCAGCCCTAACAGGCTATGTGGGAGCGATCTAACCCGGCTATCCAAGGACTCCAGGGAGAATAAACTGAACCAGTATTCAACGGATTCGTATAAACAAGACGGCACCCTACAAGCAGCAAGAATCCACGCCTAAAGCTGGGATGATTTCATGGCTGATGAATGCCAAGAAACGAATCGCATGAAAAAAGTGCCAGAGTGCACACAGATTGGAGTAATAGACTTTTTTATAATACATCGTGGATGCAAATTGGAGAGTAACAAACATATTTGACTCTTTAGCGCTGGTATTGAGAGTCACGAATGCCATAGAAAAGCTCAGTGTCACCTGCTTTAATTAATGTTAATTAATGTTAATTAATATCTAGTTGGAACCGCCTTACGGCTCAACCGACAATGACTTGCTAGTCAGTTGAGAAACTGTGAAAACGTACCTGTTCGCTGATTTTGCATTTTCTTGCTACGAATGCTATGAAATGGCATTAATGTGCGCCAATTTTCGACATTATTTCTCTTTCACGCTACAGACAACAATAAATCGATCTATATTCATCGACCTTCTACCTGAACTGGTATTCACGTACGCTTTGGCTTCTCGCCTTACAATCCACCAGCTCCTCCTTTTACCCAAGAGCACAGCAAAGGCGATGATTCGATAATTCGTCGATGTGCAGAAAGTCCGATTCCAATTCTCGTCAATTTCCATCATCAATCATCTCAATCTCCGCTCTCTTCACACCTATTGCCAGTTTTAATCGTTGAGTGCGTCGGTTTCTTACAGCCACGAGCGATTAAGTGCGAAAAATTCGCAACTCAACATTTATCTCAGATTGCTGATTATTCGAGCTAATCGATTCTTATGGATGATTGAGTAGATTATAGAAAATCCTCAACGAAGTGTAGAATCCTCTTCACTCCATTCGAATTGAAAATTCGATTCGGTGCTCTTTTACCGTATTCCCGCGCAGTTTTAAGATTTTCATCAGCTTTTATCCAAACCTCTCTTTTAATCCATTGTATTTCATATCTAAGACTTATAAAAGTAAAAATTTACAAGAATTCAAACAACGTTATCGTTTACTCCATAAACTGTAACCTACCTTATTCAAGTTAGGGAACAGCACCATTATTCGTTAAGCCCATCTGCACATCCTCTGCGTGTGTATGTGTGTATTGTGTGTATGTGTGTGTAGTGTTTCACGTATTTGGATGTATGTGCGTGTATATATGTGTTATACTTGGCATTTGAACTGCCCATCCAGTGGTTGTGCGGGCCTCAACATAAACACCATTGTTCGTTGATTTGCTAGTTAAGCCATTGTGGCTCCCTGGAATCCCGAGGTCAGCATGGCCAAACTCTGCCCCAGGTCTTCAACACCACAAGCAGTCGCAGCCCTAGTGGATCAGAGAGAGATTTACCACCATACGACTTTGATAGCAGAACGGTGGTGGATCCTGGTATCGGTTTACTCATAGCCGCGCTTCCTGATTGAAACGCCGGACTCTTTCTCAGCTTGGGAAGCCCTGCCGTTGGGACGAATCCCTCCGCTGTACATCGGATTTGGACACCAAAAACACCTCGCAGCCACGATAAGGCGGTAAACCGTTGAGAGGTTATATGTGCTATGTGCACGTATATATACATATACATATATATACATATATGTGTATATATTTATATACATGTTGGATGCATCTACGGCAGTGTGGCAAATGTGAATTGCTGTTAGCTCTTCAAGAACGATTTCGTGATAAATTCTAAGCGTTTTTGGACGATCAGCGGTGTACTTTCTTATCAAAGAAAAAAAAAAGGTGGCATGGTGCTTATATTTCTATAACGAAGGAATGTGCTTGATTTTTTTTTACTGCAGAGCGGTTGGAAGATATGCGATATATCGAAACGGCTATGTGTTACCCACAGTTGTGTAAGCAAAATTTTAAACAGGTAAGAATTAAAGGTCAAATTGTTATCAAGGCCATTTGACTTCGATGAAGCGATTATGTGGAAGGTTTAGATACAGACAGACGGGTTCAGTTCGACCAAAAGATGCTAAAGAAGGACGAACAGAATCGCCTTTAGTGGCGGCAGTAAGAGATTACAGGTAGAACTCTTTGGAATATATAGAAGAGAGATGCGAAAAAAGTTATTTGAAAAGCAATTCAGGACAAGACTTGGAATGAGCCGTCAAGGTGAGATCCGTGAACAACTAATCAAAGACGGAATTTGCACAAGAGAGACGGCTCCAAGCAGATCGTCCATCAACCAGTAAGTGCCGGCTTTAACCCTGCATTGACATAAATGGTAGTTCCAGCAATGGAAGCATTAATAAAGTTCATAGTCTCTTCCAGGAAAATACTTATCATACTACGATTTGTCCACTTTATAGAACTAATCATCTACAGCTCGCTTAGTAGATAACAAGTTGAGTGTCACCTCAATCTGTCACTGGTGAACGATGGATCTCCTCATGAGGCACTAGTTTGGTTATCCACATCAACCATTCGTACTGCGATTCAGTAGTGCAACCATATGTGCAGCACTTACACTCACAGGGATTGCAGACATCTATTTCTTTTTTTCAGTAAAAATTCTTATTAACACTCTCTCGACGAGTGACACCCATAGGTCTCTTTGGGATTTTGCGGGAGTGGTCGATAGGACACATGTACCATCTGCATAAACTTATTAATTTATAACTTTGCACTGTTTTGCCACCTGACTGGTCGCTGTGAGCAACGAGAACGTTTGCCTATGCTAACACCATAAAGGATACACAGGTCTTCCTTTGATGCACACCACCATTCTTGTTATTCATCCGCCTTTAGTCTTGTTCGCCACATTGCTAACCCATATCTGCAAAAATAATGATGTGTATTGCCTGGCAACGCGAGGGCCAGTTATTTCTGAAAGGTGTGAAATCTGTAGTCCGATCATTAAACGCTTTTTGTCTGCTGGTTTTCTAAAGAATATCGCTCATGTGCTATGTGAATTTTGCGTGAAATTTCACGGCATCACTGATGTGTCAACTCATATCTGAGATGGACTGGAAAGCTCTAACGAAGCCATTACATCTTAGGATTTTGGCTCAGGGTGTTGATCGATGGCTTCTCTGAAAGGGCCGACTGCAGCCAGCGCTGCTCGCCATTTTCTGTATCCTGCTCAACGTTACTCATGTTCATTGGACGACTTAACTACATGCATGTTGTGCTCTGTGCAATAAAGAAAACCATCTATCTCAATTTATTGTCTAGTGCACCATTGGCATTTTGTGACTTGAGTCAACCTTCGTTCTCTACGCAGCTGACATCCTCTTTCACTGCTTTATTGAGCTCATTAGTCATTATATCTTTTTCT
Source organism: Angiostrongylus cantonensis (assembly GCA_009735665.1). Taxonomy (NCBI): domain Eukaryota; kingdom Metazoa; phylum Nematoda; class Chromadorea; order Rhabditida; family Metastrongylidae; genus Angiostrongylus; species Angiostrongylus cantonensis. Next base: position 122,589 of record MQTX01000154.1, on the reverse strand, counting down.
CTGGCTCTTCTCGAAAAACTAAGAATATCGTGAGCGGAACGAAAATTCCACTTAGATCTGCTATTAAGGCGTATGCCTTTTTCATTCCATTCGAGCAACTTCATTATCCACAGCAATGCGGCAGTGTACATCTTTGGCGAAGTGGTTTATCCCTGTCAGGTCTCTTTTCGTACTGGATGTGATAAGGAATCGACGAAAAAACTGCTTTTTTAGCTAAGTTACTAGTACAATTTAGCTGGAACTATTACGTGGAATGGATTCACTGTTTAGCGACGGACTGATAGAATGTCCGAACACTGTCTCTCCTTATACTCTTCATCACAAGTCGAACCTTGCAAGAAGAACCTGGGACGATTTTTCTTCAGCTAAAGCCTTGGACTCTATACAAGGGATATGAAATAATCAGTTTCATATTTCAGCAATAAGTGTTAGTATTTCGACTTTTGTTAGGTAGGAATGGTTGTAGGGCAAAACACTACCAAAGATCGAAAAGGCGTTTCTTGAGAACAGACCACGTTTCTGAGCGGTCTCCATTAGTACTTTTTCGATTTCAGCATTGTGTATGCTTCTATGAAGATCCCTTGCAGGCTGCATCTATTCCATGCGGCATAGTTTGTGCGGAAGTCAGGTATAACAACAGTTTCGTTCACTTCGAGGGCAACTAAATGATGCTGCTGGAGATGTGATCAGAATTTCTTTAATTCGACACTCCTTAGTGTTGTTATACTAACATTTTGTAATGTTTCGTCAGGTCAACCTTAATTCACCATATTTGTAAGAATTCAAAATATCATCATGAAAGTCATACTTTTTACCTAGGCGGTGATAAAAGTTCTCCTTCAGCATCGGGATAAGACTATACTTGCATGAAGAATCAGTTCCACTACCTAGTGACAATAACACGGAGGTGTCAAGGAACAAGTATTTTATGTTTTTGAGGATGTGGCCGATCTCTATATGAATTATACAGTTAGAAGATTCCCATGTCTAGTATCGTTTTATTCGGAATGTATATCTCCTTAGAAACCAACAACATAGCTTTCATTTTCGCCAGCGTTTTTCTATCACCTGTGCGGGGTCACGAGTAAGAATTGATAAATTAAGGTTTTGACGAGGAGTCTGAAGATCGAAGATCGTTAGGCTGGGTGTTTAGATGTCACAAGAGTCGATTTGATGCAAAAACGTTGGTATAACAAATACTGTCACACCAATATTTTATGACAGCTCCTTCTCTTCACGTAGAGTGAAGTTCATTTTGCCTCACTGATGCTCGTCAATTTTCCCAGTCGTGGTCTACTATAGTTCGATTGCATCAAATCTGATGTGATTCACGGCCTTTGAAAGAGTTTCATAGTCATCTTCAAAAGAATATGTTTTAGTGTAGTTGATGTGGTATCAGAAGAAACGTTAATTGTCGTAGACATGTTGTTTTCGTCAACTTCCTATAACCTACGCAACTCGAGGAGATTTCTCATCTGATAGTTTTTTCACCGCCTGATATCATATGCGAAAACGCCCAGCGTGAAAGATACAAAGACTTTCCTACTACTGGTTGGACGTTTTATTTTTCTCTGGAGTTACAAGTTAGCCTTTTGAAGGCGGTTTGAGGTCACCACGTGTCTCACATAATCTCCAGTGGTCACATTATGACTAGATTTCTGCAATGATCACTGCGATTCCTATCATCAACTTGCTGTTTGGTCCACGTTGAGCTTCCGTATGGAACTAGTGAACTAGTCAGGTTTAAATATTGCTGAGGCAAGAAGCATAGTTCAATAGCTAGATGCAGTCTTTCGTGATGATGAAGACGCGAACCATAGGAGACAACTATATACCTAGTTCCAAAAGTTATATTGAATTTTCTCGTTGAACAAGTAAACATACTTTCAGCATACTTCGTACTAAACTGGATATCAAGAGAAAGAAAAATACGAACTGATCGGTACCAGTTGTTGGCTATGGAGGAAGTGTATCAAAATTGCATTTATTCCACATATTATGGTATATACTGTTTTTAAAATATTCCATAGACGTTGTACTCACAATAAATGCTGTTTTTCCTGAAGAAAAAACCTATTTATCATTATAGTTCTCAATTAATTGCGGTCGCCCTAATGATCTCGTGCCTTTCATCTATCACATTTCATTTCGTTCATCTCGAATGCCTGTCTTTCCCTTTACTTGATTCTGTATCTTTTTCATTGTCTCCTGTTAAACATATCCAGAGCATCCAGAGCACTTATTCAGTTTTATTTTCGTTGTATCCAAATATATTTCCTTGCTGACTTCACTTAGTTCGGAGTGGTTCAATGATTGTAGCTACTTGAAGCATTGTACACCAAAGAAATAATTCAATGCAATGTATTAATGCATCCTCATGCCATAAAGTGAACTGAAAAACTTAATATTACACGAAGAAAAGATTTTAGAAAAAGAAGGATGCAGCATTCCGAGCTGATCAATTCCTGAGAGGTCCGCAATACAAATGACACCGTCAATCATCACAGGAGGTATTAAATGCATATCCAGTGTTTATAGTGGGTTACTGTAGCCTACGTTGTATCAAGTCAGCAAATAATAAATGACTGATGTTGATATTAATTGAATAGATAATTGTTCAATGTGATTCAAATCCTGGTTTAGCCTTTTCTATGTTTGACTATTGAGGTGTTTGGCTGTGTAGATTGCGGTCAATTTGACCTTTCCAGGCTCTAAGAAAGGCGAAATCCGCCGAAACATCAGCATCATGGCAATAAAGAGTGAAATAACATCTCATGTTTGCTCAAAGAAATTTAAAAAAATAAGTCAGCGGTGAGAAAGGGACGCGCTTAGGCGAAACGAAGGACCCGCATGGTGTCGTGATGAACACGTTAGCAACTAGAAAATATAATACCGCGTTCGTTCCCCACCGCAGACACCTGCGATCCGGAGTTTTGCAAATATCTTAGCACCAATAGAGCTATATTTCGCAACATACCTTGCCAATAAAAGGCACGCAGTAAATAATAAGTTAAGATTATTAGGTCAGCGCTTTTCTCCTAATCTTCCTCGAAGTTTGGCACCAATTTGTCCATCACAGAAGAACGGAAGGCTTGGTCATCGTGGGGCGCCGGTGAGAACCACAGACCGTTTTAGTATGCATTGCAGTGTACCTCTTACCACTACACTGCGCAGCCCCTTAAGCAGGATGAAAACCCCATGTCCATCCACCTACTCATTTAATGGCGCATCCCACGATCACATCGTGATGCTGGGTGGGTGGTTAGATGTGTGACGTATGCCACACTGGAGGAAGCTACGCCATTGGGTGGCTTTTAAAATAAAATGTAGTCTAAATTGCCCTTAACAAATTTTGCCTTTTCAAGAAATATTGCTCATCTTTTCAAGGAATGGTCGACGACTAACAGTAAGGATTGCACTCAAATACCCTCTGAACAAATCATTTCTTACCTGAGACACTTGAGAAGGTCCGTTATCTTCTCGTTAGTTGAGAACGTGCATATGTAGGTTAAGATGGCAATTTAGGTCAAGTACGGCAATGGATGGGAGACGATAAAAGAGCGATCATATCATTTCTATCTCCCTATAAGGAGAAACTGATACCGTATCGACAATACGGCCCCGGTGAAGTACTAAAGTGCCCACTCCAGCTTCTGATCGGCTAATTCTTTATACCTCTTCAAATACATTTTCTTCCGCTCACCTTTTTTTACTGCATTGATGCTTGATTTTTCATCTTCTAAAATCGATGTAGCTTCCAGAATGGACCAAAATTTCCAAAAGAAGTCGCTTCGTACAATAGCTCTTGCCTCAGTCGCACTGGCAACAGTTAGTGTACTCTCATGCATTATAAGCCTTCCACTTGTATACAGTCACGTTCAATCTGTCCAGTCTTATATGCAAAATGAGGTAGACTTCTGTAAGGTAGGTAAATAACACCTTTCATTCAGTTCAAATTGACTGAGAGCATGATTGATCACAACAGGTTATAGACTCGTTCGCGTGAAATGTGGCGTGAAATGGTCACAGTACAATTCACATTCACAGGAAACGTTAATCGACGAGTCCGACGTGAGTCTTATGATGCTCAGCCGGTTGACAATCATGCACATACGTCAGCAGCAGGGGGCTCATGTTGCACATGTCAGGTACAGTATTAGATTCAACTGATTGCTGTTTACGCTATAGCACGAAGGTTGATGGCAAGTAACCAATTTTAGGTTGGCCCTCCCGGTCCACCAGGCCCTCCTGGTCGAGATGGCAGGCCTGGTGCCCCAGGAAGGCCAGGAAACCCTGGCCCGCCAGGAAGGGATGGTTCTCTTCTTCCAGGACCGCCACCGAAACCTCCTTGTCAGAAGTGTCCACCTGGTCCACCCGGTCCACCAGGTTAACATCGTAATCCATTCCCTCTTACTAAATTCATGTCATTATATTTAAAATTCTTAGGACCACCTGGACCTAAAGGTCTACCAGGCCCACAAGGAGACCCAGGCTCTCCAGGCCATGATGGAATTCCAGGACTACCAGGACCACCAGGGCCTCCAGGTCCGCAAGGACCGCCCGGTATTCCTGGAGAGAAAGGACCACCAGGTGAGCCAGGAAAGGTGATCAATGGTGCACCACCAGGCCCTCCTGGACCACCGGGACCGCCAGGACCACAAGGACCAATTGGGCCTCCTGGAAAAGACGGGCAAGCCGGAAGACCAGGCCCACCAGGTCCACCTGGAGATCCTGGAGAGAAGGTAGAGTTTAGCTTCTACTATATTTATCGATATTTATTGCTACCTTAATAAACTGCAGGGTGCCGATGGGCTGCCTGGACCACATGGACCACCCGGCCCTCGCGGACCACCAGGACAGCCTGGTTCCTGCGATCACTGTCCACCTCCAAGAAGTGGTCCTGGATACGGGAGACTATGAAATCCAAAAACGTGCTATTGGTGGTATTAAATGTTATATTAACAGTCATAATATCTTCTTGTTCGAAAATCTGCAAGTTTTTGGAAGAAGAATGGCATTTGTGACCTTCAAGTGAACAAACTGATAGTTACCCCGTTTTTAAGAAAATCATTTATAATCGCAGCTTGTTACACCTCGTACAAGCTTCACCTAAAATGAAACGATCGATAAAATTTCCCATCTCATCAAAAGCAATAGCAGTTAAAATTGAAATGTGCTGAATCTTCAAATAAGGTAAATTCTTAAAATACGATCGATCGAAAAGATATTCCTTAAAATTCTTTGCATCTTCAGAAGAATACCACTAACTAGATCAGTATTCTCGGGCTGCAAAACCACCTAACACACATGCGGCACATCTCGTTCATAGAATAAACAATGAAGAATTATAATCAATTCTACCAGTAAAAGAATGTTATACTAGCTTTATTGTTGACGACGTCAATGAGTATACAACGTTGATCGACAACACAAATCTTTGACCCGTTTTTTATTGGAGCTCTGCTGCGAAGTCACGTACAGTTGAGTAAAGTTTTTTCTTGAGTTAAGAAGATAACACAAGATAAATTAGTTTTTTCTTTGTCTAATGGTTCCGAGTGGTTAAAAGTGCTTTGTCATTCACTTGGTCCTTGACTCAATCTCGCGCCTCTAAGAAGCCATGCTCTTTACCACTACTCAGATGGTAAATTGATACCAGACTTGTCTGGGATGATATAAGCAGGACCTCTCTTACCATTTATTATTCTTTGTCCCATTCAAAGGTTCGCCACAGGGCGGTGGAATGATGTTAGCTTTCAGACGATGACGAGTGTTGAGGTGTGCATCATTAGCATGGTCACGGTATGTTGAGTTATGTTGGAAGCTTGAGCTAACTATGATAAGAAGAGAGCGCCGACATGGATTTCTATAGGTAAAAACCAAACGGTATGAAAATGTACTCTCTCTCACCCCGTGCAAAGACGGACGATACGATCAATGAACTAAGAAGCACAAAAGTTCTCATTCACTAAGTCATAGAGATCCGGGAAATATTGGGGCCATCCACTACACCACCTACGATCTAAAAAAATGATTATCTTTTTGCTGTACCTTCCAGTACCATACAGCTTCAAGGATAGGAAGCATTGCTATGTGAATAATAGAGGATGGTAACTGTGAAGTCTTGTGAGCATCGCCCAGTTGTTTTTATCTAACTGTGAAGCCTGCTCTGTTCGCTCAAGTGTCACGAGGCGCGGCATGCTTTTCAACTAAGGTAAAGCTCGTTACTTTTACACCTTTTAGCAAAAAAGTAGTCCTGGGTATCTTGCAGAGCTTAGACCAGTGTACACGTTGGACTCATCTGTTAGAGGAGTCCTCAATCAACATCTACATTATAATTCTCGACCACTAGATTAGACCAAACTAACGTGCTGCACATATATGCACAAGGGCAATTCAGCACACGTTTGCATAGGAATTAAGTGCATATGCAAGCCACAAAAAAAGGAATAAGGTTTTCACCCACTGCACCAATCAATTTCTTAGAGCAATAACAAGGTCATTTTCGGTCCAAATTTAGCCATCTATTCGTCACTGGTAAGTAGTCAGTCGAGTGACCACCTTATTCTTCTTCATATGAACATGATCCATCGGATTTCAGTTACAATGTACAGAAAACGAACGTCGTAAACACAAGCAATGATTTTAAGCCCTCACTAACCTACAAAGGTTTCAAAACATAACTACAACGATGCTGAGATATTTCGCATTATACCCTGCCATTAAAAATAGTGGGCAGTAAATAAAACGGTTGAGATTGTGGTTATAACTAAAAGCCTCAGCTTAATTGGGTTCATTGCCGATTTGCGCTCCCCAGATCAATCCCGCTGACGGGTGATTGCTGATAACAGAGATGGATAGAACTAGCTGAGCGACCGGCAAAACGAAGGACCCACATGGTGTGGTGGTGAACGCGTTACTCCCTGGAAAGGACAATAGCGCATTCGTTCCCCAACGCAGACACCTGCGGTCCGAAGTTTTGCAAATACTTCAGCGTCGTTGTAGTTATATTTCGCATTATACCCTGCCATTAGAAATAGTAAGTAGTAAATAAAACGGTTAAGATTTCAAAAGATAGTTTATTTCATTTAGTATATTCCAGCCTAACCAAAATTGATGCAGTAATAAAAACAATCAAAAAATAGTCAAAACTGCTTCGTGTTAAAATTAACAATAAAAGACTACTTAGTACAAAACATAACCATATCTTGTCAACGTACCAACAAATGGCAAAACGATCAAAAACTTTTAATTCAAGTGCGCAAGGCAGACATAGCTGCTTCAATGCTCCGGATTTCTAGTAGCAGAGATCGTTTCTGGAATGCTTTCTTTAATCACCCTGGCGTTCTCTAGTCCGACTATATATACTCTTTAGTCTAAAAACATGTTACCTTCTCTGCGTTGGTAACGCGTACGGGTAGTGGTACCTTTACTTCGTAGTCGGGGCGTTCTTCTTGCTCTGCCAGTCTTGTTACGTTCTCTTCGAGTTTGATTTTCTTCTCGGTAAGTTTAGTTAGTTCACGTTCAACATTGATAATGTCCTTGAAAACATAGGTGGAAAAAATTAATTGGTTTCCACGTGCGAGAAAAGCTACGTACCAAACTCATTCTCAATCTAATGACACTAACTAGGCCTATCCTCAAGATTATGTCAAAGGCAACAATTGTGCAAATTAGAGTGCCAAAGGTTGAAAATAAAGGCTACATTTTTCCCTCAACATCTTTCTTTTTAATATCCCTTAACATATTTGCGGATTTTTCAACAAGCACGGTGGGAGTTGAAAAATTTGCCCGGAAAAAGCTTTTATTCTAAGTTATTAAGCGTGAAGAAGAATCAGAGAAGAGAAGAGATTCTCATCAACCATTTCTGGGACAAGACTTCTGCTTGGTAGGCTTTCATATATAAAAAAATATATTAGACAACCTTTCGAAGCAAAAGAAAGCCGTTAAAATATGCACTGAAATCAAGCAGCCCATTCATTCATTCATTCATTCCATACATAGCCCATTCAGCACAGCCACACACGTTAGGATATCAATGACTATGCCAAATTATGTGTTACTGGAGTATTAGTAGAGCACTGGTAAACAGAAGCCTAGCTGAGAGATAAGCGACACGAAGGGCCCACATAGTGCGGTGGTGAACGCATTAGTCCCCGGAAAGGGTGATAGCGTGTTCGATCACCACCGCAGACACCTTCCGTCCGGAGTTTTGCAAATATCTCAATCATTATGGTTACATTAATAGAGGTCTGAGTGCAACTGAGTAGCATTTTGCATCTACCGGAGTGTATTTGCAAGAAATAAGCCTATATATATCAACGATGTATATACTGCTTACCTGTAGAGCGATATACACAGTACATCTGGATGAAATAATCACGTGCGCACATCCGGCAGGAACATTATCGCCAGCATTAGAAAGTAGAATCTCGACCTGAATATGAATTGGAATAATGGTACTGACGATCCACTTCCATACTCCAATCTGCTCTAAACAGACCTTGCTACTAGAAGCGAGAGTTTCAATGAGTGGAACCAGTGGTGTCAAGCACTCATAATCATCGTTAGAAAACACGCACACATAAACTAAACAAAATCATTGAGAAGGCATTTACAGGGAGAACTAAGAAAAAAGAATAAAGCATACGATCCGCTTTTGTTTTGTTCGTCAGTTCATAATCGGAACGAAGAGATCTAACGGTACGAATCACGCTCATCGCATATGAAACATCGGCTTCAATTCTTCTATTCGTGAATGGAAACTACAAAACGTTTCCTTTCAGGTCAAATATTACGACTGTTGAATCTATACATACATCCGAAATTTCCGGATAAGCATGAACAACGATGGATGGAGGATGAGAATCGAGACGAGGAAGATGCTGCCATAGCTCTTCAGACAAAAAAGGCATGACCGGACTGATCAAACGCAAACCTGCTTCCACGCAATGGTATAGGGTATCCTTTGCAATTCTACGGGCCTCTTCACCTCCTGAAATTAAAAACAATAAACAGCCACTGATACTTCATGAGAACTACGATATTACTACTGAAGGTAGATACCAGACACTATCACTGGCTTTATGGCTTCCAAATAGATATCGCAAAGATCGTACAACCAGAAATCATACAGTGTGGTGGTGACCTAAGATAAGAAGAAGTTCCTTAACCAATCTATTTCAATGAGTAATATTCTATACTCATAATACCTGAGCGAAGCCATACGCCTCAAAAGACGAGTTGCATTGGTCAACGGCATGAGCGATACGTGACAAAATCCACAAATCCATGACCGACTCCTTACCAGTGAGCTGCAAATACTAGAAGGCTTAACGTGGTGAAAAGAAACCAAGAGCCTCAATGACATGAAACTCGCCTTAAATGGCAAGGGATGGTAATCACTGCCTAGTTGTATCAACGTGAATCGCACTGCTTGCCATATCTAAAAGGCAAAATAGTATATGTACTCGAAATTCGTACGAAATGGCTGTAAAGTTGAGAAAGACGACCTTATTGCAGAAGAATCGATATCCTTGCACACGAAGCACATCCAAGTTAATATCTCTACCTTGCGCCGTATAAGCGAGAAGGGCAAACCGCAGGGCATCAGTACCACATTCAGGAATACCCTTAATAACAAGAAAAAAAACTTGCATTATAACAATTAACCAACGGGTACCAACTAATGTAATGGCCGACCTTAGGATAATCTCTAGCTTGACCAGCTTGAGCAATGGCAAGTTCCTTCTCGTCCAAATTTCCGGCACGCAGTTGTTGATGTAACTCAGCCAGTGTAACACCTCTAGAAATAATGATAAGGACCAAAAGTACAAGAATGCTATCCCTCACCTAATCACATCCAGAGGATCAATCACGTTACCCAAGGACTTCGACATCTTACGGCCGTGAGCATCACGAATCATGGCATGGAGGTAAACCTAAACGATAATGCTATATAATGAAGACCAGGACTCATAAAACATGTATTGCTGGAAAAATACTTCTTTGAAAGGCAGTTTTCCTGTAAGCTCCTGAGACATGAACACCATTCGAGCAACCCAAAAAAACAGAATATCATGACCTAAACGATATGATAAGCTTTTCACTAAAACTTTCTAGTAATGGTGTTATAACGAACGACACTCACCAGTTTCAAGAATACTGGACGGGAAATACAACTGCATGTCTGTCGTATTGTCGGGCCAACCCATGATAGCAAATGGCCACATGCCCGATGAAAACCACGTATCAAGGACGTCTTCATCTGATTACAAAACCATTTAAGGCGAACATCTTATCAAACAGCAAATAAATTACCCCATCTGAGTTGTATAAATTTAGTATCAACGTTAAACTTCCTCGCTGCCTTTTGTAAAGCATCTTCCTCAGAATGTGCTGATACCCAGTACTGGTTGTCGCAAGGATCACCAACAGGAGTCTAAAATACACTTCTATTTCGGAAATTCTCAAAATGAGTCGGTAAAGGAGACCTTTCCATCAGTAACAGTGATAAAGTATGCCGGAACACGATGACCCCACCATAGCTGACGAGAAATGCACCAATCTCTTAAGTATAGAAATATTACAAGAAATTTAGGGTATAATGGCACTTATAATACTGGTTGGTTTAATTTCATAGACCCACCTGGTACTTTGAAGCCAACGGTTCCAAGTGGCGACATGGTAGTCTGGGATCAACTTCAATTCGCCACTCTCCACCGCTGCCATTGCTTTTTTCGCCATCTCGTCACATTTAACGTACCACTGAGCCTTCAGCAAAGGCTCAACGATATCTTTGGAGCGGCTGAATAAAATTAACACTTATAGTGCAACCAGAATTAATTCTCTCATATTAAGGGAATGAGAGGCCAAAGCGAATATATCAGTGGATTTTCAGGTTGTTTGTTCTGTCTCACGGGAATTTTTTTTGCTGCTTCTATATTTGGTCAACAGTTCATCCGATATACACCAGTGTAGAATGATTTGGATCGAGAACGCTATTACTTTCTGAAAAAGTTTGTTTAACAAGTCATAGATACTCTTGATAAGGTTATCAACACAGTACGTGCTTCGCAGATGGGGATTGTGCCAAAAATAGGCTGTGAGTACCAGCTCGATAAATTAGTTTCCGTGCTTACAAAGTAGAACAAGGATCACTGTAAATGAGTGATATATATGACTCGCATGTGCGGAAGATTAGCGGGCATGAACTTATTTGATTCATAGTGACTGCAGCGAAAAGTCGGCCATAGATTTAGATGGGTCAACAATGGGAACTTAGGTGCCGGAGTCTTAGTGCTAATAGTAATAGACGGGAGACCGATGAAAGCGGTAAAAAAAGGTTAACCTCCAGCATCAAAGTACTCGAAGCATTCATTAACGACAAGGCTCATAATAAATTAAGCTGAAGAAATACTTCCAGGTGAAACAAACTTGACTAAGCAAGCAATTCCGTTTACTTCCTTAATATGCTGGACGAGTTAACGTTATAAATAACTTGAGTATAAACCCATTGTAGCGCGTATGGCATGCCCAGCGGTCGAAGGCGACCTGCAGTACACATGAGATCGATCCTCGCATCCCAGGCACACCAAGTCTTCTCTTCTTTCGGGTACCAGACTTGTCTGGAACGATAGCGGCACTGGCTTGGTTCATTGGTGGGCCAACGCGAGTCATTACAAAGGCCAGATATGCATCCATTCACCTCCAACGATGCTTAACGAAATCGAATGCATAGCGTCTCCCTCAAGGATTAATCAACGCCGACAGCTTTATCCTTTTTTTCTTTATAAACTCGTTCTTGAAGAACTATCCTATGTAACATTCAAAAATCATAAAACAAACTAGGCTAAGGTGTTTGTGTACTTGAATATTTAAAAGATCACATATTTGTCAAAATTCGATAACTACAATGAAGATGTCACCTCCTATTGTGTGAATAAGACTTGCTTAGATTTAAATTAAGGGAGCACAGAATGCCTACCTACAAATAGGAACAACCATAGCATTGTCCTTCGACCCACGATAAAGTCCTAGTTCCTTCAACTCGTCGACAATAGCATTTCGAGCTTCGAAACGACGCATACCAGAGAATTTTCCACAACCTTTTGAAATGAAGCCATCACCGTCAATACATGTGATAAATGGGAGACTGTGCCTCTGTCCTACCTAAATAAATGTTTTATGTTAATTATTGGTCACTCGTTACAACAACCTCGTAGTCATTGTGGTCATGAGCTGGAGTGATTTTAACTGCTCCCGTTCCAAATTCACGATCCACAAACGAATCTGCAACGATGGGTAGGTCGCGATCGACAAACGGATGAACACAAGACTAAAAACACTAGGTAACAACACCAAGTAAGCTTCTCCAGAAGTTCACTATACTACTTAAAAGAATTGTAGTGAGCAAAACTCTAACTTTCCCTATAAGATGCTGGTATCGGGGATCATCTGGATGTACTGCTACAGCAGTATCGCCAAGTATTGTCTCTACCCGAGTTGTCGATACAACAATTTCTTCATCTGAAATGCGACTCTTTCTAAAAGATGCCTAAACATTTCATCTTCACAAAGACACTAATTAACCTCCGCCTTTAACTCTGTAGGCGAATGAAGTCAACACGCCAAACTCGACTTTCTCATTATAACCGGGTACGGCGAGCAACGTACGACCAGATAGCTCCTTTTTATCTACCTGTAAGTTCACAATCGCTAAGTTAGGACACGTTACCTTTCAATATGTACTACATTAACCCTCAGAACCACGTTTCCAAAAGATCCAGAAAAGTAGGAATATGTATGATGCTCTGGTCCTCATGTTTTTCTTTTACAATAATGTAAGATGACCTCAAGCAAATGCATAAATCATGAAAACATCGTAAGCATTCTAGATCAGCCGACCAGATCGAGTCAATACATCAACCAACTCAGAATCTATACGTTCGACAAATAAATCATGAATCAGATGACCTCAATATCGGAGATGGCGCTACGAAGAGCACACGACCAGTTAACTAGTCGATTAGATCGGCAAATGGTTCCACGCTCATGCATCTGAACGAACGCCTCAGTAACAGCTCGGATCATTTTCGGATCCATCATAAAGCAAGCCCGATCCCAGTCAACAGATGCACCCATCTTGCGCAACTGATCATAAATTACGCCACCTTTTCTATAAATCGAGCATAAATTAGAAATATACGTCGGTAGTAGATATTCAAATAATGAAACTAACTCGTTTTTCCATCCCCATACTTCCTCAATGAAACGATCACGCCCAAGATCATGACGAGACAAACCTCTCTCACGTTGCAGCTTCTTCTCCACAACAACCTGTAGAAATAGGTATCAACTTGGCATAAGCACGACCCAGACAGAAACTAAGGTTAGGTGTACCTGTGTAGCAATGCCGGCATGATCACATCCAGGATTAAACAAAGTGGTTTTGCCTTTCATGCGATTCCTGAATTCAATACTTGTCATGTCAATACATACATGAATCAAATACTTCAACAGTATTGCTCCATGACTTACCATCTTGTAAGAGTGTCTTCAATAGTAGTTGCAAGGGCATGACCAACATGTAGGGTACCAGTCACATTTGGAGGTGGAATACAAATAGTGAAAGTTCCTCTCGGATTTGAAATGCTGAACAAAGACAAGAACTTGAACTTATTCCTCATTACTGGTCAATATCATAAGTTTTACATCGGTGTTTTTCGTCCATATTCTGGCTTAAAGAACCCTTCTTTTTCCCACCAAGCGTACCATTTGGCTTCGACGTACCTGGTATCGTAGGCACTAGGAAGCCCACGACTAGTATCTGAATAAGATCCAATCTTACCCCTAATTAAAAACCCCTATTCAAAAAAACTTGAAATAACCACCTTTCTTCTCACCAGTCCGATGGTCTACTTCATGTACCATGTCCATTTTCATAACGTCTTTCTTCATTACCTTCTGAAAAGTGTATCGTTCCTACATGTTCCTACATCAAATATTTCTCTTACTAGAGTTGAGCACGAGTGGAATCTTACACATCGGCACTACTGCCTTCATGTTTAGCGATTAAATTACGAAAAATTAACCCAAACACACATCTTTCGGTTTCGCGAGAACAGGAGTGGCTTTCTGGTCAAGCTTCCGTTGTTTCTCCGCGAACTTCGCCAACTTGGCTGCCTTCTCAGCCTCCTTCTTTAGTTCTTTCTCGCTCTTCTGTTTCGCTTGATCAGCAGACACCATACTTGCGACCCTTCAACCTTTTTCAGCAGCGACCTCAGCCACATCTTGAGTCATTCGACCAAATTACAGTTACTTTTAAAGAGGAAGACTGCGACTTCATATCACCTGATGACGTAGATCGAAGCACTCGGTACAAATCATTTTTATCTCCAACAAAACACATAAAAGAGAACGGTTACAAGTTATTGGTCTTGGATAGGCATAAAACTATCTTCTACTAGATTGTGTTTACATACATATTTGGGAGAAACTCATAATAAAACGAGGTACAAAAACGAAAACAAACATTCAACTCATTTCAGTTTAAGAAGAGAACCATCGTTAAAACCGAACATGAAAAGCGAAATATGCATACTTATACGAAAAAAGGAGCCAGTTCATATGTAATCCGAAAGGTGATGTCACGAATACGAGAAGTAGCAAGAAATTTCGAGAATAAACGGTGATCATCGATGGTAACTTGAAAACTAGCAACTTGAATGAGAGACTAAAACATTATGGTTACCAGAAGTATTAGTATCGCAATGATTAGAGTTCTAATGCAAGCCCAAGCTCGCTTTTGCCTCCTCTGCAAAAAACCGCACGTCAAAGTCCGGATCGTTCGAAAGATTCATCAGGATTGGTTTTACTTCATTTTGAAAAGTACTGAAACACAATTAGACAACATAATAGTCGTTATGGATTGTTTGATAACAGGCTTTATCTCAAAACATTAGCAGAAGCATAAACAATAAAGTAGTCAAGCCGTTCCGGTAAACAAACCTTGCGTCCACCACCTTTCCAATCTTCAACAAGCCCTTAGCAACATTGAAGCGCACATTCGGTACGTTATCCTCGCTGAGCTAAATTTGTTATAAAGGAAAAAACACCATAAACAAAACATTGACGGTTGCTAAAAAAGAATAAAGGATAAAGCTCTTGGCGTTGATCCATCGCTAAGAGATACGCCACTCATACTTCATTAAGGATCGTTTGGAATTGAGTGAATGCATATCTAGCCTTTGCAATGCTTCGCGGTGGCCTACCGATGTATTGAGCCAGTGCTGCTATGCTACCACACAAGTCTGGTACCAATTTGCCGATCCCGAAGGGATGGAAAGCTTAGTGGGCCATGAGCACTGGGACCGATCCTTATGTATTGCAGTGCGTCTACGGCCACTTTCACAGTTAGTAGAATGAGTAATAACATACTTCGTTAATTATCGGCATAATCTCTTTCATAGTTTGCTCCGGCCCAACAGCTTCCGCTAGCGAATTGAGACAAAACAAGCAAGTCATGCGATGAAGATAGTTTAGATCCTAAGGTAAACAAAGTCGTGAATAGATAAATGATGTAATCGATACCACACTGCAGTACTTTCTTGTAAATGACAAGGAGGACTGAAAATTAAGCAAACACACCTTGGACAAGGCTAAAACCTTTGGCATAATATTTTTCGTTGCCCACTCACCACCAAATTTACCAGCAAGCTCCGTCAGAATTGACGTAGCAGCCTCACGTATGGCGTACACTGAAAAAAACCCTAGCTGAAAAAAGGAGAACCATTAACTACTTCGGATAGCGTACCATGGTCACACAGCCAGTTAAGACAAAGCGGGAGCATTTTCTCATCGAAAAACGCTTGCCCCTGAAATAATCGATAAAGTAGGTTAGCTAAATGTGCGGAAGAGAACTCTAAAACACATAGGTGAGATGAACTCACGAGTTGTGCAGCGAGTAACGGCATGAACTGCACTATGGCGAGTCGAACACGCCATTTACCGTCTTCGGCAAGTTCGACAATCGCTGGGAGAAGCGACTGCGAAAGCTGAGATGCCCCAATAACATCATTCACCTGAAATGTTAGCAACCAATTTCAGTAACTTACTTGAATAGTTGAATGGCCCGTCATCACCAGTTGTGTGGGTCCCAGCACAATCTCCACTTTTCGGAGATTTGCTGGTCAAGCCATTGTGGCTCCCTGGAATCCCGAAGTTAGCCTGGCCAAAGTCTGTCACAGGTCTTCACCACTACAAGCAGTTGCAGCCCATGCGAATAAGAGGGAAATTTGCCACCATGCGACTAGTCTGGTACCAAGATGGTGATGGATCCTGGTATTCGCTTTCTCCTAGCTGGGCTTCCTGACGGAAATGCCGGACTCCTTCTCAGCTTGGAAGATCCTGCCGTGGGGGGTGAATCCCCAGCTGTACATCGCAGTCCGACACCCAGGAACACCACCAAGTCACGATGAGCCGATAAACCGTAGGGAGCATCTCAGTAACAAAGCCATCAAACCGAGTTCTTTAGACACTAACTTTATCTAGGCTGCTAATGATGTTCAGACGGACTTCAGCAGTACTGTCCTTTAGCAGCTGCATGTAAATTGGTAGGAGCTGTGATATGGTATTCTCTTTTCCAACAAGCGGCGCCAAACCCATAATAACTCCGGCAAGTTCAGTTTTTACATGCTGAAAAAAATCAGTACTACAAGATGAGCGCTTAATATATTTATAAAGAAGTTTCAAAAAATAATCATATACTGACTTGATTCGGATCACTGACTAGTTCTTTCACAACAGGTAGAATGCTGTTCAGAATGGCAGACTCTCTCTCGCTTTTCTTCAGATTTGCACAAAACGCTAAAACACTGATGGTGCTACGAAAAAAGTTTATAAGAAAATATGATGCTGCTGTATGACACACTATTTAGCTTCTGTGCAGCAGCACCACGAACTTCGCCTTCCGCATCTTTGAGGAGATTAGTGAAAGCTGGAACAAGGTCAGACAGTGCCATTTCCTCGCCAACAGCTTCTTGAATCTGCAATAGAAAGGAAGGCATTCCTTAACAACATACTACAATGTTTCGCTAAAGCAATTTTGATTCATCACAACAGCTGCACGACTTCATGCTCGAACAATTGAGTTTCAGCACTCATTCATTTCATTCAAGCATTCTTTCTTGCATTCGATGAAATCAGTGGAAAGAATGAAGTGACGGAAAACACACGATTACATTAGTAAAGTGAACACTATTCAGATACCTCAGTCAGCTTTTCTGCAACCATAAATCGTACACGCCAACTTTTGTCATCCATGAGTCCAACGAGTACTGGCCGAACGTATTCACGTCGACTATCTTCAGGTAACAGACCCGCCATCGCTATACATCCCTCAACAGCCAACAAACGCACCGAATCCTTGAAAGAAAAAGAACAGTTTAATATTTTCGCCTTCATAACATGACACACCAGGATACCTGTTCATCCGCAGCTAAATCAGAAAACATTGAGTGAAGTTCTTCAACAAGGTAATCACGTTCGAACACCTGAAAAAAAATGGAGAGAATAACAACACTCTTCACAAAAAAAAAATAACCTAAGAATGGTGGTAGCCATGGACATCAACATTAAAAAACATATAAGTCCGTGAATGGTATACCGCCTCATCGTGGATGGGAGATGTTCCTGGGTGTCGGACTGCGATGTACAGCGAGGTGATCCGTCCCCCCTGCACGGCCTCCCAAACTGAGGAGTCCGACGTTTCCAGCAGGAAGCCCATCTAAGAATAAACCAATACCAGGATCCACCACCGTCCTGGTATCAAACCAACTGCGTGGTGGCAAATCTCCCTCTGATCCATGAGGGCGGTCACTGGGAGTGGCGGCGAAGACCTGGAGCAGACTTTGGCTAGGCTAACTTCGGGACTCCAAGGAAACAATGGCTAAACCAGCAAAACTCCGAAAAATGGAGATTATGTTAGGGGCTGCACAACCAGTGAGCATGGGCCGTCCAAATATCTAAGTGAGTAAGTAAGTAGGCTCGTAAACGCCTAAAAACTGTTTGCAAGTGGACTGAATTAGTCAAGGAGTTCTAATAAATCTTCGTACAGTTACAGTGTGAAAAACATCTAGCAAATGATATATCAAAGAAAAATGCTACTCTAAAGCAAATAATACCCTGGGACAGAAGCAACGGCGCACCACACCAAGTAGAACTATTGTTAGCGTAATTTCTGAAGTGAACCATAGCGCAAAACTTTACTTTTGCTGAGACACGATCTCAATAAATTTAGAGTTGTTTATATTTCATTGCGAAATCGATCTAACACGATTTTATGGCCAATAACATTCTTAAGCATAAAATGTTGTTTATTAATGAAAGAACTGGTTGAATTTACCTATATTAGTTCCCTCGGATTTTTGAAGGTAAACGTCTTCAAAAAAAAAACCCAGGATTTTTTCCCCTTTTGGAGTCCGGCCGTAACCTTTGGACTACCATTTTTCTGATGGAATTTCAAATTTACATTCAACTTCAACCTACTGTCTTTTTCATAGTCGTATCTTTACTTTTATCACACCCTGCTTTTGATTTTAATTTTTTTGGCACTTTTATTTAAACGCCTCAGCAGACAGGTTAAGAACAACAGCAAAAACTGGCACAATGTTCTGTGCCTTCAGCTCTCTTTGGCATCGTTTGCCTAAGTCAACGAGTTTCAAACCCGTCCAACTCCCAAAACACCAAACAAAAATACTGCAAAGTGACCCACATTTAAGGAGATACGGGCTTAGTTGATGAGAGCGAATGTTGAATAAGAGAATTCTTTGCGAAAGTGGGACCATAGAATGCGTTGAGGTGCACTGTTGAACGACAAAAAAGAATCCTACAATTCAAGTCTTCAACTGCTGATAGACAAGAATTATTAATGTGTAATGCAATGTAACTTTCGCAAAAATAAATCGCATTTTGAGTATTGTAACTTTGGGCCAAATTAACCACATTTTGGGAATGCAATGGTCAATGAACAGTAAAAACCTATTTCCAGAGCAAAAGCCTTTATGGAAGAAGATATTATAAGCTTTATACACCACTTCAATTTTACTCAAAAAGCTGGATTATTGGTCAACCGACATAATAAAACTTAGGCACCACTTGGCGTTCACCAAACTTTTCTTATGCACTCACCTTCGCAAAGTCCCCAAGCTTTGATGCAGCAGCACGACGAACCATTGGAGTGTCATCACGACACATTTGTCGGAATAAGCTGGAAAAAGGAAAATGAAACAAAGACGATGTCAAGCAATGCTGTCCCTAGATTATCGCCTCATTACCCATTAGAAAGTGCAATTCGCAACGTAAGAAACAATGATTACTTCCTTAGTTCCGCTTTGATGGCAGGACTAACTCGTGGATACGCAACACTGAACAATCCACAGGCCGATGTACGCGAAGTAAACCAATCGCCTGAATATTGATGATTTGGTGGTAATTCCGAGTAGTGTGACCAATAAAAGAGGTAAATTCTACCTGTGGCCAAGCGTTTCAACATTGGAATAAAGTACTCTTCCAGAGCACTGCTACTATGCTTATCAGCAATCTTTCGCAGACTCTCGACTGCTTTGTCCCTGACGACGGTTTCCTCGACAGTTGCCAAATTTTCAAGAGGTGGTAAAAGACAGTGAACATAATCAGGACCGCCAACCTGATATCAAGTACATATTCGACCACGTTATTCTATGACAGTATAAGAATCTCAACTTACCAAGG
Organism: Angiostrongylus cantonensis; assembly: GCA_009735665.1. Taxonomy (NCBI): domain Eukaryota; kingdom Metazoa; phylum Nematoda; class Chromadorea; order Rhabditida; family Metastrongylidae; genus Angiostrongylus; species Angiostrongylus cantonensis. Next base: position 102,822 of record MQTX01000154.1, on the reverse strand, counting down.
GCGTGAAATTTCCCAGTTGATCCGCAAGTATTAGTAAAACTTCATCTTCGTCATAAATTGTATCTAAAACTCGTTAGAGATCAATTCGAAAACAAAACATTATTAGTGAAGTTTCGATTCAGTGTTTTACAACCCATAGCCGGCCCCGCCATCTAAGGGCAAAAGCTATTCGTGGTTGTTTGTAACTATTCATATTGAAAATTGAAAGTACCTTTTGAGTAACCTTCGAGTAAAGACATTTTTAAAACACGACTCGACTTATTGTGCGAGTCCCGGTACCTAGCCCATTTTACTTTGTGTCTCGTATCCGTTCTTCATGTAGGTCTTCGTACTTTTGTGCACTCAGCCGACTGTTGATGACTTTGACACTTACTCATGAATGCCGTTGAATTCTGGTCGAATTGGTTTTATCTGGAATCCTGGAGCAGTTGTGGCAGAGAGCTTCCAAGTTTTATTACAGGAAATTGCTGATTCTTGTGGATCAGAGTGAGCTTCCCAGACAAACTTTTTAGCAGTTTTCCGAGCCCGGGATGCTACAAGTATTGAGTGATCCGTTGCAAGATTGAAGCAGCGACCATGCCTGTAGTTCTGAACCACAGTTCCAATCGAAGCGTTTCTAACGCCTCCGATTAAGTATTTAAACATAAACAATACTTGGCGAAGGAATAAACACGACGGACGTCCACAGCCGATGGGTACGTAGTTAAACCCTGATTCGAAGCGACTACATGCTTTTTATACGAGAAAGCTGAATCTAGGAAATACTCCTTGCCTCTGTTCTACCGTCATGTCTTATACTTTTCTTACGTACCCAAGCATGTTCACGATTTCCCATACGAGTGTGCTTCCGCCTATGCACAGCGTATCATGACTCGACCAGAAGAGTGCGGGTAGATGGTGGGAAATAAATGGAGAAAGGCTCGTGTTCAAGAAGCAGGCTACACTTCTACTCTGTGGTAGTCCAGCAAGTTACTAAAGAACCTATTGTCGAACAAAGTGAAAATCAAGTGAGGCATAGGAAAAGTGTAGTGCTCTTCGCGTCCTTTGAGCGACCTCATTACGCAGCGTTAAAGACTAGCCTGTGTAGACTTTATGGGTAACTGGTCGGTGCAGTAGATGATTGACAGATTGCAAGTGATGCACATTACCTCCTTTTCTTTTGTGGCTATCATTAAACTTACCAGCTTATGCATCATCACAGTCCTTTTTTTCGTGAAAAAATAGAAGAAAGGACTCACGAACCTGTTAAGAATTGAATGAGCTCGTTACGAGTGCGCTCAACGCCAAGAGCAAGTGCAATAGTTGAAAGCCTACGAATGCTGTTCAGTCGTAAATGTACGTCCTCATTCCGCAGTTCATCGATGAGGACGGCGATCGGGTAAAGCGAATCTTCCGGCTCATCATGACATGGAGATGCAGCAACTGCGGCAGACGACATCCTCGTTTTCGTGGACCCTTGAAATTCCACATTTTCTTCACCTGCACGAGTTGATACACAAAAAACGAAGGTAAACAATCACAACAGTTGATAAAAACAACTACCGGTGATCAACTCCAGGTAAAGCCACGTTGCACTTGGAGTGCGGAATGAATTGAATCCCGCTCATATGTTGAAGAGGGAAGGAGAAACGAGAAATTAGGCGGTAACCACACGAAATAAACCGTCAGACTCTAACCAGCTAAACGCTATCCAGTATGTTAATGTTAAGTAAAACCAGGAAAAACAGTGGGCTTATTAGAGTAGAATAGGACGACAACGTAAATAATTCCCAAGATTAGTATCTACTATGGAAGCTAAAAAAAACCCAAAACATAGATTTCAAGCCCCTAATAAAAGCAATATATAAAAACCAGGATTTTTTAATCGTTCTAGAAAATTCACTGACAAGACTTTACCAGAATACTTAGAAGACTGTTAAAAAATATGGGGAATAAGAAATAATTGTTAGCCAATCCCTTAGAGCCAGAGATAGGTTAGCATATTGCTTTGGATCAAATGAAGGACAACGTGTGTATTGCAAAGCTCTTCTTGCCGCTGTGCTACACTCAGCCATTGTTAAAAAGCAAGATATACAATGCGAAAAGTGCTTTAGCACTGACTGCCATGTTCCTTATGTACCAAAACGAACAACGACGAAGGCCATTGTAGGGACACTTCAACATTTTATATCAATTAAAAAAGACTGATTCAATTAAAATGTACACCCAGACATAACAAAAGGAGAACCTCTGCAAATATTTGCTAACTTTTACCACTTAGGCTTACTTACTCAAGGTTTACCACTTAGACTAAGTTACTCTATGGGTTTCCTATGGGCTACATTGACTTATGCCGACCGAACCCACCTTCGTTCCTACCTCTTCCTAGCGTAAGACATTTTTGGAAATAGTCCGTTCAAAAAATAGCACATTTATTTTGATAATGACAAATTCTAATGGCTATTTTTCCCTTCAAAATGCTCCTACAATAAGTCAACGACATCGGAAATTTTACAAAGTAAAGAAAATGCTCTACAGGTCGCCATATTTAAAAATCTCCTTCGTAATCTGAAAGTTTAGATTTCACCGTTAACGGTTAGTGGAACACATCGGTCGTTTCAAATTCGTAATTCTAGAAACTCTTAGCATTAAAACCACAATGATGCTGAGATATTTGTGAAACTCTGGACTACACGTGTCTGCGATGGAGATCGAACACGCTATTATCCTTTCCGGTGGCTAACGCGTTCACCACCACACCATACGGGTTCTTCGTTTCGCCTTTTCTTCAGCTAGTGCAGTTCACAAATGATCATCCGCGTCCATAGAACTCTTACTTTGCACCTTCGCTTATGCTTCTATGTCTATCGTTTTTCTACACAAATGTACCATTTGAACTTGAAATCCTAACGAAATAGAGTCATTCAGATAAATCCGGTACACGTTTTCTAACTGTTCATTCCAGTGATGATATGCCTAGTCTGTTGAACAGTAATGACTTCCTTAAGGATCATTGTTAACGACCGACTACTCAACTACTACTCGGCTAAGATAATATAAAATCCAAATTTAAAAACATAAGTATGAAACTAACCATTGATTGTCTTATGAATCGGGGGTATCTTTGCCGAAGCAACGAGAAACCGACCACTTCTTGTCTTCATCGTTTCGACAATGAACGGTAGTCCGGTATCCGTCTAGGCGTCACCACCCAAGAATTCAAGGTTTTCGCGGCAGATCAAAAATTTAAATTTTCTGTTTTGGAGCGCACTTTTTTCCGCACAAAAGCACTGATAACATACTGATGGCAAATCTGGTTTCTTTCAACTACTAGGCAATATTTAAGCTTTTGGGCTATAATTACCAAAGTATAAGTAAAACTAATGGTATTTTTTCATATAGCATTAAAAAAGAGGCTAATTTATGAGGAATACTAGCCGCAAATCCATGAGTAGCATAAAAAAATGTCCTATTACAGTGCTTTAACAGTGTTACATTTAAGACCTATACATGAAGAAAGAGTGTAAGGGTTAAAATAGAGGTATACCCGTATGGGAAATGCATGGTGGGGCATTTTTTCGAAACAATCCATGCTTAATTTTCTTTATGAAATTGTGTACAGTGTATAATTTATGCTCGAACAATGTTCCACAAAATGACGCGAACGGAAAAACCTCGACACAGACAACTCTCTGAGTGCGACGATTTCCATACGGGGTTGTCAAGAAGGAACCAGAAAATATCGATCGTGGTAGGAGCTCGTCGCGTCTGTCAACACTACTACGCCCACTACTCGGCACCACGTTCAGGTTCCGCGTCCGTGTTTCGGATTCTAGCGCAGTATTTCAGAGTGTTGGTCGTTCCACGTGATGAGTTTTGTTCCGATATTAGATGTGCAATTGTCTATGCATTGTTTTTTTCTGTTTCAGAAAGTCTATAGACTTCTCTATTAATAGAAATAGTGCGATAAACATTGCCGTCGCACTGCAATATTCCTAAAACCGTATGGGAATTAGTCCTAGTTATCCTGTTAAGAAGTCCGGTTGTTGGGAAGAGTTCCAATTTTGACTTTAAAAAATTCCTAGTCGAATAGATCGGCTCATTCGAATCTATACAATGGCCCGTAGTGCCCTAGTTAACAATTTACTGACCCTGGAGGGATGGAAGGTTTGGTGATCCTGCATCGCGGTATCGAACCCATGTGCATTGTAGGGCACCTCTAACCACTGCGCTGCATTCACGAATATATAATTTGTTGAAACCAAGCAAAAGCCTCTAGAAACGGGGAACACAGAGATCATGAGGTATACATTTAAGGATCTTTCTATGGCCGATGAAGATTGAATGCAACTTGGTTTACATATATCACAGGGGAAGGATCTTATCAGCATAATATTTTTAAAGCACAGTAAGCACACTTTTGGGTGCATCGACCACAATGGATTTAGTATAATATCAGGCTTCGTTAGAATTGGTATAGCCACTACTTCGATTTACTCGGAGATGGAGAACATGAGTCGGAAAATTGACAAAATGTATCTTACACGAAAGCTTCTAAATTCCCACTGAAGGATTTTTATAGGAGGCACCACAGCGATTCAGGAACTATGGAAAGGACCAATCCGAAGAACGACCACTAGGACTCATGAATACGGTATCCTGGTAGTACCAACTATGTAGATCGAACATAGTATTTCCAACATCTCTCACTCTCATGAAACGTTATAACCTAAGGTTGTACCCCATCGTTTCCTTTACACAATAGTTTTATCCTTAAAGAAAATCAGTGCTAGACTCTGTTATCTGAAATTTGTCCAGTGATCAAGAGCACGAAGAGCAGCACTGTTCTGGGTTTAGGAAACATCACGGTGACCTTTTTTTTTTTGAAAAGAAGACTTTCGGCTGTATACTCTTCTCGCAGCCCTTATGGTGACATAACTTCAAAATTAAGCTATCTTAATGTTAATGTCAAAAAATTGTTTAGCTATACTAGATGCTCGGAAGCCCAAACATAGGAACAATGTGGCATGCTACCGAGGGTATCTTGCTAATAATTGTTTATTCTTGCTGTTTGAATGTCCTACAAAATAATTAGCCAGAATATTTTACCGAGGATATCAAGGACTTTGGATGAAGCTTAACCAAATGAAGTTTGTACAGGGATTCCATTAATATGGACTACGTTAAAACCGTGGTTAGGGACAATGAAATCTGCTTCCATGACGATCTACTCCATCACTTAGAATTTGATGACTACGAAATTGTTTAATAGAGTGGAATGGACGCTAAGGTTCGCTAAACAATGCTCAACCAAAGAGTTAATCAATCCTAGACAAATTATCCGGCGCAATGCTATTACAGCTACCAGATAATAACACAGCTCTCCCAGGGCACTTTTGTCTTAACCCTGCGATAGATCCTACGATAGAGTGACACTATCTCTTCAGAGCCACAACCATCGTACTGCAACAAATAAAGGAATCTTTTTGTTCAGACGAAAACTCGACCAGCACAATGCGACATTCATAAAAAAAGACGAAATTCTCAGATAGCAGCCGAAACAACACGCGAATTGTTCGAGGACCCTTGTGGACGATGAATGCGAAGAAAACGAATCGAATAGATGTGCTGGGATCCACATAGTGGATGTGATGATGGGTCATGTAAAATGAAACGAAAAAAGATCTAATAAATACCAGCGAAGTGGTCAAGACGAGCAAAGGAATCGACGAAAAGAAGGAATTGAATATGATTATAAGTAAACTGAAAGAACGTGAAATAGTATTAAGCTTTGTACTAGCTGATAGATGCCGACTTCCACAGGATGGATTTTACTGCAAAAATAAGTGGTTATCACAGTTATCACAGGGCGATCACCGCTATCGATACGAACCATCTTGAATGAAAGGATGAAAGGGAATCGCAGAGTGAGTACGGCTCGTTCGAGGGAGATGCTCTACTGAGGAGGACCCGACTCCGTGCGAGACGAAGACGTCACCTCGAGAACCCGAACCGCTGTGGACTATCGACTCGGATCATCGGCTCTGATGAAGAAGACACCGTCGAAACGTTAACTGAAAATAAACACCATTTATCACTCTCGTGTAAGCTAATCAAAGAAAGAATATATAGTTCCCAGGATCGACTTTCTATTAACCTCGGCATTGCATTATAAATGCGTCGTTTTCTTGTTCAGCAATCGCGAGGTTGTTATACAGCATACATTTACTTCTATACAAAAACAGTAGAACAGTAACTGACGTTTCGGCAGTATCGCCTTCTTCAGAGCCTAAAAGGGGAGCGTTCTTCAGACAGCAGGACCGCAGCGCCGAAATTGATACAAACTTTCGCATATTTTCGGACGATGTTCTCAAAATCCTTGTCCCCTATCACGATAATAAGTATATCTTTAACCTCGAAACAGCACAAAAATGTGGTATGCGAGAAATTAGGGAATTACTAAATTCGAAGACCATCAGACTATCAGGTAGCGATAAAAATTGTTAAGAGACATAAGCTACTATCAGCTGATGATCTCGCGTATGCCAATCCACTCTTCTACAAGGTTAGATCCATTATCAGCTGTGTAGACGGGCCAACGGATAGAATAATATGGTTTCTAAGCCGAATACTTACCTGACTGCTTAGCCATATTCCAGCTCACCTCACCAACACCCAAATGTTCCTAGAACGTCTACGTAACGCGTCTCCTAATAACACGTACGTGGTCGAGTCATTCGACGTTTCCGCGCTTTACACCAATGTATCGAATGAGCCCGCAATGTTAGCCAACCACGAAGTTCTAAACAAGAAGGAGGAATACACATGCATGGCTTGTCTATTCAGCAGCTTATGGTTCTCTTAAAAGGGTGTCTAAACTGCTCGATTTTCTGACGGTCTGAGAATCACTGCGCGCAAATTAGAGGGCTGGCCATGGGACAGCGGTTAGCACCAACTCTCGCCATTGCGTTCATGTTTAAAATAGAAGCCCCCGCTATCGATTTCTGGCCGATGCTCTTCTACAGATATATAGATGATTGTTTTATCATGTTCTATACTCAGGAGGAGATGGACAAATGCCTTCAAATACTGAATAAGCAGTCTGAGTACATCAAATTCACCCTTGAGAAACCGAGTGAAAATTGCCTTCAATTCCTCAATGTTCAAATTAACTTATCAGATAGCGTTTACAAGACAACATGATACTGAAACAAAGAGAGCGATTGCGAGACACATGTTGCGAACAGCCACGTCTGTGTGCATAATCGGAGAACTAAAGGAAGAATACAACTAAGATGATGCTGAAATATTTGCAAAACTCCAGGCCGCAGGTGTCACCGGTGGGGAACGAATGCGCTATTGTCATTTCCGGGGAGTAACGCGTTCACCATCACACCATGCGGGTCCTTCGTTTCGCCTGTCTCTCAGCTAGTTCTGTTGATCGGCGCCATCAGCAATCACCCGTCAACGGGACTGATCCAGGGAGCCCAAATCGGCAGCGAACCTAGTTCAGCTGAGACTGAAGTCGAAATCACAATCTTAACCTTTTTATTAACTGCCTACTATAGTTTCTAACGGCAGGGTGTCATGTGAAATACAACTAAAATCAATAGAACTAGCTGAGAGACAGGCGAAACAAAGGAGCCGCATGGTGTGGTGGTGAACGCGCTACTCCCCGGAAAGGACAATAGCGCGTTTGTTCCCCACCGCAGACACCTGCGGTCTGGAGCTTTGCAAATATCTCAGCATCATCTTAGTTGCATTTCACATGATACCTTGCCGTTAAAAACTATAGTGGGCAGTAAATAGAAAGGTTAAAAGAATCGCGCGACTTGGCTCAGCAAATAGCTATCTCCAATGGCTATACTAGCGATGAAATAAGTGTAGCTATAAAACGATGGTTACGAAAAGCAGGTCTAGAGGAATCGGTAGCGGTAGTTGAAATACCACCGGATACCATACGTTGTCAGTTAGTTCTTAACCACCTGTACTACTGTTTATGTGAAACATCAAACTGCGTAATTTACCCTTGCGGCAGGAACCACGATTACATGAATTCAGATACGACATACCTGATCACTTGTAATAGTTGCGGAGATGGATATATTGGCGAAACGGGTAGACCTTTGTATATCCGTGTAAAAAAAACACCTAGATGGCAAACGAAAAGTAAGACAAAGTACCCCTTTAGGCACGCATAGGATACAAAAGCACAGCGGAGACGATTTTGAAGTAAAAGGCAATATCCTTGCACAGAAGACTAAAGCACCAACGCGAAAACTTTCTTAGGCTTTTTGGATAAATGGCAAAAATCCAGCAACGAATAGCAGGGAGGAATGTCCAGAGGTCACACGCGACCTAGCCCCGTCAGTTTCTGATGCGGGGTGGTACAGTCATCAACCGTATGTGGCTATAATCAGCTGTTCCGATCTTCTTCAGTGGAAGTCACGTTAAAAGCTGTAGATTTTTCGAGAAGCTGTTAACTATGTAATTGCTATGGAGTTTTTGTCTTTTTGGATCTGTTATTGACACGCTTGGCCTTGTAAATTGTATATCAGTATACCCTTCCAGGCTCTGAAGTGGGCAATACTGCTGAAACGGCAGCTACTGTTGTAATGTATTGTGTGTTTTTCTAAATGTATGATGTGTGATAACCTCGCATTGCTAAACAAGAAAACGACGTAAAAAATACATATTAAACTGGAGGGGTCAGTTCATAGGGAAAATAATGGTGCAATATATTCCAGAACGGATTTTGATGAATTGTTCACCGATTATGGACAGGTAATATCTATCTGATAATTCAGGAGAACGATGAACACTTTGTTTGAAAGGACAAAAATAATGAGCATTTTCGTTCCAATGCGCCATTCTTCAGATGCAGCAAAAACGAAGCAATATGTTTGAATAAATTCTACGTATATCATACATTTTGTAAGATTGCTACTTAAAGAATCATTTCTAAGTTTGGCGCCAAAGAAATGTCTTAAGAAAGTTCTATACTTACTTAGATGACAGATGATCACATATCGCAGTTTGTCCACCGATTTCCTTGCCCCGCAAATGCCATCCACGAAAACGCTCGAACTCGTGTGTGACTGCGATGGAAACTTGAGAATCTGTCGTTCTGTCTCCTTAGTATCATGCCAAATGCTGGAAGAGTGTGATTTTTCTCGAGAACCGAAAGCTCTTTGTCGCGCCCTTTTATCGTTCAGCTGATTGCTTTAGTTGAGAGGAATCTGCGGCGTTTTAATGTTATCATCACAAACGATTGAAGCCTTTATGGATTTAAGGCAAATTGCTGCCTTGCCACTCGTATTCATCCAGGGCAACAGTGATTCCTGTAACCGTGACAATTCGTCGATTGATCGCTCCAGAACAATGTAACGAACCCGAAAATCACATAATTGCTTACAAACCAGGATAATATGAGCTGATAGCAAAATGAGGAACTTTATTAAACCACTGCTTTTCTAAGGTAATTTGTGAATAAATACAATGGCGAAAATCTGTAGAAGTTTCACGTAGTGAGTGACCAAGACATGTGATTGTAAAGCTGTCCAAAAGTGTTGAAAGATCTCAAGCTGTAGTATAGCATGCAAATATCACAAATTTCAACAAAAAATTGCCCACAGAACTAATATGGAATAAAGAATGCAGCTATAAAAGAGAAAGGACATACAGGACGATGGAGAAACCACTCAGACCTAGTTCAATAGGAGGGTGTAGCAAATTGGTCACCCATCGGACGGCACTGTAAAGCGCACACGCTCTTTGGTGTTCGATCTCATGTCCTAGCATAATCAAGTGACCAATCGCAAGAGGGTCTAAAATAATTTAGTACCAGGCTTCTCTAGGAGAATAATAATAGCATGATTCTTGCGCAGTTCTCCGTAAGTCATTCCATACGCCAAATATATCATTGAAACACCTCAGATATAACGAACGGAGTCGAATGCATGACGCATACCTATGGGTTTGATCACTACTTGACGCCTTATCCTTTAATCTACCATAATTTCCTTTTTTTCTGATAGTCGTATCGATCACTGTAGCAGGATGAATCGTTTCCTTTATTTTTTTTTCCGAAATTCGTCACTTGGTCTTATTGGTTGGGTACCGACGGGATCAAGACAAAACATTTTAAACATTCCAGTAGATTCTCTGAAAACAGTTTCTAACATAGAAGAAGGAAGAAATAGATGGTATTGAAAACAAGTACCGATGTGCTCGCTGTCCGATTTTCACAGTTTACACAGTGTTCGCCCATGGCATTTACTACAGAACAGAACGTGAGATAAAAAGAACAGTCACATGTTAGCTATGTTTCAGAAAACTCTCAGCACAACGATCCAGAATCTGACTTGCACATCGTCCGTCCTTCAACCCTCTCAACAATTTCGTTAGTATACAATGACATCTTCTTTAACTGAGACCTAGTCTTTCCACCGAATACCTTTACTTATACGCTACTATACGGTACTCACTGCGACTCGATACCCATTCTTTAACAATATTATTACTCGTTATTACTTGTTTCCACGGGTCCCCCTCATATGAGGGATCTCGAGCCGGTTAGTCGCGAGGCTACGTGGCGCGTCCCCAGGTGGCGGATAGGGGGTTAATCGCGGACCAAAAGCGACCTTTGTTTCCCTGAGACGCAGGTGGATCCAGGGGATGGACTCCCTGTTTCTGTTGCGCCGATTTGGCACATACTTTCTGTATTTGCTAGGCGTGTTCATGCATGCGTGTATGGGCGCGTTCTCGCTTTGTGCGGATTGCATTCTACGAGTCAACTCGGCTAAGAGCCTGCAATCAAGTGAGAGGGAAGTATATGGGAGGCAGTTAGGAGTCGCCTCCAACAAATAAGCTTCATGTCCACTCTGGGAGAGCCTGGCAAGCTACCCGTGAGTATAACCAGCCCCCACGTTCGGAGCCCAGCAAGATATACGTGAGTATCAAAAATGCTAAACAGATATACGTGAGTATCAAAAATGCTAAACACAGTAAAAAAAAGGGCCTTATTTCCCTGATCTCGAAAGAGCCTCCAATTTCGAAGCGTTGAGCAGGACGAGTGCGGAAAGGCTGCTAAAATCTCAGGGCTAATGGAAGCTGCCTGGATCAAGAAGAACTACGGTGACGATCTGCACCTACAATGCACCTACACTTGCCTCCGAGTCCTCGATAGAAGACTTGGCCATGCAAGCAAGAATGATAAGGTACGACGTCATCGACCAGGCTGAGACCAGACGATGCCACCCACTCAACGCTGTTCATGACACTGGAGAAGAACCTCGGAACCTGCTACACTAGAGGAGCACGCGGTGTAGGCGTTTTCGTCAACACGAATTTGTCGATTAACATCGATTCATTCGTACATCTTACAACCTGAATCGGACGTTTACAATTAAAAAGATGTGGATCAATACCGGCTTTGACAATCTTCTTCGTTTACGCGCCAACATCAAACTTTAACGAAGAAGAAGTCGAAGCGTTCTACATGGACATGGAGAAGTTCTACAAAGAAGACCATACATTCTTCAAGGTCATCATTGGAGGTCTCTATGCCAAGACAAAGAAGATCGTCTGAGGAACGTCACATTGCTACCCACGGATTAGAATGGAACGAACAGCGTGAGCGGCTCTCTGAAGTAGGAAAAGCCTCCAAAAAATGCACATAATTCAAAAAACTTTAATAGGTAACGATTCAGGTTTTATAAAAAAGGATAAAGCTCTCAGCATTGATTAATCCCTGAGGGATGCGCTTATCATGGCGACCAAGACCATCCATGGTAACTCACAATTGCAGAAGCCTCACCCTCGACGCTGGACGTGGGAATCTCCCAATGGAAAGTACAATAATTAAGTAGACCACGTCATAGTAAATAGAAAAATTTGCCTAACCGATGTCGCTGTTGTCCCAAAATTATACACTGAATCAGACCACCGTCTCCTTCGCTCAAGATTCTCTTTCTCGCGAAAAGAAGAAAAAACCGCTAAATTCAAAAACCGAAGTCCCAGAACCACCACAAATTGGGACTTATTGAACTCATTTGTCGGCTGTTGGGAAGATGCCGTTGTCGACAACATCGACGAGGAATACGATCGGCTCATTGAACATCTTCACGTTAGCGCTATCTAAGCTGAGAGTTCGAAAGTCACCAAGAGACGTCTGTCTCCAGAAACTCTCGAGCTGATACGCCAGCGTGGAATCGCACGAGCTGCAGATAACCGCGAACTAACGTCCGAGCTTACGAAACAATGCAGACATCCACTATTGACTTTCTATTAACCTCGGCATTGATCAAGTAATTCTTCGTATTCTTGTTAAGCATACGCGAGGTGTTACTATTATCCTTTATTCACAAATAAGCTGACGTTTCGGTGGACTTCGCCTTCTTCAGAGCCTCGAAAGGTCAAGTTGACAGCAATCTACTCGGTCAAACGCCTCCATAACCAAACAAAGAAAATGCTAAACCAAGAATCCAACCACAATGAACACAGCTTTGCGCACCCACCGCTTTCTATGAGGCTTCCACTGAGTATGTCTAATGGAGACCAACCGCACAGAAATCACATGGAATCGTAATGTGCCCTTCCCCTCAAAATAATAGGCTTATATACTGCCCAATATCACGCGTGATAACGAGGCATTCTTCCCTGCCGTTCATTTTCGGATTTCTGGAATTAATCCAGAACGCCTCGGGTGTTTTGCGCGCTTGTGTTTTCGTCTCCTGTGCGAGGATCGTGACGCGTACTTCAAAGTCCTCCTGCTCATGTCTCTGGGTCCTATGCGTGCCTAGTGGGGTATTTGGTTTACTTTTGCCGACTAGGTGTTCTTTTATGTGGACACAGAGGGGTCTGCCCGTTTCGCCAATGTATTCGTCTCCGCAGGCCTTACATGAGGTCAGATAAACTGTACCTGAGCTCATGCAATCAACGTCTCTTCCATTAGGGCAAATTATGCAATTTTGCGTTGCACATAGACGGTGATATACGCGGTTACGAACTAGCTGGCTCCTCAGATTACTCGTGGGGCCTGCCTTTGCTACCAAAACTACTTTTATTCTTTCTATATGGGACTACACACTTAGAGGAATTTTGCTATTGCAGCACATTTCCGATTCCTTCTGTGCTTTGGTGACCATGCCCAGGTATAGCCTCTATTTAGCCACCAGGCCACAGATTTGTGAGATTAAAGTGACAGCAACTAGAGATAATAATTGGTATCGGCTAAAGGACATTAAATGATCTTGCTAGCTATCCAATTTGTGCGGTCTTTGTAACGAACTGGTAAGAGGTGTCCTGTAACAAACACGTGGTCTCTGGTTCGATTCCCTGCCTTGGGGTCACTAAGCCTTCTTTTTCTTCGGGATGGGAAAGTTGGTATAGGACTTGTCTAAGAGGATAGCATCACGAAGCTGATACATTGGTAGGATGCTCTAAATCATTGTATAGGCCAGATATGCATTTGAACAGGTCTACATTGCTTGAAGTCCGATCCACAACGCACTCCTCAATAATTGATCGACATCGAGTGCTTCGTTCTTTGACTTTCTTTGTCCATTTTCCGGCCACATCAGTATCCACAGGTGTGCGTGAGTATTACGTGTTTGAACGAATAGAGTTTGAACGCGAAATTCCTTTCTATTTATTCCTTCTCGTGTTGTGCACATCTGTTTTCGTATTCAACGAAGGACTTGCTGACGACCATGGTGGCGTCTTTTTTTATTCCGGTGTTCGTGTGTTGTGAGACGTCATGTTGCAAGATTCGTCGATGTCTGGTGTTAATCACTGTTTATTTGATACTAATCTCTACCGAAACTAACCATATGTACCACTTAACTGTGGACAGCTTGTTCATAACACTCAAGAACTTCATCCAGCGATCATCCCAAGTGCACGAGCGAGAAGCACTTCATGGTGATTTTCACGCTGAACAATCACAACATTTCATGAGTAGTTTGCAGCTGAGGTCTTTAACCAATCTGACTGCGCCGCGGTACTTTCGTACAGCTCTTAGATTGAGAAGACTTCATGTTCTTTGTATTCTTCTTGATGAAACGTGAGGTGTTATTATTATTCTTTATTCACAAGTAAGCTGACGTTTCGGCGAACTTCGCCTTCTTCAGTGCCTGGAAAGGTCAAGTTGACAGCAATCTACTCGGTCAAACGCTTCCATAACCAAACAAAGAAAACGCTAAACCAAGATTTCAACCACAATGAACACAACTTTGCGCACTCACCGCTTTCTATGAGGCTTCCACTGAATATGTCTAGTGGAGACCAACCGCACAGAACTCACATGGAATCGTAATGTGCCCTTCTCCTCAAAATAATAGGCTTATATACTGCCCAATATCACGCGTGATAACGAGGCATTCTTCCCTGCGGTTCATTTTCGGATTTCTGGAATTAATCCAGAACGCCTCCAGTGTTTTGCGCGCTTGTGTTTTCGTCTCCTGTGCGAGGATCGTGACGCGTACTTCAAAGTCCTCCTGCTCATGTCTCTGGGTCCTATGCGTGCCTAGTGGGGTATTTGGTTTACTTTTGCCGACTAGGTGTTCTTTTATGTGGACACAGAGGGGTCTGCCCGTTTCGCCAATGTATTCGTCTCCGCAGGCCTTACATGAGGTCAGATAAACTGTACCTGAGCTCATGCAATCAACGTCTCTTCCATTAGGGCAAATTATGCAATTTTGCGTTGCACATAGACGGTCATATAGGCGGTTACGAACTAGCTGGCGCCTAGATTGCTCGGTGGCATTTCAACTACGTTTACCGAGTTCTGTAGACCTACCCTTCTTAAACAGCGTTTTATAGCTGCGCTTACATCATTTGAGATGAAGGGTAAGAAAAACGAGACCTTTTTATCACTAGAGTTGTCGTTTGAAGGCCTAGCGTTTTCCCCGTACCTATCCCGAGCTACAGTTTCGTAACCATTAGGAATGGCTATTTGCCGTGCCAAGTTTCGCCACTCCTCTGTTCTTTTCCCGTGCACACGTTAGTTGCTGTTCGAAACATGTTTCTTACAAGCGCCCTTTTCGTGTGAGAGGGGTGAGAGGAGAGGTAATGAACCAAGATGTTTTTGCTACTTGGCTTCCGGTACCACTTCGTTATGTAGCCATTTTCGGACAGGTTAATTTGCACGTTCAGGAATGGAAGCCAGTTTTCTTTCGGTTTTTCTCGGGTGAACTTGATATACTCTGACTGTTCATTTAACAACTCGAAACACTTGTCCATTTCCTCTTGTGTTAAGCAAAAGGACAAAACAGTCATCTATATATCTACAGTAGAGTAGTGGTATATAGTATCGGTCACTGGTGCTTCCACCTTAGACATAAAAGCAATGGCAAGACTTGGTGCCAGTCGCTGTCCCATTGCCAACCCTCTTATTTGAGCGTAGTAATTTCCGGACCATCTGAAGATTGAGCAGTTCAAGCATTCTTTTAAGAGTGCCATCAACTGCTCTATCTTGAAGCCATACATGTTTATTTCTCCTTCGTGCTGTGTAAGGAGTTCGAATATGGCTTGCATTGCGGAGTCGTTCGACACGTTTGTATAGAGGGCGGTGACATCCAAGGACTCCACCACGAACGCGTTGTTGGGTTGCGCGTTACGTAGACGATCCAGGAACATTTGGGCGTTCGTGAGAAGGGCTGGAATGTGTTTCAACAACTGGTTAAATATTAAGGTTAAAAACCATGTTATCCTATCCGTTGGCCCGTCTACACAGCTAATGATCGGTCTAACCTTAAACAATGATGGATCGGTAAACGCTAGGTCATCGCTGGATACTAACTTATGAGTTTTTATAAGTAAGTACAAGACGTGACATGTTGGTAAGTCAACTTTAAGTTGAGAGATAACTGATGGTTTTAAACCAGCAGCCCTCTGCCATTTTGGCCCATTCGTGATTCAATTTTCGGTATTTACTTTTAAACTCCTTCTCAGATGTTGGCCGATAAAGTGAAGCATCTTCAAGATTCTTCTTCGTTATGTCTACATCTAACTGATGGGGAATTACAACAAACTCTCTACCCTTATCACTAACGGACAGTCTTATGTTTTTTGACCTAATCTGCTCTTGTACCTCTCGCATGCCGCGTTTTTGCACTTCCGTGAGGTTTGAGATGTATCGTTTCGCGCGAAAGTGATTAAAGAAATTGAAAGTTTCGTTCGTAAACATCCGAAATTTTACATCAACTTCATTATTGGGCTCTTGTTGTCTAAAGAACGGCTGAGGAAATGGTATTATTGGTAAGGCCCCCACTTGGTGCTGTTCACAATGCAGACAGGCGATAAAAGAAGATCTTAAAGTGAGAAGAGCAGTAGTAATGGTCGAAGCCGCAATGGCTGGGAAAAGCATTCTAAAAGCCCACAGAAGCTTCCTCAATCACAGGACCACGATGGTTGCACTCAGACGCCCAGACGGAGCAGTTGTTGCGCCCAGAAAGGCAATGGAGAAAATCATCCACGAATGCTACTCAGATCTCTTCTATAGCCACGTCCACCTTCCGTCATTTGAAATAAAAGAGGATGGATATGTTGTACCACCAGTTCTCCCGTCCGAAATTCGACATGCCATTTTGTCGGTGAAAAATCGAACAGCACTAGGTCCGGGTAGGATAAGATCAGAACATTTGAAGAACCTTCCGCCAGTCCTCGTAAACACACTGGCTCCGTTCTTCACACTTTACCTGTCTGAAGGCAAGGTCCCTACACAGTGGAAGACCAGCAACACCGTGTTGTTGTTCAAAAAGGGCGACCTACACGATATAAGCAACTATCGCCCAATCTGCTTGTTGTCCGCTGTCTACAAACTTTTCGCTCGAGTCATCTTAAACAGGATTGACAGAACACTGGACGAAGGACAGCTATGTGAGCAAGCAGGGTTTTGAAAAGGATTTAGTACGATGCACCACATTCACACGTTAACAAGGCTCATTGAAGTGTCGCCAGAGTGCAAAAGACCACTTCGTCTCACTTTCATCGACTTACAAAAGGGTTTTGATTCAAATGTGATAGAAGCAGTCATGGAAGCCCTTGGTAGTCAAGGAATCCCTACTCTGTACATAAAGATTCTTCGTGAGCTGTACGAAAATTTCACAACCAAGATTTGACCATTGTACATTATCGTTAACGTCAAAAGAGGAGTTAGGCAAGGCGATACAAACTTGCCAAAACTATTTACCGCCACCCTCCAGAACGTCATGCGAACATTGGAATGGGATAATATGGGAGTGAAAATCGATAGTCGGCAGTTACATCACCTTTGCTTTGCGGATGATGTCGTCCTTATAACACCAGAAATTAGCCAAGCGGAACGTATGCTTGCGGACTTTGATAAAGCGTGTGGAAAGATTGGTCTTCGACTAAATCTCAAGAAAACGATGTTCATGAAGAACGGATTGGTTTCGTTTGCCCCATTCACGCTCAACGAAACGAATGTCTTCGAATGCTCCAGTTATGTCTATCTATGTGGGGAAATCAATATGATGAACGACTTAGCTCCAGAGCTGAGCAGAAGGAAACGAGCGGCTTGGGGATCTTTCAAGAGCATCGAGGATGTAGTCAAAAGAACAAAGAACAGCCGACTCCATTCCCACCTTTTCCACTCAACGGTTCTTCCTGCACTAACGTATGCATCAGAAACCTGGTCGATACGTAAGCAGAATGAAAGATCACTCAGCGTTGTCGAACGCGCAGTCGAAAGGACGATGCTAGGAGTATCCCGTTTCACACAAGTAAGGGATGGGATCCGAAGCTCCAAACTGCGTCAACGTTTAAAAATCAAGGTGCCGTTGTGTGCGCCAAATAATCGAAGATAAGGTAGGCCGGACACGTAATGCGTATGAATGATAACCGATGGACAAGGGCTGTTAGTGACTGGATTCCTCGAGACGTCAAACGTACTGCGGGAAGACCACCGACCCGATGGTCAGAGTTCTTCATGAAGAGCCTAGAAGAAAGGTATGGTGCTCATCGGGTCCCTAAAGCGAGCAGAACCCATTGAGGTACTCTTGCACGCGACAGTGAAAAATGGAGGATTTACTGGCGCCCGCTCGAGTCACTCGACGATCAACAGGACTACAGGCGAAACGGGTGGTACCCTCCTAACGCTTTAGTGCCTCATTGTGGCTTGGAGATGTTGGGTGTCGGACTGTGATATACAGCGGGGGATTCTTCCCCGGCAGGATCTACCAAGCTGAAGACACCAGCGTTTCTTCGAGGAAGCTCAGCTAAGAGTAAACCAGTACCAAGATCCGTCATCGTCCTGGCACCAAACAAGTAGCATGGCTGCTATTCTCCATCTGGTCCATAAAGTGTGCGACTGCCTGTGGTGGTGACGACCTGGGGCAGATTTTGACTTGGCTGACCTTGGGAATCAAGGGAACCTGAGGACGGGTCGTCCAAGTATCCGAATGAGTACTAAGTCGTTTGGAAGCATTATGGTAAGCTGCAAAAGACATATATGGATTGGTGATCGAAAGTCATAGCTTTCGTACGCTCTCTTTATCAGAGACAAATTGAAATCTGTAAAATTATTCCTCTGATCCACCCGGTTCCAATCCGAATTGAGAAATCCCAATTCGATCAGAGGTCCAAACCCTTCCGGTCCATGCGGACGAGTTTTCGCGTCATCACACGAAGGAGGCACACAACTCTTCAATAGAATTTCTGCTGGAGTAATCGTCTACTCGGTGTGGTTTAATATCATTTGATTTAACATTTCTATTTTTGAGCACATTCTTTTTAAAGGAATGTTAATCCATGCCGTGGACATTGCTACAGAGAATTACTACTTGCTTGACATTTTGTTGTGGGCCGTTTCTTCCTTGACCTTTATTCTTTTCTTGTCCACTATTTCGGCGTCTTACTTCGCTGTGAGCAGTTCCGCTATAAAATTATTCTCTGTCTTCTCAGGCTCATTACATAAGAGTTTTGTTGTTTTTGAACCGAATAACCCCACGCAGCGGTTTTTTTTTCCTTTGAAGTTTACGTCTGTTTGAGTTTGATTTTCTTGCAGGGCTGGGAGTTATGGCCTTTCCTATCACCTTAAGGAGCCGTGCCCTCGAGCTGGGTTTGTTGGTCTTATTCCATTGTGTTGAGAAATATTATCAATAAAAGTCGTAAGAATCACTGGTTTGCTTCCAGTTTTACGCTTGGTCAGTCGTGGAGCAGCAACAACTGCTCTTCCTGCACAGAAGATGGAGAAAACTTCGTTTGGAAATCTTAAGGATTCGGATCGTATATTTACAAACCTTTATGGCCGTCATGACTATCGTCTCAAGGGCGCACTGTCTCGGGTATGATGAGGATTTATAAGTGTTTTTCTTCTTTCTGGAATTGCTTCCTTATTCCTGAAATCCGGTTTCGATTTTAGGGTGATTGGTATAAGACGAAGGAAATCATTTTGAAAGGATCTGAGTGGATCATCAATGAAGTGCGTACATCAGGTCTCCGTGGTAGAGGAGGTGCTGGCTTTCCTTCTGGTATGAAGTGGAGTTTCATGAATAAGCCATTTGATGGACGGTTGGTATTCAGTTTTTTAAAATCTATTCTGAGGTTTCTTTCTCGTTTTTAGAGCTCTTTGTTTTTATTATGTTGTTTAATTTTTGTTTAGTCCAAAATACCTAGTTGTTAACGCGGACGAGGGTGAACCCGGGACATGCAAAGATCGCGAAATAATGAGACACGACCCTCACAAGGTTCATAAAACGTATGTTTTGTGGTATTTTAACGTAAATTTCTTATATTACAGTTAATCGAAGGTTGTTTGATTGCTGGGGTAGCAATGGGAGCCCGTGCGGCATATGTCTATATTCGCGGGGAGTTCTACAACGAAGCTTGTATTCTTCAAGAAGCAATCGATGAAGCTTATAAGGTAATAAAATGTGTCTAGGCAGTGAACCATTTTCACGGAATCGTATACTCTTGGGATTTTATTGTTTTCTGGGAGAGCAAACATAAAATACATTAGTTTTAATCACCTGCATAAGCCGTGGTCTCGTTACTTCCTAACTAGTCGTGGTGGGTGCCAGTAGAGTCCATTCGTTTCCGTTGTGTATCACACCTTCCCATTTAGGTCTTTGCGCTCGTGGACGCAAATAGGGCCACACCTTTGATATGACTCTTTTTTATTCTTTTTTTTTGACGGGAAGTGCTCACTTACACCACTGGGTTCCACTATGTCATACCTTTAATTTTAACTTTATTTCTGAATGCAAAAATCGAACTTCTTACCATTCTTATAATTCTTGACTCCTCTGGCGAAGAATTGTCTCTGTGCATCGCAGCTCGACACCACGGAACATCCGAGGGTGTTAGGTGCACCTGAATAACTCTTCCTATTGGTCCTTATAAGTGAGTGCTTATTTCGCCCATATTTATCGTCCTGGTTGCAGCAGATTTCTCGTCGAATTAATGCATTGCTGGTTCGAAGCTTTCTTGCTGGAGTTCCGAGAAAACAGTTTCATGAAGGTCGCAAGTCGTCACGTCATGCAGTTGTGTACCCTTGTGAACCTTAGAGAACTTTGCACCATGCAAGAATGTTTCTTATTGGATAGCGGTGATATCTGGAATTCCTAATACCGACTTTCTGTTACCCTCGGCATTGATTCATAAGTCGATGTTTTATTTCAATAAGCAGACACGAGGTTGTTATGGAAAATTGCGTATATTTGGAATTGTAGAGGAACGATATAATTGATAATCGTTTGCTCGGAATGTCATTGTTCATGAACAATTACACTAACCACAAGAAAAGATTTGCTTTTGCTCTGTGAACTTCTCGTTACCATAAAATGTGCTTAGCAGGTTGCAGTGGTACATCATCCGATAGAAGAAGTAGTATCCATGATTTTAGGCTGGATATATCGGTAAGGACTGCCTGGGAACTGGGTACACATTTGACGTATTCGTACATCGCGGAGCAGGAGCCTATATTTGTGGTGAAGAGACTGTAAGTAATGTATTTAGATAGTTTCATCTATTTGACTCGTTTGGTTTTTCATCCTTTTCTCAGTTAATATTATGTAGGTTTTTAGATTGAATTAGTAGTAGGGCAGTTTATTTTACGCTGTGAAAGGTTTTATTAAATATTATATCTTTTTTATGCAAAGACGTATGTCTTGTTATATAATACGTTTGCAATTCGATGTCTTCTCTTGAAAGGTGTAGGAACAGCGTAGATCTCTTTTATTTTTTTTGCGTCACATACGACAGTCTTCTTCTGAGGGGTTCTGCTTTGAATTTACGAGACTTCAGTTTTGGATATCTATCAAGCTAAGAACAGCGACTGAGTAACAGTAAACTGCTCAGTGGGAAAACTCATCGGGTATCAACGAACTAGGGACTACTTCTAACTCCCACATTATACCAAATGTGTACTGGAGCTAGAACAAACATTAATCCTCACGCACAGCTATGAATTGTTTCCTATTTAACGTTTTCATGCTCCAACCTCGTAAATTTCCGAGATTATCACTCTCTTCAAGCTCTCCGGGATTGGCAAATTGGTATCAGACCTGTCTGGGAGGACAGGAACACTGACTCGATACAACGTTAGGCCACTGCGAGTCATTTTTGATGGTCAGATATGCATTCATTTACCTCCAACGATGATTTGTGAAGTCGAATGCATGGCGCATCGCTCAGGGATTGATCAACGCCGATAGCTTTATTTTCCATTTTTTATGATAGAGTAAGGAAGCTCGTAAATTACCGGCAGTCAGGTATAAATTACAGTTTATAGTTTCAATTTTACTTAAAATAACTCAACTGTGATTTGGAATATGCTTGTTCAACTCGTAGGACAGAACATCTCATCGTTAACCTTAAGTCCTGCAAATTGGTCGCAACCCATTCGCTGTCTCTGCCCTTACCCCAACAAGTAATCTCTTCATTTTTGTCGTACTTTTCGCACAGTAGTTTATTTCCACGTAACTTTTAATATCATGCCATTTTTCTGTGTGCTAGGTGTACTCCGAGTTATTCTGTTTTCTCATGTTATCGACACACACTTAAATGTTTTATGTGCTGAGAATGGTCTCCTGAATCGTCCGATCGCGAGGTTATCAATCTTTGGTGGTAGCTTTATTACGTATGTTGTGTACATTTTGGCATTTTCATATATCGCCTGTACCATACATGAGCACAATAGGGTTGAGATCCTATAGTGTTGTCAAATATAAACTGCACAGAAGCATATCGATGAGTGTGTACTCTGTGTATCTGAGCCATTCTGCCTTAGTCACTCATCACCAAGTAGTCTGTACATTGGAATTGTATTGTTTAGTGCAGCAGAATATTAGCATAGTAGCGTCAACCGGTTTGGCGAATGCACTAAATGTAGTAGTTGCAGCAGCGGAATATAGGACTTCGGGCCAGTCTTCGACACAGAATAATTGCTAACTCGAAGTAGAATAGCCGACTTTCTTCGAGTTCGCCACGCAGAGCTTTTGACGTGGTCTTACTTGATACTTGTTACTTGAATGGCCCTTAATCACTGGTTGTGCAGGCCCCAGGATAACCTCCATTTTTTCGGAAATTGTGATTCCCTGAAATCCCGAAGATCCCGAAGCCATGCTGACCAAAGTCAGCCCCAGGTCTTCACCACCACAGACAGTGGCGGTCCTTGTGGATCAGAGGGAAATTTGCCACCATGCGACTTTGGGTACCAAGACAGTGATAGATCCTGGTATTGGTTTACTCTTAGCTAGGCTTCTTGATGGAAACACCGGACTCCTTCTCAGCTTAGGAGACCAGCCAGAAGGATGAATCCCCTCACTGTACATCTGTACATAGCAGTCCGACACTCAGGAACACCTCCCAGCCACGTTGATTTGGTTGATTCATGCTTGGGTTATAACTGTTTATAGCAATAATAACAATCCGATATTAACAACCTGATGATGTCTAGTTGAGCGAACGGGCACGAGCGAAACACTCGAGCAAAGCTGGGCGAAACAATGGAACACTGGTAACTGGATGACAAAGAATGCTCCCTATATTCCTTCTATAATTTGCGGAGTTTGACAGAAGGAGCTAGAGGCATTGCTTAAGGGAGGTCTGGAATGTTTGTTAAAGCTATGGAATGCTTTTCCAGAAAATTCATATGACAACGATGCACTGATCTGTACAAAAAGCATAAGTCGATGCTGAAGAATGCCTGCAGCTGGCAATTGCTTCTTTGGTGCCCGAGCTATCGGACGGAGAAGCACAGTTGATAAAAAGAAGTTACAGAATTCCTTTTCAGCCAGTTGCGAGGCAGCTGCAAGGTTTTGATCGCTGCTTAGACACGAATGTGCAAGGATAATTGTGGAATGATTACAAGTAAACGATATTATAGAAATGGAAACTATTCATGGAATATTCACTACAGGAGTGATCTTAGTGCCCTCTTCGCTTTCATCATTTCCGAAGCTGGGCATACAAGCTGGCAAGAAATTCTTTTTTGACGTCTGATGCAATGTATTTACTGGATGGCTATGATATTATTTGAAAAATAGCTGTAAAAAAGGTATTTGCAGAAAATCAGCGGTCAGAAAGAAAATTAGTGAAAGCGATGTTTTATAGGCTGCCTTTCTCCACATATAAGTAGATATCAAGTCACTTCGCGTCCTAAAGCACTAAACATGAAAGCCTATGTTGTTTTTGCCACATATGTATTGAAATCATTGCGGTTTGCCACAAATGTGTTTAGGATGATGTCACGTTTGCAGTATAAAAATGAAAATCCAAAGTTATCGTAAATCTCACGGTTATGCGACTTCGATGGTACGCGTAGCGTTATCAAGTTCAATTCCTAGGCATCAATACGCTGAAACGGCGACCGTTGGTTTAACGTGCACGAATCGTCTTTAAAGAGTAGACGGTCAGCAACAGCCTCTGTTACGAACAATCTTAAAGGGGCTTAAGACTCAGAACACCGTGGACTTTATGTGTGATACAACCACGAAAACACTATTTGCAAAACTTCGAGCCGTAAGTGTCTGCAGTGGAGAACGAACGCGTTATTACCCTTTCCAGGGAGTAGCGCGTTCGCCATCACACCATGCGGGTGCTTCGTTTCGCCTGTCTCTCAGCTAGTTCTATTGATTTTAGTTGTATTTCACATGACACCGTGCCGTTAGAAATTATAGTAGGCAGTAAATAAAAAGGTTAAGATTGTGATTTCGACTTCAGTCTCAGCTGAACTAGGTTCGCTTCCGATTTGGGCTCCCTGGATCAGTCACGTTGACGGGTGATTGCTGATGGCGCCGATCAACAGAACTAGCTGAGAGACAGGCGAAACGAAGGACTCGCATGGTGTGATGGTGAAGGCGTTACTCCCCGGAAAGGACAATAGCGCGTCCGTTGCCCACCGCAGACACCTGCGGTCCGGAGTTTTGCAAATACCTCAGCATCATTCAAGTTATCTTTCGCAATATATACCCTGCCATTGAAAAGAGAGGCAGTAAATAATAAGTTAAAATTGTGATTATAACTAAATCTAAATCTTTAATTTTATTTTTTACGCAAGCACAGTATTCGCTATGAACTGCGATACATGGCAACATCATCTGTCCTGAAGGCTGAAATCCTGCATGTTCACTATATTTTGTTCTAGCAATACGAGTGTTAACTTCGAGGAGTGGGAAAAATGTGTTTCATTGGCTTTAGAAAGTAAAGGTTCCATTACAATAGGTTGAACAAATTTGTACCTTATTGGGAAAGTTGTATAGATACCAACGGTTTTTATTTGAAGTAGTAAAATTTTATGTTACTTATGTGTTAATCGAATTAAAGCAGTGGTAAAATTCCTGGCTTGCTAAACCTAAGGAGCTATGGGCATTTTAGTGATGATTTAGTTCTCGAATGTTCTCTATAGTTTTTGAGACGCGTTAAAAAGTGACGATCGATTGGCGAGACTGATGAGTATGCTGGGTGAAGCTCGTTGGCCCAAATCGTCCTACTATTGTAGTGTTCGTGTTGCTACTTGTGTTGAGCGGTGATAATTTTTCTAGGGTTGAAGGATTTAAATTGGATAGTTATTTATCCTGAATATGAACAAGTCGTTAGCTTTTTTGATTGAGGTCTTGATTTTCTTTTCAAGTGCTTTCATGCTTTATCCATGGTCATCCCGAGGCAGAGTGTCATCGTTTTCATACAGAATCTATTCTTAACTGATTTTCAAAGTGCGATTAGGTAATGGACAAATTCTGCTACGTAGACTTAGTGCGTCACAGTATTGGTAATTGTGGGCTACCTGCTTACCACTAAATTCGTGCGGCCCCATTTTATCGAGAGTTCCTTCACTTCCGACTAGATTAATTCTTTTGAACCAATATTTTGTGTAATTCTATCTGTTCTATAGACCTTTGGACAGTGTACATATATCTCCTTCAGTTAATATCTTCAAATCCTCTTCAACTTTAGCAGAGGGATGTCTTTGAGAAAATTATCATTTTCGTGAATTCGTTAACGGTTTCCTAACTTAGTTCACTTCAACTTCATGCTGTTAGTTGTTTGTATAGTTTTACATCGAAGTTCAAAGTCATACGATGTCTTGCTCGAAATCACTTTTTTATTCTTTGTTGTTTTGATGGCGTAAATGGAACGTAAAGTCATTTGACACCTAATAATATTAACGTTGAAATCCTAAAGTAAAGTCCGTGTATTGCTAACATGAACCGAAAGACATAAAATATGATTTTAAGAAACAAAACATCAGACTTTCCAATGAGTTGCGGATCGTCGATAAATAACTATCTAGGGTTTTATCAAGAAAGTCTAGCTTTACGTGATCTGCTTACCGTTATTTTTTCATCTTGCGTGTTTTGGGTTATTTGAGGATCATGAAGCTCAAATTGTATCAAAAATTAGGCATTGATTGCCGTCTTTATTCACTGGCAACCATTTTTGAGCTATTCTGCCATTCAATTAATTGCTGCGGAACTCGTGAAGAACACGACGGGTATGTACAGTTCAGGTGATGAACAGGCTTGTCCGAAAAACTTTTTGTCTTGACATCTGTACAACATCTGTTTTGGATGAGCTGTCGAACGAACACAAAAAGTACATCGAGAAATAGGCAACTGATGAAGAAATGTGTCATGTCTATTAGGTTCTTTTTAATGTCCGATCCCAATCCTTAATTTCAAGCTGGCATATCTCATACACTTTTGCCAACGAGGAAAGTTTGCTTATGCCATCTCTACCATGGTCGCTTCACTTGGATTCAGCTGTGGTGGATCGTACGAGCTGTGCATCACCAGGCAGTCAACATGTCCTTGATTTGGTACAATTGCGCCTTTGGGAATGCTACGGAGTTTCTTCGCGGTCGAAACACGATTGCGTTCGTAGTCCATAATCACGAAACATGGACTTTTCGTCGCACATCAGAAAACCATCGAGAGACGACTCGTTCTGTTTAGGTGGAGTAGACGCCAATGATACCTGAAAACGGCGATTTTTTTGTTTGTCATTCAATTTATACGGCATCCATTGTCGAGCTTCTTCGACTGTTCTTTGGATGGTCTGAAAAGTTGAAATGTTTACATCAAGTTCTTATGCATGTTCTCGAAGAGATGTGCGTCTATTTGCTTCTAACATACCGTATAGCTGGTCGTCGTCAGTAGTTGGAGGACGCCCCTAAGTGTCCTCATATTCAATGTCGATTTCGTCACGACGAAATTTTTCGAGCCACCGTTGCACAGTGCATTCGTTTGCATTTCCTTACCTCATATCTCATTACTGTTTCAAGCATTTATGCTGCGAATTTCCGAATGTGAATTTTTGGAAGCAGTTTGGTCGGAGTTGTTGTTTTAACATTCCTCCCTGGAATTCATTAATATTTGCAAAGAACATAATTTGTACTATGGTTCAACTGTACGGAGCAATAGTGCATAAAGTGAGCTTTGCTATGATTTATAGTACTACAGCTGTCGAGAAAAAAAGCTGTTGCTGAAACTTTACAATGAAAATGAAACCACAAATCGGAAATTGATTTCTAACTGATGACTCACACCGGCACTGTTATAGTAATACAACATCCCACACTAAGATTGCTTCTCAGATTTCTCTTCTGCAAATATGTTTCAGGCGTTAATCGAATCGTTGGAAGGCAAACAGGGAAAACCGCGTCTGAAGCCGCCGTTTCCAGCTGACATCGGTTTGTTCGGTTGTCCAACAACAGTAACGAATGTTGAGACTGTTGCTGTTGCACCAACGATTTGCCGTCGAGGCGGAGAGTGGTTTGCTTCTTTTGGTCGTGAACGAAATCGTGGAACGAAGGTAATGTGGTACAAATACAAGTTATATTCTCCTGGCTGTTCAGCGATATTAAATTCCATGGACTTATTTTTTAGCTGTTCTGTATTTCTGGACATGTTAACAATCCATGCACCGTCGAGGAAGAGATGTCCATTCCTCTTAAGGAACTCATTGAACGACATTGTGGCGGAGTTATTGGTGGTTGGGATAATCTCCTCGCCATTATACCAGGAGGATCGTCTGTACCTCTTTTGCCTAAGTATGATATGTTGCGTCTTTTCTATTGTTTACTACAATTTCCGTTGTATTTTTGTATAGGAGAATTTGCGATACTGTTCTGATGGATTTCGACGCGCTAGCAGAGGTTGAGTCTGGTCTCGGAACTGCAGCTGTAATCGTGATGAACAAACAGGTTTTTTTTCTTTCACTTAGCGGCATATGGATGAACTCAAATTTTGGTTCTTTCATCGTATTATTGTTTTTATTTCAGGCAGATATTGTCAAAAGTATTGCACGTATTTCGTTGTTTTACAGGCACGAGAGCTGCGGGCAGGTGGGAAATTTTAGACAAGTTTTTTGCCCAACAAAGAACACTGCTACAGTTTTATAGTATTTGGTCCATCTCTTCAGTGCACACCATGTCGAGAGGGTTCTAGCTGGTTAAATAAAATAATGTGGCGATTTGTTGATGGAAAAGCGAAACGAAGTGAAATTGATATGATCTGGGAACTCTCAAAACAGATCGAAGGGCACTCGATATGCGCACTTGGAGACGCCGCAGCTTGGCCAGTACAGGTTAGGCAGAAAGTTCTATTTATATATATATATATACATATATACATGTATATATACATATATATATATATATATATGTATATAGTCTATGAGTTTGCCATCATAGAACATTTAATATTTGGACAGATATACTTGGGCTGACTGCACTTACAAAAATTTCTCTTTTATGAAAGCGTCAAGTGTAGATGTGGAGGATTCACTTGTTGCGGAAACATAACCTACTTTTTGAATGTTTTTATTTCTTTTCACTCTGATTTGCTACAGTAATTTTATGCATTTCCTTCGACATAGCCAAAGTGGAATATGTACTGATTTACAAAAGGTGCATTGAATAATTGAGCGTGATTCTCAGAGCCCATCACTTAGTTTCCAATTTTTTCTGAACTTCGATATGGTGTCCAAATTCTACTTAGTTTGAAGGCTCTGCTTAGTCTTTCATTTATCTAATACCCTAAATTTTTCATTTATGATTCTTTTACCGCTCTTTTCTTATCATACTATATATGTTGCTATTTGAATTCCTGCTGTGTTTCTTTTTTTTTTCTTTTTTTTTTGTTCAACTTCATTCCCCTTTGGTGATGCTCTTGGTGGTAACTCCCATGGCCGACTGTCTATTAACCTCGGTATTGATCGAATAATTCCTTATATTCTTGTTTAACAAGCACGAGGTACTATTTTGTTTCTTTATTTACGCACAAGCTGACGTTTCGGTGGATTTCGTCTTCCTCAGAGCCTGGGTAGATTGTGGTCAACTTGACCTTTCCAAGCTCTGAGGAAGGTGAAATCCACCGAAACGTCAGCTTTTGCGTAAATAAAGAATTAAACTAACACCTCGTGTTTCCTAAGAAGAATATAAAGAATTGCTCTTGCTACTGTAATCACCAAAACAATTTTGAACAGGAATCTTTCGTTCTTAGAGGTTCTTTTCTGTGTATGCAAATGTGTAAATGCAATCATGCAAATGCGTTGTACTCGGTGGTCCATACATGAATAGCTTTTGCGACGCTGCGTTGCCTCAACAGTCCTCTTTTCTGCGTGTGAATGAGCCACAGTGGTGCCGTGTTTCCTCCACAATCCACTTTTCTCGATGTGAGTGAGCCGTACATGTGATATGTACAAGCGGTTTAATCGCATTGAAGTCGATTGTTTGTTACACCTTATCTTTTAAACACCTATTCAACTTGTGATCAAGAGTGATACATGCGAATTAGGGATCGTCTTGTATTTTTCAAGTGTACTATTTTCTGCTTGATGATAACGATTTCTGTCATTTTTGTGGGTAACGCGCATCTTTACATTAAGAAGGGACTAAAGACAACTATAATCGAGAGGAAGAATCTTCATATCTTCGTGGGACGCATTTGCAAATCATCTGATTGCATAGTAGTGAGTGAACAGTTTAATATTAAGAAATATTTATGCACAAAAGAAGCATTACACGTGATAGAATGTTTTCTTTTCCAACGAGGCATTCATTTACATTCTACTACATCTTTGAGAAATGAATAATTTGCTGTTCGTTTCATGTTTTATTCCCGCACAATGTTCAATGCGCCTGCAAGTCTCCAATACAAATCGTTTGATATTTCTACGGTCTGTCTTTGCAAGTACTGCGAACCGCTACATATCTTCCATTCATATCTTCCATGCATGCAGTAGTCGTCTATGATGGGGGCTACTTCAAATACGATGACATCCGTAAAGCAACATCCGTGATCCATTGGTCGTTTCTGTTTGCGAGTGCAGATGATTGACGAATTGCGCGAATACGTCGGATTATCGTGTGGAGGTGTTTGTTCAAGAGGACGTTTGCATCTTCTTAGAGTTTACTCCGCATTTCTTCTTGTCCAGTTTCACTTTCGGTATATATCCTCTTGGACCTCAAAGATAAGTTTAAAAGATCTGTGAGTGCCGGTGAGATTCCAGAAGATATTATTTAAAGGCTCTTAATGGGTGTGCGTAGAGTTTTCTACGTGATCGAAGCATCAGCCCACGTTTTCGCTGCGTACCCGAGCGCTGGAATAATGTTGAATCGAAAAGGTGAACGCCAAGGTTTGAAGTGCTCTCCTTCTTCTCTCTATTTCCTCCTTCAAATTATTTTTTAGTTCCATTGATTGCCAAGATATCTTGACGAGGTGGTCTGTGTAATTAGAGAATCATCTAGTTCGATTTATTCACCGTCGCACCATCGGTTTACCATATACTGGGTCTTCTTTCAATTTATGTATGTTCATCCTCTTTTCTGCTTCATTGAGCTCACTGATCGTTGTCTATGCTTCACCGGTACTCCTAGAGTGGGTAATCTCTTCAACAAAACGTAGATTTTTGTAGGAGTTTACCATAAATGCGTACGTCATTTGCGTCTCAATCGAGCGACTTCATTTTTCACTACGACGAGGCTGTAAACATCTTGGCGAAAGAGTGCTGACTTGCCGAAACCCCTTTCTTTTACGTATGGTAAGGGTCGGTAAGAAAGTGTTTTCGTGCTGCACTTTGAATAACGGTCAACCAGAGTTGTTTTAAAGGGCGGGTGCACTCTTTTGTTGCCCAGAGCTGAAAAATTGCGTTCATTGCGACGCTGTTAAACACTTTTTCATAGTGGACAAAGGTTGGGATAAGGTCATCCTTGTTAGACAATGTAACCATGCATGATCTTTTTCATCCATTTTTCGTTTTGGGGGTAAGATTCATGTGTTTCTAGAAATACGTGTATTTTGTGGCTAGCAGTTCAAAGGGATTCCGTTACAATATTATTGAATCATGGACGTATGTCCTCTCCTAATGCTTTCTTTTATAACTCAAAGTTTAGGTAAAAAGTCAACCCTTCTCCACATGGAATTTCGCCATCCAACAGGGCTTGTGGAGCTGAAAAGGTTAGCGTAGAACTTTTCAGCTATCGATTCCATTCCTTGGCAGGATGTGGTGATAGTTACATCGTTCATCAGGGCAGATAGCGGGACATTAATGTCGCTGCGATCTCAACGGTACTTCTTCGGATTAGATCGCTTTTGAGTTGCTTTTAACAATTTTTCGGCCTATACCGATTTAAACCTTCCTGCAAAAACTTTCCATAACTTGCATTAATTGTCAACTGTGCTATGCGTGCTGTAATGGAACCAAGCTTCCGTTTCTTTCTCTTCTAAAGTAACTCCCCAGAGGTGATGGAGATGCAGTCTATTCTTCTTGTTTGTGGAACTGAAGCGAGTTCGACAACAGTTTTAAGTCTTACGACAAGCTGCCCTTAGTCTTCTGTCGGGTCTTGCTAGATTTGCCAGTCATATTTGGAGAAATTACATGAGGAGATTGGGAATATGCTCGCCATGCACAATTTCTCTCCTCTTATGTGGACGACGACAAGAGTTCTTTTTCAACTTTTTTTCTGAATCGAATCTTTATACAAAGAAGGCAATGATCAGATCTACTACAGAATGGTGGTACCGTGTAGGTGTCAAAAAGTCGTCATCTTTTTGTGAGAGTGTGCTCGGAGAATAATAATAGCATGATTCTTGCGCAGTTCTCCGTAAGTCATTTCATAGGCTAAATATATCATTGAAACACCTCAGATATAACGAACGGAGCCGAATGCATGACGCATACCTATGGGATTGATCACTACTTGACGCCTTATCCTTTAATCTACCATAATTTCCTTTTTTTCTGATAGTCGTATCGATCACTGTAGCAGGATGAATCGTTTCCTTTATTTTTTTTTTCCGAAATTCGTCACTTGGTCTTATTGGTTGGGTACCGACGGGATCAAGACAAAACACACTTTTTCATAGTGGACAAAGGTTGGGATAAGGTCATCCTTGTTAGACAATGTAACCATGCATGATCTTTTTCATCCATTTTTCGTTTTGGGGGTAAGATTCATGTGTTTCTAGAAATACGTGTATTTTGTGGCTAGCAGTTCAAAGGGATTCCGTTACAATATTATTGAATCATGGACGTATGTCCTCTCCTAATGCTTTCTTTTATAACTCAAAGTTTAGGTAAAAAGTCAACCCTTCTCCACATGGAATTTCGCCATCCAACAGGGCTTGTGGAGCTGAAAAGGTTAGCGTAGAACTTTTCAGCTATCGATTCCATTCCTTGGCAGGATGTGGTGATAGTTACATCGTTCATCAGGGCAGATAGCGGGACATTAATGTCGCTGCGATCTCAACGGTACTTCTTCGGATTAGATCGCTTTTGAGTTGCTTTTAACAATTTTTCGGCCTATACCGATTTAAACCTTCCTGCAAAAACTTTCCATAACTTGCATTAATTGTCAACTGTGCTATGCGTGCTGTAATGGAACCAAGCTTCCGTTTCTTTCTCTTCTAAAGTAACTCCCCAGAGGTGATGGAGATGCAGTCTATTCTTCTTGTTTGTGGAACTGAAGCGAGTTCGACAACAGTTTTAAGTCTTACGACAAGCTGCCCTTAGTCTTCTGTCGGGTCTTGCTAGATTTGCCAGTCATATTTGGAGAAATTACATGAGGAGATTGGGAATATGCTCGCCATGCACAATTTCTCTCCTCTTATGTGGACGACGACAAGAGTTCTTTTTCAACTTTTTTTCTGAATCGAATCTTTATACAAAGAAGGCAATGATCAGATCTACTACAGAATGGTGGTACCGTGTAGGTGTCAAAAAGTCGTCATCTTTTTGTGAGAGTGTGCTCGGAGAATAATAATAGCATGATTCTTGCGCAGTTCTCCGTAAGTCATTTCATAGGCTAAATATATCATTGAAACACCTCAGATATAACGAACGGAGCCGAATGCATGACGCATACCTATGGGATTGATCACTACTTGACGCCTTATCCTTTAATCTACCATAATTTCCTTTTTTTCTGATAGTCGTATCGATCACTGTAGCAGGATGAATCGTTTCCTTTATTTTTTTTTTCCGAAATTCGTCACTTGGTCTTATTGGTTGGGTACCGACGGGATCAAGACAAAACATTTTAAACATTCCAGTAGATTCTCTGAAAACAGTTTCTAACATAGAAGAAGGAAGAAATAGATGGTATTGAAAACAAGTACCGATGTGCTCGCTTTCCGATTTTCACAGTTTGCACAGTGTTCGCCCATGGTATTTACTACAGAACAGAACGTGAGATAAAAAGAACAGTCACATGTTAGCTATGTTTCAGAAAACTCTCAGCACAACGATCCAGAATCTGACTTGCACATCGTCCGTCCTTCAACCCTCTCAACAATTTCGTTAGTATATAATGACATCTTCTTTAACTGCGACCTAGTCTTTCCACCGAATACCTTTACTTATACGCTACTATACGGTACTCACTGCCACTCGATACCCATTCTTTAACAATATTATTACTCGTTATTACTTGTTTCCACGGATCCCCCTCATATGAGGGATCTCGAGCCGGTTAGTCGCGAGGCTACGTGGCGCGTCCCCAGGTGGCGGATAGGGGGTTAATCGCGGGCCGAAAGCGCCTTTGCTTCTCTGAGGCTCAGAAGGATCCAGAGGATTGACTCCCTGTTTCTGTTGCGCCGATTTGGCACATACTTTCTGTATTTGCTAGGCGTATTCATGCATGCGTGTATGGGTGCGTTCTCGCTTTATACGGATTGTATTCTACGAGTTAATTCGGCCAAAAGCCTGCAATCAGGTGAGAGGGAAGTATATGGGAGGGCGTTAGGAGTCGCTTCCAACAAATAAGCTCCACGTCCACTCTGGGAGAGCCTGGAAAGCTACCCGTGAGTATACCCAGCCCCACGTTCAGAGCCGAGCAAGCTATACGTGGGTATCGAAATGCTAAACACAGTGATAAAACGGGCCTCATTCCCTTGATCCCGAAAGAGCCTCCAATTTCGTAGCGTTGAGCAGGACGAGTGCGGAAAGGCTGCTAAAATCTCAGGGCTAATGGAAGCTGTCTGGATAACGAGGAACTATGGTGATGTTCTGTACCTACAATGCAGGTAAAATTGCATCCGAGTCCTCGATAGAAGACTTGCTCATGCAAGCAAGAATGATAAGGTACGACGTCATTGGGGGTGGCACAGACGAGACGACGCCACCCATTCAACGCCGTCTACGACACTGGAGAAGAACTGTTTCTCGGAACATGCGACAGTAGAGGGGCAGGCGATGTCGTCGTTCTTGTCAACACGAGTTTGTCCATGAACATCGATTCATTCGAACAGGTTAAATTCCAAATCGGACGTTTGCGATTAAAAAGATGTGGATCAATACCGGCTTTGGCAGCCTTCGTCGTTTACGCGGCAACATCAAATATGACGAAGGAGAAGTCGAAGCGTTCTACATGGACATGGAGAAGTTCTACAGAGAAGACCATACATTCTTCAAGGTCATCATTGGAGGTCTCAATGCCGAGATTGTGCCAAGAAGAACGTCCGAACAGGGTGATCGGCTCTCTGAGTTTATCTTGGCCACCAAGACCATCCATGGTAACTCGCAATTCCAGAAGCCCCACCCTCAACGCTGCACGTGGGAATCTCTCAATGGAGAGTACCATAACGAAATAGACCGCGTAATAGTAAATATAAAGTTTTGCCTAACCGATGTCGCTGTTGTCGCAAAATTCTGCACGGGATCAGACCATCGTCTCTTTCGTGCAAGATTCTGCTTCTCGCGAAAGGAGAAATAAACTGCGAAATTCAGAAACCAAAGCCGCGGAACCACCACAAACTGGGACTTATTTAACTCATTAGTGGGCTGTTGGGAAGATGCCGTTGTCGACAACATCGATGAGGAACACAGTCGGGTGATTGAACATCTTCACGTTAGTGCTGTGAAAGCTGAGAGTTCGGAAGCCACCAGGAGACGTCTGTCTCCAGAAACTCTCGAGCTAATACGCCAGCGTGGAATCGCACGAGCTACAGGCAACTGCAAACTAACGTCCGAACTTACAAGACAATGCAGACAGGCGATAGAAGATCTTAAAGAGTGAAGAGCAGCAGTAATTGTCAAAGCTGCAGAGAGTGGGAAAAGCGTTCGCAAAGCTCACCGTAGCTTCGCCAATTACAAGACCAAGATGATTGAACTATGACGCCCAGACGGAACAATAACAGCTTCTAGAAAGGCAATGGAGAAAATCATTTACGAATACTACCCTGATCTCTTCGATAGCCACGTCCACCTCTGGTCATATGAAATAAGAGAGGATGGATATGTTGTACCACCAGCTCTCCCTTCCGAAATTGGACATGCCATTTTGTCGGTGAAAAATCGAACAGCACCAGGTCCGGATAGGATAAGATCAGAACATCTGAAAAACCTTCCGCCAGTCCTCGCAAACACACTGTCTCCGTTCTTCACACTTTACCTGTCTTAATGCCAGGTCCCTACTCAGTGGTAGACCATCGAGACCTTGTCGTTGTTCAGGAAGGGCGAGCTACACAATATAGGCAAGTACCACCCAATCTGCTTGTTGTCCGTCGTCTACAAACTTTTCACTCGAGTTTTCTTGAACAGTATTGACAGAACACTGGACGAAGGACAGCCATGTGAGCAAGCAGGGTTTTGGAAAGGATTTAGTACGATGGACCACATTCCCACGATAACAAGGCTCATTGAAGTTTCGCCAGAGTGCGAAAGACCACTTTGTCTCACTTTCATCGACTTACAAAAGGGCTTTGATTCAATTGAGATAGAAGCACTTATGGAAGCCCTGGGTAGTCAAAGAGTCCCTACTCAGTACATAAAGATTCTTCGTGAGCTGTACAAAAATTTCACAACCAAGATTTCACCATTCCACAACGATATGAACGTTGACGTCAAGAGAGGAGTTAGGGAAGGCGATACAATCTCGCCAAAACTATTTACCGCCACCCTCCAGAAGGTCATGCGAACATTGGAATGGGACAACATGGAAATGAAAATCGATAGTCGGCAGTTACAGCATCTTCGCTTTGCTGGTGGTATCGCCCTTGTAACATCGGACATTAGCCAAGCGGAACGTATGCTTGCGGACTTTGATAAAGCGTGTGAAAAGATTGGTCTTCGACTAGATCTCAAGAAAACGATGTCCATGAAAAACGGATTGGTTTCGTTTGCTCCATTCACACTCAACGGAGCGAATAACTCCGAATGCTCCAGTTATGTCTATCTAGGTAGGGAAATCAGTATGATGAACGACTTAGCTCCAAAGCTGAGCATAAGGAAACGAGTGGCTTGAGGAGCTTCCAAGAGTTTCGAGGATGTAGTGAAGAGAACAAAGAACACCCGTCTCCGAGCCCACTTTTTCGACTGAACGGTTCTTCCTGCCCTAACATATGCGTAAGAAGTCTGGTTGCAGCGTAAGCAAGATGAAAGATCACTCAGCGTTGTTGAACGCGCAGTCGAAAGGACGATGCAAGGAGTATCCCGTTTCAGACAAGTAACTGAAGGGATCCGAAGCTCCGGCCTGCGTCAGCGATGAAAATTCGAAGATGCCGTTCTGTACGCCAAACAGTCAAAGATAAGGTGGGCCGGACACGTAATGCGTATGAATGATAACCGACGGACAAGGGCTGTTAGTGACTGGATTACTCGGGATGTCAAACGTAGTGCAGGAAGACCACCGACCCTATGGTCAGAGTTCTTCACGAAAAGCCTAGAAGAAGATATGATGCTCGACGAGTCCCTAAAGCGAGGAGTACCCACTGGGATACTCTTACACGCGATAGGGAAAAATGGAGGATTTACTGGCGCCCGCTCGAGTCACTCGACGATCAACGGGACTACAGGTGATACAGGTGTTAGCGAAACAATAAATTTCAAAGAAGGTCTTATCAGTTCAACAGGTTTTGTTTTTTAGATCCTTTTTCTTTTTGTTTGCCTATGAATGTCTTTTTTGTAACTTATGCTGTTAAGACCTCTCAATTACCATTTGTTGGGTCATTAGTGTGTTGAATAACGGAAGTCGCCTACGCAACTCGTAGGGCGTGTGTGACGCAGTTGTTGGAGGCGCCCTGCAACATACATGTGGAATCAATCCCAATGCCTATGGCCCACCAAGCGTTCCAAGGCCAGATATGCATTTAGTCACCTCTAAACGATGCTTAATGAAGTGGAATGCATGGAGCATCTCTTGGGCATTGATCAACGTCGACAGTTTTATCCTTTTTAACATTACTCGTAAACTAATCATTGGATCTTTTGCAACTTTGTTCCCATCACATGTAGCATTAACGAAGATTGAAAAGAATCCAAGTGTTCCGTACTCTGCTCTGATCTTTTCCAACCACTAATGTTCCTGTTTTCGTAGGAAGCATTCAAATTTGTGTATGTTCTTCCTTTTTGTTTCGCATATCGCATTACTTAAAGACCTTATGCTCCATTACTGAGATGATGGGACTTCATATCGATGGATGTTGCGATTTAATGGTCACTCTTGAATTTAAACCAGTACATCGCAGCGCATAGTGAATATTATTAATTCGAAAAGAAACCATTAAAATCTAGAGATCTTTGCCTACAAGATAGCAGTTCTTTCTGATTTTGTGGGACCTACGACACGTGTTTTTTTCACGTTCATTACGTCAAGGTTCGTATTTAAAGCACTGTGGCTATTGAACAAGTGGCATTTTGTTTACCAATGTTCCTCAATCAGAATTTGCAGATGCCGGCCTTGCTTCGAATTGTTCAAAATTTGAATTTTGTTTTCAGTTTTTTTTTTTTGGAAAAATCTAAGACTGGAATAACATTTTATAAAACGTGTGTGAATTCTTAAAGCAGTCGAACATTTTCTCTATTAATCACTTAGATTCTCAACTCCTTCAGTACTCTGTAATGGAGAAATTATTGACAGTTTTCAAAAACCGCAATGTTGCTGGGATGTGAGCGAAACTCGGAACCCCAGTTGAGCCTTGAATTCGCGTTAACCCTTCCCAGGTCTCACGTGTTATTCACTTCAATGCCGATTTCTGGTTCCCAGATCATTTCTATGGACGGTTGATTGCTGATGGCATCGTTAGTGTAAAAAATAGGCAAAGCAAAGGTCTTACATATTCTGCTACTTTTCAAAACTTTTTTTAAAATAACATTGTTTTTTTTTTCGTCCACAATTCCTCACTGAACTTTGTGATTCTCTAAAAGTGAAGCTAATGAGGTTTTAGTTCTATTACAATGGGTTTGTTTCAGGGTCTGGTTCGTCATTTTCGCCCGGAGTTGGAACGTCGTATAGCTGAATTCTCTGAGAAATCGCAATCCGAGATAGGTGTAAAAAAGACATATGGTCATCCTTGATAGCTGAGTTACTCTTATTAGAATTCCCAGCTAGCATGCATTCTCGTGTATAATTGTTTTTTGAATGTGTAGTTTCCTTCTGAGGTGTAGTGAATGTCGAGTTCGTAAATATTTAACAGTATTAGAATGAAAATTCATTTGATGTTGAAGACTTGATTGCTATTGATGACTGTTCTTTGTCTAGACATACCGTTACAATATTTTGGACACGTTATTGTTTTTATATTTGTAAATGATAGAAATATGATTAATCGTATGATGGTTAGGGAGAAATCATTTCGTGTCTCACCTATATGATCTGTAATAACGTTATTCACTGAGTGTTACGGTCGCTCATTAGGTTCACCGGATATCTGTGTTGCGTTCCGGTGTTACTATTGGACACCGCCTGCTGGGATGATATGAGGAGCGTCAAACTTTTGCTTTGGAGCCTATTTTATATCTATATATCTGCTGTTTTGGTGTACCCTTTAAGGATCTGACGTCTGTGTAGCTAGATTTCGAGGGATATGCTGAACTATTCGGTGCATGCCGGAGTTCTACGTCCATAAACACCATGCTGCTCACGATTGTGCGCCAAATAATTAGGATATTCTCTGAGGAGGTGATGTAGCATATAGGTCCCCACACATATTCCTTTTCCTAAACCGTTGTTTCCGCTTCCATGTTGTTAGCGTTTTTCTTTCTTGGTTCTGGTTTTGCGTGTTGACTTCTTATGTAATAAACCCATCTGTATAATGGCTTATGGAAAGAGCCAGTTCTATACCCTAGCGTGTAGAAACCTCAATGATTCTCTGCCTTCACTGACTAAGTCATATCTTCTCCATCGCTTTTCCATATAGGTGTGCTTGGCACGAATCCGTAGCTGCAGATTACTCCACCACCGTGAGAGTATGTGGATATTTTTTATGACTGACATCTATGCAAGTCGTTGTATTGGCTTTATCAGTGTGGATCATTGTGGGACGTGGGTGGAGTGACAGGGTTTTACATTCGGGTGTGTACAACTCGTCGCGCCATTGTCGTTGTGGATCCTTGTTACTGGGGAAAGCGATCATCGTTGTCATGGTTCGGTGGGTTACATCCTTGTGGTTATTTGGTTCGTTAGAAGCGGAATGCCTTTCGTGCCCTTCGCTGGGCCATCACACTCCTCGTTTCGAATCACTCTGAGGAGTGTTTCGTATTACAACGTCACGTACTCCATCTTTGTTTTCCCAGTTTCTACTTAGTACGTGAACAAAAATTCTTCAGTTTTTGCTTGATGGTAGTTATTGGCATTACCGGAATAAAAGTGGTGCGTGGTTTTTGCCTCATTCATACAAAGAGATCTACCGTTCATCTGTTGTCGTTGTTGTTTGGTGGCACATGTTTGTACAAATTGGATTTTTCTCCTTGAATTAGAATAAGTAGCGGTTTTCCAATGACCATGTCACATGTTTACAAATGTTTACTACAAAGATTATTGTTTTATGCCTAACTTTGTATTGATTTGCCGGGCTATTGACCTTTTTAATGTTGTAAAGTGAAAATTTAGGCCATGTCATGACGAAAGACGCGGGGAACAGTATAGATCCAGATGCAGACGCAGAAACGAGATCCGCACCTGGTGATTTGGGAGCGCCACCACGAAGCCGTGCTACGAAATGGTATATACAAGTTAGCAGTAGCCAGTTCATGCTGTTATCACTATTCATGCCGGTTAGTGGGAAATGTGTAGCGCAGTGATAAGATGTGTTCGGAAATACGCATGTGGTCATTGGTTTGGTCCCGTGCTCGAGACTCACCAAGCTTTCTATCCCGCCCTGGTCAGCTAATGACATTCAAATCGGCAGACCACCGCAAATCATAGTACTAGCCATATATGTGTTCAACCGCTGCAACGATGTTTAATGAAGTAGAATTTGTGGTTCATCCGTCAGGGAATTGATCAATACTGAAAGCTTTACCACTATTGTTTATGAGGTTCCGTTGAACAATAACCCTGTTCCGTGGATTTGTCCACTTTTTTAGTTTGATGTTGAAATGCGTTACATCTTTATGAGCCCGGATTTTCATCAAGCATCGACAAAATTTTAGAAAAACACAAATATAACTTGCAAATAGGGTTCATTGGTTAGACCTGTTTTGTCTTCTAACAGTCTGCGAAATTGTTCAGGAGCCACAGCCGACAAGCTTCTCAAGGTGTGCCCTACCGTAATGTCGAGAAACCACGTCGGATTCGTGATGCCCATGATAGGCAGTGGCAGGTCAGTCTCCATGCAGTTCTGCGGCCATTCATCATTCGAATGTGAATCACTCGGCTGCATTTATATCTAATTCATGCTTCACTCTTTAGGAAAAGCAGAATGAAATCATAGAGATAGAGATGAGTGTACTCGTGAAGGAATCGCAGTGTGGTATCGGAAGATGGAGGTATTGCGAAAGTTCCGCAATATATAGTTGCTTTCCTTGTTTTCTTTTTTTTGTGTTTCGTATATTCTTAGCTATTTATTCACCTAGATACTTGGACCGCTCGTCCTCATTGGTTGTGCGGGTCCCAACATAGTCTCCATTTTTCGTAGTTTTGCTGGTTTAGCCATGTGTTTCTCCGCAGTCCCAAGGTCAGCCTGGCCAAAGTCTGGCCCAGGTTGTCACCACCACAAACGGTCGCGACCCCTGTGGATCAAAGGGAGATTTGCCAACATGCGACTAGTTTGATACCATGACGGTGGTGGATTCTAGTATTGGTTTACTCTTAGCTGGGTTTCCTGATGGAAATGCCGAACTCCTTAGGTTGGAAGACGCTGCTTGAGGATGAATCTCCTCGCTGTACATCGCACGCCGACACCCGGGAACACATTCCAACCACGATGTGGCGGTAAGCCGTTGGGAGGTCTTGTTGGGAGTGTGTCTTGTTGTCAAGTTTATTGTAAGCGAAATTGGTTCATGGGCACAATGTTGGATTTGTTTTAGGCCAACTTGGCTGTCGTTTTTGGGTTCTCGAAAGTGGATGATCATATTGCTTTGCTGGTATTGTGCAGTACAAGGTATTGTAGTGAACGGTCTTGTACCATCTGCTATCTCATCGATAGAACGTCGCTTCAAACTGAGTACTAGTACTATGGGTCGTATTGTGCAGGTACGTGTTGTTCGCAGGTTTATGTGAAGTTTAATAATTAATCCCTTAATCGTCACTAGCCTCTTATTTAGTTCTATGATTTTGGATATGTTTTATTCTGTATACCGGTGTCGTATTTTGGTGGGCGGCATAGTAAACCATCCGTACTTAGTGCTGGCCTTGCTCTTATTGCCTTTGGTAGCATATTATTTTCAACGCCTCATATGTTAGCCGATAGTTATTCTGCAACTCAGGACAATAAGTCATTCGGTTCCTGTTCCACCAAAGGTGATCATTTGTTTTTCAAAGTAAAATTTTACTTCGTTTTCTTTGTACATTCTCCTGAGATCGTATTTTTTTTTCGTAGCACTATGGAATTTCTCAGACGCAAATGCAATGGCTCTCTCTTATTGTGCAGCAGAAAAACAAAACCAGGTTCGCTTTAACATCTAATGTGTCTTACTTTGCCATTGACATTTCTTCGGGTGTAATTCTGTGCGGTTTAGCCTGGGACCTTTCGGTTCGTTTTCCTCTTCTGTGTGGCGCATTTCCTACATGGCATCGGCGCTACTCCTTTGTTTACAATTGGTGTTTCTTACATCGATGAAAATGTGGGCAAGGCTCTTTCGTCATTGTTTGTTGGTGAGTTACACCAATCTGCTTTTCTGTGCCATGTTGGCTATTAAGATTTTTTTTAGGTATTTTCTATTCGTTTGCTGTCTTTGGCCCAGCCGCGGGATTTCTCACTGCAAGCACCTTTTTGAAATATCATACTGATTTTTGGCATCTTCCAGCTGAGCAAATATTGCGGTATGTTTATTTTTATCGTCTGCCAAAATACATTGTCATACTGTTGCGCTGGATCCTTGATTTAATCATCTGCTTACTTGAATACTTGAATGGGCCGCCTTCACTGGATGTACTAGCCTCAGCATAATTTCCATTCATTTCTGCCCTGCTCAGTCGTTCTCCATGGCGGTGGTCTGCTCCGGGCATGTTGATGTCCACAAAACTGAGCCCATAATCCTGAAATCGTCTCCATCTGCGAGCGAGCGAAGGTGGTTGGAGTTTACCACGAATACTCTAGCCCATAGTTTGGGTGTTCTTCTAAGAGGACGTTTGCATTCTCTTGAAGGCCACTCCGCTGTTCATTTCGTCTACCTCTCATATGTTCCCATATTTGGTTCGCTATCGATGTAGATATTCCTGGATCCCGAAAATGGGATAGGTTTCGAAGATCTGAGCTGCGCATTCCGGCTAAACATTATGAATAGCGGTTAAATTTCGGAGGACATCGTCATTGCGCTTTTTGAGTTTTGCGCAGATTTCTTGGCGTGGTTGAAATACTAACTCCCATCTTCGCTGAATAACGGAGCGCTCGGAGGACCGGTGAATCGAAACGTTGAGCGCAGAATTTTGGGTTTGTTAGTTGATCGGTAGCTTGTAACTTGTTGGATTTCCGAATGCGCCTGATACTTCTCTCCTTCGTCTGTCCAATTCCTACCGCGTGTTGCTGTCCATGTTCTTCATTGAACGTCAAACTCACAGTACAAAGTGGGTTCTGTAATCAGAGAACCATCCAGTTCGGTTTGTTCGCCTTCGCACCATGTGTTCTCCATGAACTGGGTCTTCATCCTATTTGTATGGAATCCAATCTTTTCCCGCATAGTTGAGTTCATTCAGCCTTACCTCTGATTCACAGGTATTTCTCGAAAATATCAAGTTCTGATCCATAAAACGAAGATTTACTAGGAATTTTCCTTCCATTCCGTCGTGATCGAGTCACTTCATTATCCGCTGCTACGCAGCAGTGGAGAACTTTGGCAATATTGTGTTGCCTTATTAAACCCCGTT
Organism: Angiostrongylus cantonensis; assembly: GCA_009735665.1. NCBI lineage: Eukaryota > Metazoa > Nematoda > Chromadorea > Rhabditida > Metastrongylidae > Angiostrongylus > Angiostrongylus cantonensis. Next base: position 59,630 of record MQTX01000154.1, on the reverse strand, counting down.
TTCTATGAGAATAGTGACAGCTCGATGAAAAGGTTGTATATTTGGACCACAGCTCCGACAATAGTCTGCTTATGTTCCTATATAAGACAGATTCGCTTCTTGGTCGACAAGCGCTGATAGGATTGCATTTTGTTTCGACGCTGCTAAATGCTTTTATTGTCGATAAAGCTTAGGACAAGGGGCGAATGGTACTTCTGGCAAACTTCGCTGACCCTTGATGCGATTTGGTTGTGGTCCGTGCAGCAGAATCCCTGCCAGAATCGTACTTGTTCAACTGGTTGTACTTCATCTAAGATTTTTGTTAGGAGCCAAGGGGAAATCTTCGTAAACAGCTTAGAGTTGCAAACTTAAGGTCGTGTTGCCTTGCTATAAGGCAGCATGACATTTTTTATTTTTCCCGGAATATTATCGTGAGCATGTGTTTCCCAGTTTCAGAGTCAGTGGAGACGAAACGGATCCTTCATGGGTAGGAGCTTGGTGGATAGGCTTTGTTATTGCTTCTTTGTTCGCGATGACTGCAGTAGTTCCAATTGTATGTCTGCCGAAAGTCTTGCCAGAGTCTCTGAAGTGGCATAGGTAAGGCCCGTCATGTTAAAAAAAAAAACGATTGAAAAAATAAACGTGTTCCCATGTTTGTTGTTTAGGAATCGCTTAGTCGAAACAATACAAGCTGGACGAAGACGTACTCCTGAATGCTGCGGTCTTCCTGGTACCAACAAAACAGGTGCACTGTATCGAGATGCTCCGTTGCAAGGTAAGAGTTTGTATCCACCACGTGTTAGAAAATCTATATTTGTGGTTTAGACAGTTCATCGCTATTATATAATTCTATTACTATACGTGGTAGAGGACCGCTTTGGTATAAACTTTGGCTTGATGTGCGACACATTCCCATAGCAATTTACCGTATTCTCACTAATGCCCCATTCATGCTCATAACCCTTGCAATGGCTATTGACAGTAAGTTTTAACCTTATTCTTTTTTTCACTTTCCTTTATGAACATGGATTTATCAGGTCTCGTGATAACTGGTGCTTCATCTTTTATGTCGAAATACTTAGAGCGGCAGTTCAATGTTCCACCAAGCAGGTCAAGTTTATTGATAGGTGTGTTTTTGTTGAGAAGACATGATGGTATCTGGAAAGTAAGCAACGAAATTATAAGTGTCCTAACGATCCAAGCTTTTTTATGCTTCATATGTTAAGGGTGCATTATGGTACCTATGGCTGGAGTTGGTTGTATGATATCTGGTTTCATAGTACAGTACTTCCGATTGAATTGTGTTACAACACTAAAACTTTCTGTGGGATTGTTATTCTTATCACTAATACTAACTCCAATGTATCTTATTTACTGTCCACATGATCCTCTTGTTGGTGTTGAAACGACGTACCCAGATCGGTGAGACGTTACTGTGGTCATTTATAGTTGTGTTTTAATATACAACAGAAATTAAGTGATGGTCAAATATCCGTCGGGAACTACTCGGATATGGAACTATCATTACGCAGCACATGCAACTCTCATTGCTTATGTAGTGAAGCTGAATTCCGTCCAGTTTGTGCTGAATTTCTGGATGGGCGACAACTTTCATACTACTCACCTTGCTTTGCTGGCTGTTCAGAACCCTACACCCCAATGCAAAAGGTTTGTTCTTTCCATGGATGAACCATAAATCTGGCCTCATATGACACTTATAGGTATATTCTAATTGCTCGTGTGTGATCGAGACTTCTCGTCTTCATGTACGACAAGTGAAAAAAGGGTTGTGTGAATCCAAATGCAAAGGTCTTCTAGGTTTTCTCATTATTTTCGCTCCTTTGTCACTCTGCACATTTGCCGTAGGAGTTCCTATTATATCGGTTATTTTAAGGTATGTGTCTCACATTGGTTTATAAAGAAGTGTTTATTAGTGTCTACTCCATGTATACAGGACGGTGGACTACAATGATCGGTCATTTGCATTGGGTATTCAAGGAATTCTCGTGCGTGTCATAGGAACCATCCCTGCGCCAGTGCTATTCGGATGGATGTTTGATGTGAGCTGCATTCGTTACCAGTCAGAACTATGTGGAGATTCCGAGGTATGATTGAATCTCATCTCGGTAACTTAAGAACAAATGCTAACATTTTTTTCCAGAGTGGTAGTTGTCTACTTTACTCCAACAAATTACTAGCCGATCTATTTCTTACGTTTTCAATTATTGGACAGGTAATCACGTTGGTTCATAAGTACTTCATGACCAAACCATTTACTTTATAGGTAGTGCACCCTTTTTTTGGTTTGCATATGTTTTTATGTCTACGACTGTTTCAGTTCTTAGTGACCAGTATAAGATAGGTGTTTTCAACTTTACAATGTACATGAGTATTTCATTCTCGTTCATTAATAGTAGTCGTGAAATTTGAATACGTGCGATACAGGCATGGTTGCTGTTTGGATGTTTAAATGCCGTCATCACTCCATCGAGGGTGCATGTAGCGCAGTGGTCGGAGGCGTCCTGCAATACCCATGGGATCGATCCCCACGTCACAGGCTCACCAAATCTTCCATCCCTCCGAGGTTGGCAGATTAGTACCAGACTTGTCTGGGAGGATAGCAGCACTGGCTCGATACATCGGTAGGCCACCGCAAGTCATTGTAAAATCCAGATATGCATTCAGCCACCTCCAACGGTCGGATGCATGGCGATTGATCAACGCCGAGAGCTTAATCCTTCATCCTTTTATCACTTCATCGTATGTGGGTATGGGTATGTGGGTATCACTGTAGGTATGTGTTCCTGTTTTTACCGGTATTTGCCGTTGTTGCTGTTTGTCTTTGAAATTTTTACTCATGATTGTAAGTATTTGCGCCATGATCCGACTTTCTTAGAAAGCATTCAATAATAGCTAGCTAGCAGTCAGCCTTTTATATTGTAGAATGAAAAAATCATCTGCTGATTTGTGGATCAGTCAGTAGCTATCACTGAATGTTAGTTTGTCGTTTAAGGCGCTAGCGATGGGAATTCTCACTACCGTGTTGATGGTCTATGGAGGTACCTTACAAGATGATCCGTTACTGGATGTGCCATTGGAAGAAGTCCGTCACGATGAGGATGTCGATTTGCCGCAACACGAAACCGCAGTGCCTCTTCTTCAATAGGCATTGTTTTCTAGCACGATGCACATTTTTTTTGACTCACTGTTGTTTAGTGCACTTCTATAGTTCCATCCAGTTATGCTTTTTGATTCTGCTTTTGAGTCAGGTCTTTTTATATTATCTTTGTTATTCCAAAGATGTATATCCAGGTGATCGCGATTTTCAAAACGGTTTCCATAGTTATTTTGCTAGTAGGTGCGTTTATGTTATATTATCCCGTTGTTCATAGACTGTTTTACATACTCATTCGTTGTCCAGTTTTTTTCTGTTGTTAACTTTGTAATTTCCACAGTTGAACAGCTACATTTCAAGCTATAGTTTAATGCCCCAATATTCCGGTTAAAATCCTCGTTAGGTATGCCTGTTACCTTAAAACCGGTTCGCACATTAAGCACGAGCACTCTGAGTTACATTTTGTTAGTTTTCTATTCCTCCTTCGATGCTTTATGTTGTTACTGGTAAATTTTTCCAAATTTGTTCAAATTTCATAGTAAAATGTTTTACTACAAGTGACCAATTTCTAGCCAAATACGTGCCAAATAATGTGCTTCAATTTCTACGTTTGGAGTTCACTTTTGTGTCATTAAGTTTTGTTTGAAAAAATCTGGATTTGGGACAAACGTTGTGAGATACCATGGTCGAGGAGAAATTCTCCTAATAGCTCTTGGTTTCAATTTAATTGTAACGTTTGATACTGCACTACGTAGCATTTGTTCTATCTAAGCTTAACGGCATTTAGTATCGCCTTGGAGAATATTTGGAGAGGATTCCTGAAGAAAGTTGTCACAGTAGGTAAGGTGTCGACCTTCTACAGCCATCATCTCTTAAACAAGAAGCAACTATGTGCGCTGTGAATATTGTCACCCCAAAAAATCGGATCTGAACGCAACATTTTCCTTTGTATTTTTGATGGAATATGGAAACAACATCATGTTACGGATCTCGTGCTACTGACAGCATCTTTCTTAAGTGACCAGATTCAAAAGAAGGCCATCGTGAACGCACGAAAGGTTCCCTACGGATAGCAGTACTCTTCAACATGTTACGAAGATGGCCGTGTAAAGCTTCCCGAATAAGGTTTGGAAATTCCAGCTAATCTGCATTTCTCAGATTTGGGTTCTTAAGATTCTTTAGTTCCTGGACTGCACATCTACCAACAGGACAAGTACTTCGACGAACAAAGAGAAAGTGTATTCCACTAAGTGTAATTGTAATGAGCATTACAATTTGTATAAGGAGGAAAGAAGAAGTAATAGAATACAGGCGCTATTTCCAGTATGTAGAGCTGACTTTCCAAAACTGATGCTGTTTCAAAAATGAGGCTATTTGTTGCACCATATCCCGACTTATAGTCTTGGGTTCTGTCCAGTCCTTCCTTCTTTTTAGTTAAATGGAACAACTGCAGTGTCGTTATACATCGTTTAAAAGGATAACAGATGTCATATCGCAGCGAAAAAGGGAGCGTGTACCGAAGTGGTCGGAGGAGCCTTGAAATACACAGGGATCCATCGCCGCTCTGATATGCATTCAGTCACCTCCAACGATGTTGAGTGAAGTCGACTGCATGGAGCATCCTTCAGTGTTTGATCAAGGCCGGGAGTTTTATTCTTTCTTTTAATCGTATCAGGATTGAATGTTCTTCCTGTATCTTGTTGACCAGAACCATACATTTGCAATGGCAGTGCACTACTTGCTCCACATTGATTCATTTTATGAAACAATGGTTTCTAATAGCATGAAAAAATTTGAGGAATGAGATCTTTTACGACGTTCTGGTGATCCAGCTTACATCTTCTCATGGAACTCTTTGTCACTTCGTAATGTTCTCCTTACCGATGTTGTTGTGCGCTAGTATTTCGAGAATTAAAGTAGTGTCTTCTACGGCCTCATCAACGACTTTGTCATTTCAGGATCTTGTTTGTAGTATTTTCAGGGCAGTATGAGGAAAGGTGTCCATCACATTACTTTGGACGTCCCATACCTGTAACATATAATACGAGAGAAGTCACACCATGTTCCTTATTTTTTCAATCCTAGAATTTACTTTTACTGATTCTTAAACCCTGAGAATCTCTTCATCCCTGTCACTTATCAGAGCTGCTAAGTTGGCCCCACTTACTCAACGAATGTGAAGAGCATAAGCTCTCGATATGGTGCAAAGTTTTTTGGTTTTAGCAAGAAGACTTTTTAGGTTATTACGTTCGGCCGGAATGTAGGCTTACTTAATTGAACTTCTTGGAACGGAAAAATCCGTAAGGATTTGTGGAGAGTAGATGAGTTTTCTGTGTCAATGGCAAGATATTGTTGGCCAAACGCTCCGACCATTATCGCTAAAACTCAACAACGGTAATTTATTAATAATAGTATATTATGCATGACTTCCCATTTAACACCGTTATAGCATTTTCTGGTGCTTTGCACGAAATAACTGAATGAACACGTATGTTGTATTTCTTTTGTAGGCACTATATACCATAGAACGCTTTATCACTATCCGCGGGTCGAGTTCTTCAACAGACTCTCGTTGGGAAAAATCTCGCAATTTCTTTCATTTGTGTTTAATAATGTACGATATCAATAGTCGTTTTTCATCAGTGGTCGGAGGCGCCCTACAACACGCACGAATCAAACCCGGCGCCCATCGCCCAACAAGTATTTCATCCCTTCGGGGTCGGCAGATTGCTACCAGACTTGTCTGGTAGGATAACAACACTGGCTCGACACATCGGTAGGCCACCGCGAGTCATTGTAAAAGCCGGATATGCATTCAATTACCTCCAACGATATTTAACGTAGTCGAATGCGTGGCACATCGCTCAGGGATTGGTCAACGTCGAGAGCTTTATCGCGTTATGTTTAATAATGGTGTAGTACGTTAAGTGATGCCGTTTAAAAAGAACGATCTTTCACTAGTTCTTATACTCTGCTATGAATGAACGAAATATGGAAATTTCACGCAAATAAATGCATTTCCGTCGAGTGATAGTAGATTGGCGAAACCGTTCTAGATGCTCATTTCATCATTTGCATCCTATTGGAATCCAGTTTCCGCGTACCTTTAAAGGGACTGGCAATTAATCATATAGACACTCAGTTCGTGTGATAGTACACTAATGATCACGATATTTGCTAGCCACGTTGTGTACAGAGAACATTCTAAATAGCTGTCTTCGTTAATTGACCATGCGTTTGACTCCCACTACTTAGTCATCTCCAAATGCCAAAGTCTTCTGTAAAAACTTTCTTAGAACTTCCCATATGGCGCTTTTTCTGCTAAAGGCATTCACGGCTACTGTACTGTCCACTGAATCAGCCGCATCAGATGACACTGCCTAAGAAGTTCTGCCACCTGCCTCTGAAATTATCTCTTCAAACCATCGCTTCAAACTATCTCTTTAAACTGTATTTTCAACTACCCTAGCTAAACTCCGCCTATTCTAGGACGAATATAAAATGCTCCATCAGCTGTCAGTTCATTTCTTTCCACAGTTCTCCACAACGCTGTGTACCAGTTCTCTCTCCTTCTTGGTACTGACGCTTGAAACCTTCGCTTTCGTGTATATCGCCACACGGTTGTAACACAACGTTGAAATTGTGTTCTATGCCATAGTATATAATTAAAGCTGTCTAAAATCGTCATTGAGGCCGTATAATCAGTGTTTCGATTGGACGAGAAGGGGTTACGAGTTGGTGGAGAATTTCTCTTCAACTTCATATAAGCTACTACATTATCATCTTTTCATGTAATATAGCAATAGTAGAAACAATACTTGCTGGAACCAATGAAATAGGAGGAAGAAATACGACTATAGATCTAACAAAAGCAAATCCAATTGATTAGTTCGTATCCTTCATGTGCTTAAAATGCTTATTAGCTAATATGAATAAACGACTTGGGAGAACTCACCAGAACTAAATAAGCATGGTAGTTCATCGGGCCTGTAACAAGGACCAGAGACAGACTTGGCCATTAAGGTGTTCAGTTATTTGACACAGCAGTTCTTCAAGCTATGTACATTGCAGCGGGAACTATATTCAGGACCTCCAATGCTGTCTTCTGACGATGAAACGATGTGTTCAACATCAGTTTGATATTCGTAGTCCAAATTTCCGAGTACCATCCTGTTTTCAAGACCCTGTGGAAACCTTTGAAGGAAGAAGCACCGATAATATTATAATAGAATCACTGGTATTATAATTAGAAGAGGAGTCGAGATAGGTGGATGAGATCAATATGGAAGTAGATGCTGAGGTGGGTAAAATGGACTGCTGTATTCGTTAAACATGTAAACAACGTGTATTAACGTCTGAACCCAATTTTTCGACTTCAACGCCGCAATCACAAGAACCTCGCACGATCATTTCGTGCAATCGCAAACTCCAATACGATGAAATGGAGCGAAGAACTTTTGGGTGCCGCATTACAAATGAAGCTGAGTCATCTAAACACCACGGTCAGTGCCATTATAGTGTTTATATCACTATTCTAACGCTTTCTGCTAAATTAAAACGTGTTATTACTACTACAAATCATTTTCTCTTTACTGCTTCTGAGATCGAATCCATACATGTGATTGTAACCTCTACGTTTCTCCGTTAGGTATAGGTTATTCATCAGCTTATCACCTCGCTGACTTTCACATGCAAAAAGTAGGGCAATTTATTATTTTGCTTACTTGGATATTTGGATGGCCCGTCCTCACCGACTGTGCGGGCCCCAGCAAATCTTTCATTTTTTCTGAGTTTCGCTGGTTCATCCATTTTCGCTCCTTGCAATCCCGAGGTCAGCCTGGCCAAGGCCTGCCCCGGGTCTTCACCGCCGCAGGCATTTGCAGCCCTTGTGGATAAGAGGGAGATTTGCCACCATGCGACCAGTCTGGTACCAGGACGGTGGAGGATTCTGGTATTGGTTTACTCCTAGCTGAGCTTCCTGATGAGAACGCCGAACTCCTTCTCAGCTTGAGAGACACTATTGGGGGACGTGAATCCCCCGCTGTACATCACACCCCTACACCCGGGAACACCTTATAGCCACAATAATTCGGTAAACCGTTGGGAGGAATTTATTATCTACAAGCACCATTTCTGTATTATTTGCTGAACAAGCGAAAAACTACGAAGACTTCGATGGTCAGCATAGGACAGAGGCGAATGAAGACTCTAGGCATGTTTGCTCTCTTGCTGTTTTTCTACTAGTTTACTAGTTGAATTAGCGCGTTTTTGCCTATAAGTTGTTAATTTTCAGACTTCTTTCTCTTTCTTTCCTATCCTTATTCCGTTCACTGCCTCAAGCACTTTATGCTGGTAGCATTAAAGAGCCATGAAAATCATCGCTTAAGATAAGAGGACGACAATGATGTTGTTGTAGAGGTCCCTTTCTCGTACCATGATAATTATTAAATAGTAACATGAAGATGGAGTAAGTTAAGTTAGCAGATGTAAGATATCGAGCACCAAAAGCGGTAAGATGATGATTTTACAAGTCCCTCGATGTTTTTCCCTCCAAGACTCGACAAAACGCCAATCTTAGCGCATACGTTACCCGGTCAAAGAGTAATCTGGCATTTGAAACGCATAAGGGTGTAAACAACAGGTGGAGAGCTTTGTTCACTGGCTGTTCGTAGGGTGAAAATTGATCGAAGATGCCGCGCTTAGTGCTCTAACTAAAGATCGATATAGGTTGGATTGTATTCGAGTTTAATGCTGTTTGTGAGAGTATATTAAAATCTGGGTCTGCCGTCAAACAATATTGATCCGATTCTCGATCGATATCCGTTGTAACCTGATGTGACTATTTCGAAGCGTGTTCCTTTTCGTTTTTTCGTCGTTATTATTGATGCAGTTGACTCTGGAATTCACATTCTGAATATGGCGTTTGCTAGCGTCATTGTTGAATTTCAAATCGCCACCATCATCAACGTAGTCGCGATCATTGCGCACTCCACATCTCCCAGCAGCGTCCCGTCCCCGATTCCTTTAGTTTCCCAGCCCAGTTTCTGTATAATCATAGTAGCACAGTGGCCGATTTTGCTCTCGCAACTACTATGCCACTCTTTTCTTCGATATCGACTGACAGTGTAGTTATTGATCGATTCTTGCTACGCGTTAACACTACTTCTATCAATTGGTAAAGTGTCAGTTCATTGCGATCATATACGATTCAATATACTTGTGTTACTTGTTTCTTCGAAGTTTCGAAACATCATTTTCATGTTTCTGTTCAGAACTGTTCCCTTTTAATCCCATATGGTATCGATCGATTCGGAAAGCAGTAATATGATTGGACTTTTGTCTTTTTTCCGTTTCCTTTACTCGAAAGCACCATATCTGTTGTCATGATGGTGTTCATTCTAACAACATATGCTACTTAAGCATTCGTGCTGGTTACGTTCATTTACTCGAATTTACTACTCGTTAAATGGTCGTTTTGAAACTGCTAAGTTTTTTAGGTTGTTGTTTTTTTGTTCACTGATAGAGACTAGTGACCACTGTTTTCACGAAAATAATGTTATATAGGTGTTACTGGTACAATATCATACAGGTATGCCTCTTCCCATATTCGGCAAATCACACAAGTCGCCGGCCGATGTGGTGAAAAATCTCAAAGAGGCCCTCGTTGCAGTTGAGAAGGTGAACACTTCAGTTCGAGTATTTACGATTTTTAACCATAGAGTCTGTTTTTCAAGTACCCTGTGTGGTCCTTTCTTCGCATGGATTCGGTACAAGGTATTCCTTGATAGTAAAGGAAGTGGGTTCCAAATATCGGCTACTTAGAATTCTTGGACACTTGTATACTTGGATGGCCCATCCTCACTGGTAGAGCGGGCTCCATTACAATCTCCATTTTTCCGGAGCTTTGCTGGTTTAGCCATTGTGGTTTCCTGGAGACCTGAAGACAGCCGGGCCAAACTCTACCACCACAGGCAGTCGCCGCCCTTATGGATCGGGGGGAGATTTGCCGCCATGTGACTAGTTTGATATCAGGACGGTGGCGGATCCTGCTATTGGTTTACTCTTAGCTGGGCTTCCTAATGGAAACGTCGCACACAGCTTGGGAGGCCCTGCCAGGAGAGGAATTCTCCGCTGTACATCGCAGCCCATGAACACAGCCACGATGAGACGGTAAACCGTTTGGAGTGCTCAAAATCCTTAGTGTTCGCTTTCTTGCCTACATTATTGCCTCTTCTACTCAGGTATCATAAAATTTCATGACCAAAGTTGGTTTCAGTGGGAGTAGTAGACCCACCTGTGTTCTCACTGGTAAAAGAGTTTCGCGACTGACCAGTTCTTTTGTAAAATCTGCTGGCACTTATGAAGAACTAGTTGTCTTTATTCCGTTTCCATATGTTTATGATTTTTTATCTATTAATATTTAGTTTTAGAGTCATAATAATCGTTATTTTAAGACCCAAGGTGTCAAGAAAGGTGACAAGGCAGTGGAAGAAGTCAACAAATGGTTGCAGATGGTAAAAAGTATCATTTACGGATCTGAGACCCAAGATCCTCACAGTGAGCAGGTAGCATGGTTTTGTTACACAGTTATTTATTGTTTTCTTAAAATTTCCACTTATGTCGCAACATTTCAGGTTGCTCAGCTTGCTCAGGAGACATATAACGCCAACGTTTTGCCGATGCTTATAAAAAACTTGCCAAAACTCGACTTTGAGAGTAAAAAGGTTTGAAACCAACTTTACGAACCGGGTTCCTTGTCTTTTTTATCGCAAAAGTTCTTAAGGATGTTGCTCAAATATTCAACAACCTTCTTCGCAGACAAATCGGCACTCGTTCACCCACTGTAGAGTATTTAGGGGCTCGTCCAGAAATGCTAGTCCTACTTGTAAATGGGTTCGTTTTCGTTTTTTTCGGCTATCTTACAATGATACTCGATTATATGAACCGATGAATCCATTTTCTGGATTCATTATATTTTAGTTATCAGAATGGCGACATTGCCGTAACGTGTGGACACATGTTACGAGAATGTATTCGGCATGATCAACTAGCAAAGGTTCAGATGTTTTTTGATGATCAAGTTCTTTTTCAATGGGACGATTGCAGAGGACATGTTTCAGATACTTTTACAGCATGAGTGTTTTTACAAATTCTTCACTTATGTTGAACTGTCTGCATTCGACATTGCTTCTGATGCCTTCTCCACATTCAAGGTAAGCACTGTTGAATTCAATACTTTAATGATCACTTCAACTGTCATCTCATTCTTTCTTATATCTTTTGTTCACTGATTCAGGATTTAATCACACGGCATAAGACGCTTTGTGCTGAATTCTTGGATGCTAACTACGACCGTTTCTTTACTGAATACCAAAAACTGCTCAACTCTGAAAACTACGTCACGAGGCGACAATCACTTAAAGTAAGCGTTCTAAGGCAACCGTTTTCACAGGTTCAATGTTTTCTTTCTGTGGTTCTTCCTACACTTTTTACAAACAAGACGGTTCTCGTAAATCGTAATTACGAGGAACTGCGAATATTTTCAGAACAGAAACTATCACTTGAAAGCTCACTATATTAATCAGCAGTCCCCTTCCCCAATTGCCTATCGTCTTATAGTGGCCGGAAGGTATTCTGTAATGTGGAATTCCGGTGTGCGTCGAGGTCCATCCTCCAGCTGTATCGTAAAGGCTAAGGAAGTGGTAGTCATTTCCATACGCAAGGTCGAAGACAGATTCAATACTAGGGATCACTTCTATTGTGGTACCAGCCTAAAAGTCGGCGACTGTTTCTGATGACGAACTGAGATTGCTCGAGCTCGAACAAGAATTTACGTGAGAAATAAGAGAAAACAAAGCGCTTAGATAGCAACAAAGTAGCCTTCGTACTTATGTATTTCTACCACTTATCGACTGATGAAGTTTCATGTTGAGCTTGCATAAAATTTTAATTTCTTTCCTGTTTTGAAGATTTGTATGTATCAGAAATTTTCCTTCATTTTATCTGGTAACAGTGTGGTGTTGCCTGGACTTGTTGGAACTTCTTCTCTCGTGTAGTGTAGTGACATTACTAGTGAAATTCTATTCGGACTAATATAGATTGTGATGCCAACTGAATATACTTCTAAAAAAAAAAGACCCATCTACAAATATCGTGCGGATCCTGACACTGCTTCGATTCCTCCGTTGTCCTGTGGCTGTTTTCCCCAAGTTTTCGTGTTCCTGTATGAATTTAACTGCGACCTAGGGACCTGTTCTTATCCACTCTCGTCGTCGATATTTTAAATCCTGTTAGACCGCAGTGTTCTCGAGCGATCTCGAGACGGACTAGTTCGAACATTCCCACTTCAGATCACACATGAAGAGACCGTTCCCACGTTTTATCACACCGATGAGGTTTGCTGCCTTGCAAGTGGGATTCTTCCAGCATAACAGAGAATCTCACGATTAGTCATCGACTTGATTGAAAATGGTCTACGTATTACCTATTTAGACATAAAAATTCCGTCCTGATATGTCATGTGGGTCTCAGCACATCATTGTTCTTTTCGTTATTTTGCAAATGTCTCATAAGACTCGTGGAGCAAATTCGTGGCTTCTATGATTTGAGGATTTGCCATTTTCTCTTCGTCCACATACAAGAGATGCTGATCAAGAATAATTTCCCTTCGAATTTTGAAACCACCAAAGTTAGCGTACCTAGATGTTCACCAGAGGTAAGTTCTAGCTCTTGTGAATTTGTAGAAACTTACTGCATTGCAAATTGAAATTCTACACGACAATGATTGCTGCAATACAAATAACCTGACATTTCGCCTTCTTACATTTGTATAAAGTTATTTGCAGCTACTCGGGGAATTATTGCTTGATCGACATAACTTCAACGTGATGACTCGATATATTTCAAATCCCGAAAACCTCAAACTGATGATGGAGTTGCTTCGAGAGAAAAGCCGAAGTATACAATTCGAAGCTTTCCATGTGTTCAAGGTAAGCTCTAAAGACCACGAGTTTATTTTGCTTTGCTTTTATCGTGGTTTGCTGTACTTAAGAATAAATGAACTGTGGCACCGTTCAGGTTTTCGTTGCGAATCCCAATAAACCTCGACCTATCGCTGATATTTTGTTAAGGAATCGAGAAAAACTGGTTAGTGATATGATTATCCAAGTGCTTTTGTGTCAAACACTGCAAGCTAAGATTTTCAGGTGTACTTTCTCGCTCAATTTCATACCGAACGTACTGATGATGAACAGTTCAACGATGAAAAAGCCTACTTAATCAAGCAGATCCAGGAGATGAAGGCTTGAGGATTGTCTAACAGCTGAAGGGACCGCAATCACCATAAAAACCTAGTCGATTAATCGTGATATAAGTCCTGCTAGAACTTGTTTCTACTAACTTGTTCCTACTAAGGTTTACTTTGTCAACTAACACATCATTTATCGTACGCCATTATTAACTATTCGAAGTATATATATACTCGCCAAACAGACAATTTGCTTCGCGATGTTTGGTCATGCCACGATTATCATCATGAGTTATTGCTGACTAGGGTAAATAAGTGGTTACATAGGTAGGTTAGCGCTATGTCCACGGATTCATGCACACTTTCTATTCTTTACGGTTCACAATGAATATTTATGGAAAAGCGATGAACAACATACATACACACAACCAAAAGAATAAGCCAGATCAATGCAAGATGAAGCAGTGTTCCATCTGGAATTCATTGTATAGCATGGCATAGTGCCGTAATTGTGAAATAATCGAGTTCGATGACGTTACTCATGCGACCGAGTTCAAACATCAAATGTGAAACAAAGTTAGTAAAAGAAAAACTCAGCAGGCACTGCATTGGTTGCGAAAGTGTGGTAAAACATGTCAATTATCGCTAGTTATCTACAGATACTTGTAACCGAATATCAACGAGTACGCAGAAAAAAGCTATGAGCAAAAAGAAAGGAGGACGTTTCTCTACTACTGTTTGAAATCGCCAAAACCAGAACCACCACCGAGCCCTTTTCCAGACAATTCTAACTGCGAGTCGATCATCTGCACATATGATTTATGACTACAAAAATTAAGAGAAAAAATCAACAATGAAATTTTATTACCTGAATAAGTTCTTGAGGGGAGGGCACGCGACCGCTCTCAAGTTTACTCCATATTTGTTCTTTGTCGAGATAGATCTCAAACGCTCCAGTTGACATGAGTGTGCTTTCAACCATGTTAGTCAGAAGAAACAACATCATACATGCAGATATCTAAACTAAGCTAATGTTTTCTTAACATAACGCCAATGTATTTTGCGCAATTTCCAATCCAATGAGAAGAAACTCTTCCAATTACCTATACATGATCTAGGACCAAATTGTGAATAGACTTTAGGATTTTGTTAGATGCTGGTCTTTAGAACACTCTGTGAGCTCTGAAGTTCCGTATGAACTAGTATTCAAATTATTCTATAGTCATGAATACCGATTAAATAGCGGTAGGTAATATCACACAATGTGAAACCTGCCTATAATAAATATTTGGATACATGGATGGCCCGTTCTCACTGGTAGTGCGTGCCCCAGTATTATCTTTATTTTTTTCAGAGATTTGCTGGCTAAGCCATTGTAGTTTCCTGGAATCCCGGGGTCAACCTAGCCAAAGTTTGCCCCAGGACTTCACCACCACAGGCAGTCGTCGCACTTGGGCATCAGAAGAAAATTTGCTACCATGTGCCTTTGATACTAGGACGGTGATGGATCTTGGTATTGGTTTACTCTTGACTAGGCTTCTTGATGGAAACGTCGGACTCGTTCTCAGCTTGGGAGAGTCCGCCGAGGAAACGAATCCCCCCGCTGTATATCGCAGTCCGACACCCATGAACACCTCCAAGCCATGATGAGGCGGTACACGGCTTGGACGAATGTGCCTATAAAAACTATAATACCTTGTTTGACTGCGCCCATTGTAGTATAGCTGGTTCACCCAATCCGATGTTTAAAAATGGATTTCTTCCAGTGATAATCATAGCAATGACAGCAATCTTCAGGATATTGATGGTCTGAAAGCATTTGATCAACACACAGAAGTTTGTTGTATAACAGCTTTAGAAAATGAAAGAAAAAATTACATGCGCAAGATACTCCTTCCATTTATCAGCCGGATAGTTGCTTCCTTCGATTGGCATCTCAGGATACTTCTCGTGAACAGCCATTGAAAACTGTTCATAAGCCTGTTTGTATCCGCAAGAAATGCTAAAACACCGTTAGTAGACTGAAGCTAAACTAAAGGTTAACAAAAAAGTAGGCTTAATTAGCATCAGATCAAGATCTAAACCTTGCGAAAGAAATTAATGTAGCAATAGTCTTTGTTCTTGAATAGCAAATATGGTTCTCGAACTTGATTCTTCATGGACTAATGGCCGCATGGACAGTAGATGATTCGGTGCTCACTCTAATTCCACTGTTACCAATTACTTACTCATATATTGGATGGCCCGTCTTCACTAGCAGTGTAGGCCCCAGCATAATTTTCACTTCTTCAGAATTCTGGTTTAGCCATTCTGGTTCCCTGGAGTCCCGAGGTCAGCCTATCCAACGTCTGCCCCAGATCGTCACCACCACAGACAGTCGCCGCTCTTGTGGATCAGTGGGAAATTTGCAACCACGGGACTAGTTTGATACTAAGACGGCGGTGGTTCCTTGTATTAGTTTACTCTTAATTCGGTTTCCTAATAAAAACTCCGGACTCAGCCTGGAAGGCAAGGCACTCTCCGTGGGATGCATCCATCCGCTTTACATCGCACGTAGACACCCAGGAAAACTTTCCGCCCACGATGAGGCGGTAAATCGTCGAGAGAATTGTTATCAGTTGTACCAGCAAATTGCATTTCCTTACACTTTCACTGAAAATTACTTCACGTTACAGCCCAATAAATGCTCTAATTAGAGTGGCTAGAGCTGGCACCAGTAGTCACCAAATGTCCTTGTTCCTTTCGCGCCAAAGCCGTTCGATGAGCTCCATGTTTTTGAACGACACAAACAATATCATCATTCTTGTATCGGACATTTCTATTGTGCTTTCCGATCAGGAAAAAAATCGTCGTTAAATGTCACCATGAGTGCTTATCTCAATGGTGGTTGCGAAAAAAACGTCCATAGAAATGATAACTTTTCAAATGCAACTGTATGAACACTATTTTGTAGATCAAACAGAGTACAAATTATTAGGTTTTCAAGCCAAAAAGCCGAGAAAAAAGTCGTGACAACACGAACACGGACTAGCAGAGCCTCAAAAGATGTACCAATAAATGAAGGGATTACTAAATCAATATTTACGACAAAAACGTGATAACCAAATAGCTAGTCACCTGCATCCAACAATCCGTAGTTGTAAATATGCCTGATCTTGATAGAAACTTAAGTGATTTCAAAATAGATGTTCTCTCGAAAATGTGGTGTAAACCGAATGAGAGAGAAAACCAATATGGCATCAAAGTGATGATTAGTGATACCACATCTCGATTTTGATCCCGATCAACAAACAAAAAAAGTAAACGTACCAGTATAAGAAGCGTAAACTGGGTAATTTCTTCTTAGTCAGTGTCTTCGGTTTCGTGCTACTGAAATGCGAACCTTCTCGAAGTTCCACGTGTTCCTCCTCCATTTGTTGACTAGAACTTAACAACTAACATCTGTTTTAAAGTAAAGAACACCAAATACAAAACTTAAACAAACTTGCCTAACATCAGTTTGGGGTTCGTCTCCGAACTCTTCGCGGAATTCTTCAGCGTCACGATCATCAACATTAGCTGGAACTGTACAAGTGAACATAATCAACAATTATTTAACAATTTGGTGGAGGGTCAACTGTGTCAATGTGGGTAAAAGAGTGGTTCCTAGGTATTGAACTCGGATGTGGTGGGATTGTGGTTCAACACGCGACAAGACCATCCAGGCTTCGGAGATCAGCACTTTCCTTCAAAAGCCCAACTAACAGTCAACTAATAAAACAATCGTTGCCATTTTGAAAGAAATCCTGTCTTAAAAAATGGCAAATTTTCCCCCGATCAATGGAATGGCTGCTACATATAGTAAAGGCATGGGAGCACACTGGCAAAGTGTTTTTTTGGAACCCAGATAAAAAAGATAGGTAAGCCAGGGAAGTAGAAGCGATTTGAAGAACATTCTGAGGAGGGAGAGGGGCTACTCAAGTACTAGCTATTCACGAACCTGGCCCTCAAATATCTGTCATCGTCGACAAATGTCCTTGAGGGAGAATACTGTGGGAAACAAGGGAAAGGAAAAAGACACCTTAAGAAACTGAAACCCAATAGATTATGGAAGGCGAACCTTTAATGCAAACCTCTATCATGGAAACGACAAACAATGCCAGTAAAAATAAGTAACTCGATCGACCCGTCATTTCTGCAAAGGGCTTAAGTCAACTGGGAGATTCAAGATGAGAACAAGTAACGAAAAGTTTAGTTCATAGGTAGCAAAGAAAAGAGAAAAAAAGAAAAAGAGAAAAAAAGAAAGAAACGAACGTGCATAGAGTGAGCAAACACGTGTGAAGTTCTCTTCTCGTTCATCGCAGAAAAAAAAAAAACCGCGGCACGGCGGTAACGAAAATGTAGTTGGTGTAATCACAGAATTTACTCGAAAGTAGAAGTAACCAGTTTGTTCTGATATCAAAGTTCTGAGTTCTTCACGATAGCTCTTTGGCTCTCGTTTTTAAATATTCCTATCTATCCCATTATTTCCTAAATATTCAGAAGTACTTTTACTGTATAAGCGCCTGTTAACTGCAGAAGGGTATTCGTTGTGTTGAAACTATGCAGAAGAAAGACTATGAATGAAATACTCGTCTCAAGATAGCAAAACTCTCTCCAGTCTACGAGGGACGACGGTCTCTGCCTGTGGTGACGATCTGAGGACGATCGTGGACTTCAGTGAGAAGGAATTTCCTGTGGTAGCTAGGTTCACTAGTGTGTACTAGCCGTAGAATATTGTCAGAGAAGCTCTATCATTGTGAATGCCCTCCTGGATGTCGATCTCTGGTCTTCAGCGGTGCCAAATGTGAAGTACGCTTGAGCTCGTACGATTCTTTATAGAGAGTGGCCACTGAAGTATGAAAGAAGTAATGAGTAATAAGAAGTAATAGGAAATCAAAAGTTATAACAACAATAGTTACTCATGAGTAAGGAGCAAGTTAAGCTCCCAGAATCACTATTCGATTGGAAGACTTTGGAAGTACTTTATACACACTCTATCCCCGATACTGGTAACCATCCTGTAATCAGAGTTTTATCGTTCTTTTGGTTTAGTAATCAGATCAGTTACAGTTATAGCTAGTTGGACGTTGGATAACTGTTACGACGTTAAATGTAACAATGAAGTGCTCGTGTAACACAATGTAACAATACTCTTCATTTGAGTATGGGTTAACGATTGTGCAACATAAGTTCGGTTATGGACATGTGGCGCAGTGGTCAGAGGCGCCCTGCAATACACGTGGAATCGGTCCCCTCCCTCGTGGTCCACCAAGCCTTCCATCTCTCCGGGATCAGGAAATTGGTACCAGACTTGGGGTTAGCAGCACTGGCTCGATACATCGGCACACCACTGAAAGTCGTTGTAAAGGCCAGATATGCATTCAATTAATGTTAATAGTTAAACGATAGTTAATGAAGTCAAATGCGTGTCGTATCCCTCAAGGATTGATCAGCGCCGATAGTTTTATCCCTCTTTTATTTAAATTGTCGACTTTGCACGGGGTTGATAAATAGATTTATTTCGGCTGACATTTCGACGTCTTCGTCAAACTTTCTCAACTAATGTTTTTGTATAAATGCTCTCAACCATCGATTTTTCAAGTGAGCAGGTGCAGGGATAGAAAGACGTTACGAAATGTTTTTCAGCCAGATGCGAAGCAACTTGAAGAGAGAGCTGTTAAGAAACAGTTTATGGAGAGCGTAAGGAAAATGTGCGATCAGATTGAGGATGTTCGCTGTTTTTGGCGAATGTTGTCTACAGGCATAACTTACTAGCAAATATAAACGTGGATGATAGTAAAAGTAGCCTAGAAAGCGTGCCTTTTTATGGAGAAGTGAGAACTATTTACAGAAATAGTTGCCATATCATGCTCACTTCGAGAAGACCTCGGAAGTGACTTCGGACTATATCAGGTCTCATGGGAGCCACCATTTCGTAGACACAACTTCGGAACAGTGAAAATGTAGAACTTCTTTCTTGTCAGAACCCAGTGACATAGCATATTTGAGAAAGGTGGGCGACTTTGGATGAAATAGCAACTAAAACATTCCCCTGACAGCAGCCTAATTATAAGGCAGCGAAAATATAGCTCTTTGACGACGATGTGCACATACAGTTCATTAGTAGCTGCAATATGTACACCATATAGGCCAAGAAGAAACATAGCTTTATCAAGCTAACCAAACTAGAAATCCCTGTTCATTATACGTACTTCGTAAAAGGCCACTTCTTCGAAAATGCTGCCGTAGAGCTAGAGTTCGTATATAAACTTATACTTTTTCGTGTGCATCAATTATTTGGAAAGATTAATGAAATATCTGTTATCTTAGGTTATTGAGTTTACAGTAGGTATTGAAGAAGCCGTGTTGCGTCTAATGTTTTGATGTCTTTGCCTTCTTCTGAGCCGCAATTTTCCGAGTCGATTGCCAACAGTCATTTATCCTTTCGAAATGGGTCCCCATAATCGCATTGAGAGCACAAACAAGCACTTCCGGCTGGGGTAACTTCATTCGATGGGTGCTCCATTGTGTTTAACTTCATGAAATTACGAACACCCACACCATAAAGATGAGCTTCCTTGGGCAATCGAATCGGATTAGTGTTGCTGAGAAGAAAGTGAGGACGGTGGAACGTTAGCCAGAATTAAGTGTTTGCAAATGGGGTGTTTCCAATGAAAAAGCCGTGATGCGACAACGAATTAGACATTCTTTTTCGTTCAAGGATTGTCATCATACTGCAAGAAAGAAAAGACCGAAGTGTTTAATTCTGGTTTAGTAGAGTGATAGAGTAAAACTTTGCTATGTTGAAAGTTACTGCCTGTGCTCTTGTCATCAATATTTGCCGCGGAGGGCTTGGAGTTACCTTCCTGAGGGTCGTACTGGGTTCTAGAAGGACGTGTGTTGCGCAGCTGTCAGAGCCACCCTGCAATACACACGGGATAGATCCCAGTGCCCATGGCTCATCAAGCATTTCGTCCCTGTGGGGTCGGCAAATTGGTAGTAAGCTTGTCTGCAAGGATAGCAGACTTGCTCGATACATCGGTAGGCCACGTCGAGGCTTGATACACATTTAATCACCTCCAACGATGCTTAATGAAAAGGAATTCATGGCGCAATCCTTAGAGATTGATCAGCACTGAGACATTTATCTTTATTTATTTTCTGCTGGGTTTTATCCACAAAATAAATTGATTTCTAACATTTAATGCTTGAAAAGTACTGTTATTGTGTTGGTAGAAACTTTCCGAAGGTTTTTGAAGTATTAGGAAGTGCTCTCTCAGAATCGGATGTTGTATGATTTTTCAAAAATGTGGTTGCAAGTCGAACCCCAGAAGAGATAAATTCGGATACGACGTATCTATCCTTCTTAGGGGGTTATAGACATGGATAAAGCAGCGAACCAAAAGCGATTGTTGAAATATTAATAACAACAAATTATTTACTAACGACTCGTTACCAAGTGCATAAAGGAATGAACTGTGTGGTGTTTAGTAATTCACTGTTTACTTTCTGAGAAATCAGAGCTTGTCAGTTCAGTAGTTATTCATTCACAGTAGCTGCCGTTTTGGTGGATTGGAGTTCTTCAGAGCCTAGGAAAGTCAAATTAACGCGTAACCTACTCACCCGGATACATTCATAACCACGACAGAAAAAACCTAATAATTTCACCAATTTTTATTTATTGCCTACTATTTTTTAGTGGCAAGATATTGTGTTAAATGTAATCTTTATAATCCCAAGATATTTGCAAAACTCCGAAGCCCTGATGTCTGTGGTATCGGCCGAAAACGCTATTACCCTTTCCGGGAGTAACGTGTTCACCACCACACCATGCGAGTCCATTGTTTCATCTCTTTCTCAGTCATGCAACTGAGTTAGACTAGTATGATTGAGTCTGAAAAGACTGATAGCACCTATAAATCAATAACACTACTGAGCGAAAGGCGAAACAAAGGACCTGGATGATGTGGCGGTGAAAGCGTTAGCCACCAGGAAGGATAATAGCGTGTTTGGCCTCCACCGCAGACAGCGGTCCGGAGTTTTGTAAGTTTCTCAGCATTATTATGGTTAATGCATCAATTTTATTTGGGCAGCAGTCAGCTTTTAAACACACATTATATTGCCATATTGTTCTGTATAATTACTCTACTTACTGTTTGAGACCTACCGCACAGTCTTACCTATATCACTTTTATCACCTGTCATCTCGTTGTTCGTCGAATGACTGGCGCAGGCGACAGTAAATCTTCCTTTCCTCCTTGTCGTGTGCAAGAGTAGCTTACTGGGTTTTGCTTGCTCTAGGGATTCGTTGAGCATCGTACCTTTATTTTAGGGTCTTCGCTAAGAACTCTAACCATCAGGTCAATGGTCTCCCTGCAGTGCGTTTGACATCCTGACGAATGCACTCACCAATGGCTCTTGTCGATCGATTGTCGTTTATAAGCATTATGTGTACGGCTCACGTTATTTTCTATAATATAGTTTGTAGAACGATGTCTTCAATTTTTGATCGTTGATGTAGATCGGAGCTTCGGACCACTTTCCTTGCTTGCGCAATGTGAATTACTCCTGAAACCGTTCCTTCGACTGCACGTTCGATAACTTTGAGTGGCCTTTCATCCTGCTTACACAGCGACCAGGATTCTGCGTCGTATGTAAAAGTAGGAAGAATGATATAGTGGAAAACATGGGCACGAGGTCGCAGGTTTTCTTTTCTTCACTACACCTTCAATGTTCTTGGAAGCCCCGTAAGCGACTCGGTTTCTCCTGCTTAACTCTGGAGAAAAGTCGTTGATCATGCTGACTTCCCGACGAAGATAAACGTAGCTGGAGCATCCGGAGGTATTATTTGCTGTGAGCGTGAATGGGGCGTGTGAACCTAGTCCATTACTCATGAGCATCGTTTTTATGAGAAATAGACGAATGTCAGTGTCTCCATAGGCTTTATCAAAATCAACAAGGATTCGTTCCGTTTATTTAATGTTTGATGCTATAAGAACGATGTCTACAGTGAAACGAAGATGGTGGAATTGCCGATCATCGATTCTCACTCTCATGTTGTCCCATTACAAAGTTCGCATGACGTTCTCGAGGGTACCGGTAAGTAATTTTGCCAAGATGGTGTCTTGCCCAATCCCTCTTTTAACGTTGGCGTTAATATTGCTGTAGAATGGTGGTATCTTGGCTGTGAAATTTTGATACAGCTCACGAGGAATCTTAATATACTAAGGTAGAGGTGCCCTGCCTTTCCAGGGCTTCCATAACTGCTTCTTTGCCAATTTAGCTCAGAGTTCGACTGCTATAAATGGATTGTTCCTTGAAGGAAAAATTATTATCATAGGACAACCAAGATCAACAACGATAACCCTACGTAAGACAGCGCTGCCGGATGAGTCTGCCTCATTCAAGCGGTGTTCCACTGAGGAAGATTCGACTCGCTACGACGATGAAGACAGCACATTGAAAAGACGAACGACACTGGACTATCAACTCAAAATCATGAGCTCTGAAAAAGACGAATACGTCGAAGCGTCACCCGAATAAATGTTTGACAACAGCACCATTTCAGCTCACCAATGAAATAAGGCACATTGAAACAAACGCTTTCCTTAACTCGCTGATAGTGAGACAGAGTCCCTCTCGTGACAAATCAGTGAGCCTTCTTATTGAGTGTGTGTGGTCTGCCTCACTTATTCGTTTTCGAAATCCTTCTTGCTTTTTTAGTCATCATTTATCCGGTATTCTGTCAATCCTGTTTAGGATGACCCTAGTAAAGAGTTCGTGGACGACGGCAGCAAGCAGAGTGGGCGATAGTTGCCGATATCGTGGAGGTCTTCCTTCATGAACAATAGCACGGCCTTGCTGTTCTTCTATTGAATAACGAGCTTGAATTCAGACAGGTAACGTGTGAAGAGCTGAGCCAGTGTGCTTATGAGGACTGGCGGAGGGTTCTTCAGATGTTCTGATCTTATCCTCTCCGGACTTGGTGCTGTTCGATTTTCCACCGACGAAATGGCAAGTCGGATTTCGGAAGGGAGAGCCGGTGGTAGAACATATCCATCCTCCTTTATTTCATATGACAGAAGGTGGACGTGGCTATCGAATAGATTTGAGTGCTATTATTGAATGATTTTCTCCATTGCCTTTCTAAACGTTGTAACTGCTCCGTCTAGGCGTCGTAGTGCAATCATCTTGGTCTTGCAATTGGCGAAGCTTCGGCGGGCTTTGCGAATGCTTTTCGCAGCCTCTGCAGCTTTGACCATTATTGCTGCTCTTCTCTCTTTAAGATCTTCTTTTGTCGCCTGTCTGCACTGTTTCGCAATCTCGGACGTTAGTTCGCGGTTGCTTGCGGCTCGTGCGATTCCACGCTGGCATGTCAACTAGGGTGCTTCTGCATACAGACGTTTCTTGGTGACTTTCGAACTCTCAACTTTCATAGCGCTAGCGTGAATATGTTAAATGAGCCCATCGTATTGTTCGTCGATGTTATCAATAACGGCATCTTTCATACAGCCGACTAATGAATTGAATAAGTCTCAGTTTATAGCAGTGGTGGTTCTGCGGCCTTGTTTTTTGAACTTACCGGCTTTTCTGTTTCCGCGAGACATGGAATCTTGCACGAAGGAGGTGATGGTCTGATCCCGTGTGGAATTTTGAGACAACAGCGACATCGTTTAGGCAAAACTTTCTATTAACTATGATTCAATCCATTTCGTTATGGCACTCTCCATAGGGAGACTACCACGTCCAGTGCTGAGGGTGGGGCTTCTGGAATGGCGAGTTGCCATGGATGGTCTTGGTAATTATTGATAAACTCAGACAGCAGCTCAACCTGTTCGTTCGATTCTAATACGATGGTCTCAATGTGACGTTCCTCAGACGATCTTCTTTGTCTTGGCATTGAGACCTCCAACGATGACCTTTAAGAATGTACGGTCTTCTCTGTAGAAATTCTCCAGTTCCATATAGAACGCTCCGACTTCCTCTTCGTCACAGTTTGATTTCGGCGCGTAAACGACGAAGATTGTCAAAGCCGAATTTGATTCACATCTTTTTAATCGTAAATGTCCGATTTGGATTGTTAGTTGTTCGAATGAATCGATGTTCATGGACAAACTCGTGTTGACGAGAACGCCAACGCCGCCGACTCCTCTACTGCCGCATGTTCCTTGGAACAGTTCTTCTCCCGTGTCATAGGCGGAGTTGAATGGGTTGCATCGTCTCGTCTGGGCCAGGCCGGTAACGTCGTACCTTTTCCTTCTTGCTTGCATGAACCATATGCATGTCTTCTATCGATTATTCCTACGCAAGCGTATGTGCATTGTAGGTACGGATCGTCACCTTATTTCTTTGCAATCAAGGCAGCTTTCATTGGTCCTGAGATTTTAGCAGCCTCTCCGTACTCGTTCTACCCAACGCTGCCGAAATGGGGGCTCCTTCGGGGTCGCTAACCGCCATCCATGTAACTCTCTGTAAGTCGATTGCAGGCTTTTGGCGGAACTGACTCGTAGAATACAATCCGCATAAGCGAGAATGCACCCACACACGCATACATGAATACGCCTCTCAAATACAGGAATTATGTGCCAAATCGGCGCAGCAGAAACAGGGAGTCAATCCCCTGGATCCTTCTGAGCCTCAGGGAAGCATAGGCGCTTTCGGCCCGCGATTAACCCATATCCGCCACCTGAGGACACGCCACGTAGCCTCCCGACTAACCGGCTATCGCGATCCTTCATATGAGGGTGATTCGTAGTTAAGAGACATGAGGTGCGGAAATGATGGCTCATTGTTAATTTTTTGATTGCAATAAAAATCACTGAAGTATACAAGTATTTGCCTACCAGATAAAACTTCCTTATTTCACGACGATGAGGTTGTGATTTGCTGGAACTCGTGATATATTTTTCTCGCACTTGCCTAATATGTTACATTTAGTGCGTCGAAGCAAGAAAGCACGTTGGGCTTCTTCCAGGAGGACAAGGTGGTGTTCTCATATACATTGTTTCTGCGCGGATCCGACGCTTCTACACTGAAAATGGAAACTTGAACACCGTCATCAGGCACTTGAAAGTTATTTCAAATGACATTTAAATTTGAAAAGCAGTCTGAAAACTACACATGTCATTAGTACGATTCAGAACAGTTTTTCTTTTACAATTCCATGAGGTTCCGAGCTCTTTAAATAATGTAGTGATCGAGAACTTATCGTCAGTCACCGAAAAACCATGTTGCTAACAAAAGGCTTAATCCTATCATCAAGCAAAAAAAAAAAAACGAGGCGCCTTACACTTCAATGGCTGTTTTTAAGTCTTATTGTTAAAAAAAACAAAAAGGGATGCCTAAATGAGCAGCTCTATCAGGTTGTTCAACAAAACATTGGAATTCTCAGTGGAACGGAGGTTACCCGATGAGCAAATTACGAACCAGATGGAAACTGTACCCGGACAAACCACTGCGGAACTGAGTAATTAAGGAATTAAAGTGCTATAATATATGCTTCCGTGAGATTTTAAAAGGCACACCTTGCCGACATGGAGATTCAGGTTAATTGTCTTCACAGGTCGCACGAGCTTCAGCATTTCCTTCACTCGGTTTCCTTGCGACAACCGTCTATCATGGCCGCATTGGCTAATGGTTTCTACTTCGTTCTGAGAATCTGAGTTGTTTTCAGCTGTGAAATTTGCTGGTTTACAAGTTTAACAGACACGTTTTCCTCTCATTTTGGGTCTCTTACGGCGTTGTTTTTATTCTCCGTTCAACATTCTTTACTTCCACCAACAATGATGTCTCTGGTCAGCTAATGTTTATTTATTGCGATGCATTTTGCCGGCTCTCGAAGATGGTGTATTCTTCAAAGGTCCAAGCTTCAGAAACCGCTTTCTTTCTTGTTGATTGTGCCTGTCCAGCCTTACAAGACGTCGATGGTACAGCCTTTGTATTAGACAAAACTTGATTTGGCTAAAGTATTAAGTGATTTTTCTGTCAATATCACATATCACAGAGCTGAAAAATTGTCGAGTTGAGTAAGTGAACAATTAGATCAAGATGAGTGAGGTGTTCAGTGAATTCTATCAAAATCCCAGCAGGTCCAATGTTGATCGTTTTCCTCATCCGAGTTCACTCAAATCATCATGCTTCCACCTTTTATAGCGTTACAGCGTTACAATTATTTAACGCCCTAGGTGTAGATTTCAATTGGTAATCCATCAAAGTTGACAACGTCACATTCATAGATTGCTTTTGCGAATTCGATCTACACCGTATGTTTTCTATTTGATTAATCCAGTTTCGAAAAGAAAGCCTTTTCATTTTCGATTTAATTCTCCTATATACTGTAGTACTTCTTGTAGTATAAAAAACAATGCTTAAAAAACTAGGAAAAAGAACTAATAAGAGGAAGATCTGTAAAAGTTTCTGATAATAATATTTACGCAGTTAACTAAAAAGTTCATTACTTACTTAATACTTGAAACGGATACGACATGTGTTCGGCTCCACCAGACCACTTGTAGGTGATGGAATAACCCGGTAACTTACTGAAGTGTCAAGTCACTGTTGCTGTCTTTTCAGACAAATTTGGTAGCAATCCATTGACCCTGAAGAGGTACGGATATCAGACACAGATGAGGCATCAGATATGTTTTATCTGAGAAATGAACACTAGGTCTAAGTATTGAAATAAATGTGCAATATTAGCTGTGTTTGAAATGGTTTTGGGCACGGAAGAATATCTGGCTTATTTGTTCTTTTTCAATGATTTGCTACAAATAAAGTGCTGATAGATAGTCTGTGAAGTGAGTTAAACAACTACCGACTTTCTTCTCCGATGTTATTTCTTCACGTTTGTCTCACTTCACATCAATTCGTGTATCCATGCAACCCGTTGTAAACATTAGAACGAAGACTGAATTTTTTGCGCAATGTTGCTTTTTATCAAACAGGAAATTGTGGTAATGATAATGTAGTAAAGCTTGCGCAACGCACCGGAGGCGAGGCTATGTATCGCTATGGCTAGAAGCATCATGCGATATAGATGTGAACTTTGGTTCTAACCTGTGGCACCGTATAACCAAACATTCCACCGTCGCAGGTTCGGTGAACCTGCACCAAACTACTTCTCTGGGAAGAGAACAGCATTGAGTCAATGTATCGCAGAGAAATCCAAATCATTGTGAAAAGCAGATGCGCACTCAGTCTCCTCTAACAATGCATAATGAAGTGGGATGCGTGGGACATCTATTTAGGTATTAAGCAGCACTAAATGAAATGTTTTTTTTTAACGCAATGGATTTTTGGCCGTTGTTGATTCCTTGCAGCACCCCACTCCAATCGAACGTCCCGTCTCTCCGGGGTTAGCAAATTGTTAACAGGATAAAAAGACTGCTCTGACTAGGCTCGATAAGCTATAGCAAATCAAAATATCATTCATTTTTACGATGCTTACTAGAGTCGAATACATAATGCTTTACTAAGGGGTTATTCAACGCCTAACACTTTGTACTTCTTCTAATGTAGTAAGTCGCAATAATGAAACTGTTAAGGTAAGCCATTCCCCACTGTCGTTTTCGGAACCTGCAAAGAATCTTTGCTGCCCGCATTACACTGTTAGATACATAGATGCGCGTTCTCATCTAAGTGCTAGACTCCAACAATTCTTCCATTCGATTCAATGTTCTGACGTTATCATCAATGAAAGTGCTCGCAAACGCTCATGATCTGCGGGATGATGATGTGTCGTTCTAACTCCGCTTCTAGTGTTGAGTGTTGGCCAAGGATGTATCCATCTATGGCCATGAGATAGTCGCAGTATGGAGTTCCCTGGCCTTAAGCATATGCGAACGTCAAGGATTTTCCTTTGGAAGAAAATTCAAGGCTTTGTGACCAAGTCTTTTCCGAGACGACAGCAATTGTAGCGATTAGTCGTCCGATTGGTCGAATCGACTAAGAAAGATGAGAGAAGCCGACCACTTTTTAGAACTAGTAAATCCGCTTTCTACTAACCGAAAAAAGTATAGGAAATGTTTTCTATCACTTAAAGAACGTTATCTAACAGTTTAGACAAAATACAATTGTAGTTTGATCACACCGCCTATGGAATGTTTGCACCGTACACGCGAGAGAGAAACATTACAGAGCTCCTGTGAAAAAGGCACACTTGTAACTTGTCTAAATAGTTAGAAAAGACTCCTTGTGTTATAGAACGAATTCTCTGCGCAGAGTACATTTTAATCCGAGAGCATTGCAGTAACTAGCAAGTGTGGAGAGTAAAGTTATTGTGAGATGGAATTACGTTTGTAAATTCTAGACGAAGTCTCACCCCCATAATTCCTTTCGTCATAGTTATTTATTCATGTCATTAGTAAAGTTCATTGCCTATTTATTTAATTAAGAGCATTTGCATTTATTTATTATTTAGGAAAAGATACCCGAAAATCTTTAGAATTTGCGCTTTAATATTTGCAAAATACTCAAGCCCAAAGTTCCTCTTCTGTTTTGCATGACTTCTAGTGTTATCATAGCTCTGAATTTGGGAATTTAGCACAAGTGATGACAAACGTGTTTTTTGCAGCGCTGGTTGTGATCAGACAGCTTCTTATGCTATGTTCCAAGTGCAGCACCTTACTGTAGTCGTGTAGAAAAACGGGCTTCCTCACGAAATGGCTGATCTAAAAGCACGGAACAAAGAATACGAGTTGCAGTGCACATCAGTGATTGTTTCTCAATCTGAATAAAGCACAAAAAGACGACTCAAGGGAGCAGTCTATCGTTCAACGAAATTCAATGGAGGCGTGGAATGTTGTTTTAAACGCATTACTGCGCTATGTGCCTGTTTGCAAAATACTCACCTGTTCGAAACTTGAAAATGCAATTTAGTTGAAACGTTTGCCCATGTGTAAGTAAAGAATATTCAGTTTTCAGTGCTAAATTTCGTGAATATTCAGTACCAGTATCGACCACCGTCTTGGTACCAAACTAGTCTCATGGTGGCAAAACTCCCACTGATCCATAAGTGGCGACTGCTTATGGTGGTGGTGATGACTGGGACAGACTTTGATTGGGCTGATCTCATGACTCCGGAACCACAATGGCTAGACCAGCAAAATTTCGAAAAAGTGGAAATTGTTCTGAGGCTCGCACGACCAGTGAAGACCGGCCATCCAAGTGTCCAAGTGAGTATTTAAAAAAAGAGAATCACAGAAAGTCAATAGGGTGAAGAATAGAACAAAGAAAATAATTGGTACATAATCGCAATTATTTCAGTAAGGTCAAAATCTCCTGCACGTGAGGGATTTTCCCGAACCAGAACTCCACAAACAATCCCAGATCTTGCAAATTTAGCTTATACACTTTTAGTAGTTGGACATATAAAAACGATCGCAACTTCTTCGTGTAAAGCGCTCTTGTTTGTCCGATGGTTCCGGGCGCCGAATAAGCGGCTGCCAGCTGCATGTACTTTCAGGAATCGGCAGTTCAAATGAACTTCTTGTATAAGTCACTACATCGCTGTAAAATGCACTTTCTGTATAAGCCATTGTATAGCCTTCACGAAGCCTCTGTGCAAGTGGCTCTATAGGATTATACTAACTGAAAAGGTTCAGAACCTCTCTCTGAGCCCTGTCTCTGGTTTCCTTTGTGAAGCCTCAGCCTCACCTATTACAGATGGAGTATAAGGAGCACCATTAGAAATCAAACTAGTGCTTGTGTTTCAATCCCCCCAGTGCTCCAGTGTCTGTGTCTCAGTGCCTGAGTGAAAGTGCTTATCTTTCAGTCACCCAGTGCTTGTCTTCCAATCCCTTAGTGCTCAAACTCCAGTCTCGCCCAGCTTCCTTCAAATGTTCCACTTGTTCTCGTTTCAATCTCGCTCGTATCTGCTCATCTAACTACATATCGTCACATTGTTATTGTTGTACTGCTGTTATTGCTACAAACTATTATAACCCAAACTCGGGGTAGTTCACGGCTGTTACGGAAAAAAGTTCCGCGTGGCGAATTCATACAAAGTCCACCTATAGTTGGCGGACGAAAAGACAAATCTGACTAACTCTCTATCCCACTGGCCAAATAGCACAGATATTACTGTAGTACAATTTGTGGGCCTACCGTATCTCAGGAATAGTCATTTCCTCCTGATTTAAACTATTGTCTGTCCGTAACGTATAGTGAACAATGAAGTACACCCACAGTTATCCAATGTCAACGCGCTTCTTGCGCCACCTAAACATGTGTATTTTGTTATCTTTGTCGAACTTTATATAAAGCATCAGTCGTACAAAGCGCTGCTATTTGATATATTGACATCAAACGTTGTTCAAAACCTCTTTGATTCACTAATCACTTATCAAATCAATATTCTTCATGCTTTCGATGGCGAAGCATTTCTCTTAGAACAGTTAAAAGGCAACACATGGCAAAATGTCAGAACGAAAGGACGAAAAAAAACACATTTCCCATGCATTTTACATAGCAACAAATCAACAAGGGACATCAAACACGTCGAGCATGCTGTACAACTGAAAGTATCACAAGCGGTTTAGTGAAATGCTCTGGTTTACAACTGTGGCACCAAGCAGAATAAAGAAAAAACTTCAGGCTAAACTTTAAACTTAGGCGTTTACACGAATTTTCTCCAGTTTTGTGCTTTTGTAGGTCAAATACCGTGCACTATCTATGTAGTCAATCGAACCTTCAGATACGGATGATCTTGTGGAGGAACCATCTCTACAAAGGCAAAACAACGTTCCACAAAACAGCGGCATATTGTGACTCCAACAAAAATACTTACACGTAGGCTTCATGAATGCTGCGCCCACGCTCAGCATATCTATTGGCCACATAGAGTGGTGCTGGAAGAGACGTTGAGAGATTCACGATTTGGTGGGCATATGTCAGCACATGCGTCATGCCTTCAAGTTCATCCATGGACAAATTGAGATCATCGACCAGTACTGTATATCGTGGAGTGACAGCAGACCCCTTAAGCGTGGAGCTTATATATAAGAACATTGGCTAGGAAGCATATTCAAACGTTCATATACTTGAAATGTAAAGTGCGAATTTAAGTAGAACTCTTTGAAAGCAGGATGTGTTACGTTCGAGTCCACAACCACTCCAGGAGGGATATTTTGAGAGAATAGCTCGCGTGATTGATCTATCTGAAATCAGATGAACGTAACGAGGCACGGACGGTACAATTTGCAATTTTTCAAATTGTATCGTCCGAAATGCAAAGGGCGCGGGTGGCGCAGTGGTTGGAGGCGCCACTGCGGCGCGCACGTGAAATGCGCCCATGGCCCACCAAGCCTTCCATCCCTGCGAGGTCGGCAAATTGGTACCAGACTTGTCTGGGAGGATAGCAGCACTGGTTTGATACATCGGCCGGCCACCGCGAGTCATTGTAAAGGCCAGATATGCATTCAATCACCTCCAACGATGCTTAATGAAGTCGA
This sequence comes from Angiostrongylus cantonensis, assembly GCA_009735665.1. NCBI lineage: Eukaryota > Metazoa > Nematoda > Chromadorea > Rhabditida > Metastrongylidae > Angiostrongylus > Angiostrongylus cantonensis. Next base: position 27,820 of record MQTX01000154.1, on the reverse strand, counting down.
ATGCATGGCGCATCCCTCAGGGATTGATCAACGCCGAGAGCTTCATCCTTTTTTATTATACCGTCCGAAATAATTTGCAGAAACTTCCCAACTTGTAAATAAGCTAAGACATTAAGGGTGTTCTACTTTTATGGTCTAATAATATATAATATGCGATGACATAATAATATATTCAGTTGTTAGATTCGTGTAAAAACTAGAAGGAAAATGCAATCGCTGCAGAACCATATATGTTCTTGAAAATAAGGGAGTAACAATGGAAAAGTTACTTACAAGCGGCCTCATGAATCTAATGTTGTGGTTCTTTTGAACCACTATAAAAACCAGCTTGATATCTTGAACACCATGTTCTGAAAGTTTGCGCCGTATTTGTGGAATATCGTAGGTGAGCACCTAAATACCTTATGTAAGCTTTGAAAACAGGTTTCTAATCAATATTCAAACCAACAGTTTTGAAAGATCGCTCCGAAATACCGCTGCGGTATATTATCAGATCCTTTGGAACTCGGTCATCGTGATGTTGAAGAAACTTGTAGAAAACATCAATAACAATCTCGCACAATGTGGCCAGAGTCTACAATATTTAAAACTACAAACAGCTAATTAGATAAAAATCAACTAACAGCACCTCTTCCTTCCCATAGTTTTGGAAAAGATAGTCTCCAACAAAGTCGATCGAATTTTTTTTGAAATTTGAGGCGTACTGCAACCGTTTAAAAATGAGAAAAAAAACCAGAGCACGACTTTAAATGTTTATAGTAAACTAACACCAAACACCACAGGACTCAAGTAGTCGCACAAAAGCGATGAGTGATTGACGGAAATTCCAAGAAAGACGCGTCCTTCGCGAATCCATCCCCTAGAAGTAAGAATGTCTCCCATGAAGTTTCTTATCCATAAGAAAGGAAAAAGCAATGGCCCAAGTGAAGCCTTCATATACAATCACATACTAGCAGGAATACACATGTAGTATCAGAAATTGTTGTGAGATATCTTTACGGAAGTCATCATTGAACACGAACGACTTACTGTCCATCTTCACTCGCAGCCATACCGTGCAAATCAAGTTCGTAGTTCAAACCACCAAGTTTCACATTCGTTTTCAAGACAATATTCTCCAAGATTTGCCTTTGATTTTCTTTTACCACCTAAAAGCTACAGACATACCATTTTTACATGACAAGAAACTCTTAATATTACCTTTATAACAGTTGACAGTTTTACCTCCTGTGTAACTATTTCGAGCTCTCTTTCCCATAACTTGATTTTTTCTAGAACAAGTAAGATATATGCTCAACAGAAAACTAGACTTCTGCAGGAGAATTAATTCGAAGAACAATGGAAAGACAAACTGTGGACTGATATAGCACTGTCCGAGGATATGATCAGACAGTAGCTACATTGGTTATCAGCAGCACATTTAAAACATTCTTCCAGTTCTGCTTCATTCGATGTCACCTGAAAGAAGTGCAAAAAACCAAACAACACAAGTGTTCGATCGTTTCTTCGCGTTTACTGTGCTAAAAATGATACAATAAGAAAACAGAGAAAAAAGTATTACCACTCCTTAAGCGAATTCAAACTTATAAGCAAATGAAACAACAGACTACGTCTTTTAGAAAAACTTAAGCTCTCGAGCTACAGGAGCATTATCCCACTTCCTGAGGCAAATGATTCTTCGGCCGCATCCAAAATCTTTTCTGTGAAGGGAAAGTTAAACTCACTGTTCTCTCAATTGGACTGCGAAGCTTCATCCCGCGATGTGAAGCCTCATAGAGAAAAATTTCCTCGAAGTCCCTACAAGTATGAAATGCTTGATGAGTGATTGTTGATGGCACCGTTAGGGTGAAAAGATTGGCTAAGAGAAAGGCAGAACGAGGGCCTAATTGGTGCCGTACGTAACACATAAGCCACCGGAAAGGATATCAGTAGCACGATCTTGCTGAGGTCCTAGTTTTGCAAATATCTGATCATGATTATGAAGCGCTTAATTACGAGAAGCACAAAAAGCCACGAGTAAGCTTACCAAAGCAAGCATTCGCTGAAGCCTTCTCTCTCATTCGCCGGCACAATTGCGTACATTGCCCATACCTCACAAGATGCAGGCTTATAAAAGTGCGTTTCCGGGGTACTTAAAAATAAATTTCATGCAGAGGAATAGTTTTTTACAACTCAACAAAAGCACCTCCATTTTCCATTCCTCACAACTATCGTACGGTCAGAATAGCTAATTTTAGGCGAGAGTAAACGTCTTCCTCTTATCTAAAGTTGAAGAACTTATGCAAAATCTGTATAAATCAATGCGAATATCTACCTTCATAGGATTTCTAAGAATATGGAACCCAGCATTTGTGACGAACGAGTTCCCACGAGATCCGAAAAGCTTCAGCGCATATGCTCCTCTTTTAATATTGCCCTGACGTTCACCCGGTGGTACCACGCAATTCTAAACGATTCAATCAAATTTCTAAAGAGGTTCATACTAAAAAAAAAAAGGTTGAAAACATCAACTTTTTTCATTTTGTCGCTTTGAGAAGGCGTCTGCTGGAAGATGGTAACTCTCTGCATTTCTCTGATAAAACCCAACTCCATTGGATAGCTGTTCACACGACTACCTTCACGAACTTTAACAAGAGGTGCGTTTGGATACCTAATTAACAGTTATTTTAACACGTTTTATCAATAAAGACCTTTATTCAAAAAAATGTTAATCTTGTTCCTTACTCTAGACTGATCTTGTATTGCTCCTTGAAATATTGAAGAACAGATACCTTCACACCTTTAAACTTGAATCTGTATATGAAATAGAATAGTTAGAAACACCATAGACAATAATGACAAGAAGAAAAAGCGATTCTTAGTGCTTTCAAGTGTTTTACAGCTGCCATTTAGTACATAATGCTATGCCACAACAATGGTTTGAAACCTAATGCTAACTGCGAATATTCATGAATACCTAATTGTAACCTAACCTACAAATTCATCTGATCAACTAAACTTGGAAATGAACTAAACCCAGAAGAACGTAAGCATTAACAGCCCTAGAAGAAAGCCGTTCGCGAGCTACAGAGCCTGTCATCGAACCATAAGGATGGACGAGAACTTATGACACAGATGAGTGAACCCGTCAGAAAGGTAGCCATCGGATTGTATTTAGAAAGTCGACCAATCAACAATCCACCAACCTCGTTACCACTGGTACGATGCGTCTACATCTGCGGCTTAAGGTTGCAATGCATAACATTTGAAGCTAATTAAAACAAAGCAGCGCTTAACTTTTTATTTGCCGCCTATTATTTGGCCCTAGCTACAAGTTTTACAAGCATCTCAGGATCATTTTGCTTAAAACAACATACTCCCACACAGTAAAGACTGCTTTTTGTCCTATACTATAGCACTAACGCATAAATGCAGCAGCTCAAGTCGTGAGAAAGAAAACCAACATAGGCTACTTCAACACGGTGAGTTTTTAATAATAACTGGAGAACGTATAAGGATCAAACGTTTAGTTTACTTTTCATTTACTGCCTATTATTAATTCTCACAACAAGGTATGAAGTGCTTTACAACCATTATGATGCTGAGAGAGTTGTTAAAAAACTTGCACTCTAGGCCAGATTAGAACCCGTGATTACCCTCTACAGAGGCTCGCATATTGCCCACTGCACCCACCACTGAGACCTCTCAAATCTGACCTGGGGTTAACGTTTTGCGAAAGGTAAGTGTTAGAGAAAAGTTATTTACTGTATGAGTGAGAGTTTTCATAGGCCTTGGTAATGAAAGTGTTTAACTAAGTAGATTGCGTGTCAATGTGACTTTTTCAGGCTCTAAGGAAACCGAAACAGCTGAACCTTCAATGAACTGACACTATAACAAAGAACAGATAAGAAAAATTTAAAGAAGATGATTTAATTCTTTAAAAATTGAGCTGATGTGGAACGGTTCGACAAACACAGAAATTGATTCACACATAAAGCCCATTTCGTGGTTACGTAGTATTCAGTGTAAATGGGAAAATCTCTCGAGCATCTTTATATAGGACGTCGAGAGTATTTAGTTCCAGTAGTCTCGATTAGTCGACTAATTGGCACACCACCACCTTCGCACTCGGTTGCTTAAATGAATAATTTTCCCGGCATTCTTTTAGAGAGCTTTAGTGGCATCCTAACCACATCAAGAATTCCGAACACTGGACTCAAAACGCATGGATTCGTAGATCAACTTACATGTGTTGCACTTCTCGCATACCCATCTAAGAGTAAACAAATCGCAAATATTCCTCTTATTCACAAGAACGACGAGTGCCTGTGGCGGTGACGACCTGGGGTAGACATAGGCCAGGCTAACTTCGGGATTCCAGGGAAACACCACGGCTAAACCAAAAAACTCCGAGAAGACAAAGATTATGCTAGGCCCGCACGACCACTGAAGAAAGATTACCATAGCTACTACTACCGATCTCAAAGTAATCAATAAATCAATGAACTCACGCCAATATTTTCTTCAGCCGGAGCAACAACAAGGGTAATCGATTTGAATGCCAAAAGTGTTTCTTCACGGCAATCCTCACCAGATATTCTGAACGACCTCCGAGTCTGAAATATATCATAGTTAATAGTTTATTCTCTTGTGGTAAAGGAGTGTTTAAGGTTGCTCAATTGCGCTGAACAGTCGTTGTTCCTGCCAACTGCTTTAACAAAGCCGAGAATGAGTTCCACATTTCGGGCTAAAATCCTGCTGAGAGTAAACCCACGTGACGGCAAATGCCGGCGACCTTGTTGTGACACTACAACATTTAATAAGAAGAAGAACCCTCATAACATCGCTGTGGTGCCTTTTTTGTGCTGGTTACCTCAGTAAAGGAACTGCACAATAAAGGTACAGAAAGTATTTCTCAAATATAATCACAATCATGCTGAGATATTTGCAAAAGTCCGGCTAGCGGGTGCCTGCAGTGCGAAACGAACCCACTATTCCCTTTTCATGAGGTCGATGCGTTCACCACTACACCATGCGGATCCCTCGTTTCGCCTGTCTCTCAACTAGTTCTATCGATCAGTGCCATCAGCAATCACCAGTCAACGGGATTGATCTATGGAGCTCAAATTAGCAACGTACCCAGTTAAACCCTGGACCCCTTAAATGTCTTGAACATGAACAAGCAGGCACCATGCCTATTTCGGAAAAGCAAAGCAACCTACCAAAGAATACTACCCGTTCGGAACATTAAAAACAAAGGGCCGTATCCATCTAACCCCTAAAAAGCTTACAATATAATTTTGAAAAGTTTCAATGAAGCAATTGGTGTTAAACTATTCCTTAAGGAGACAAAGCGAATTCAACACCAATAAGCACCGCAGAGGTGACCAATAACGTGTCTCGCTTATAGAACGACATGCAGGCCTAACAGTTTATCAATTCAGTGCTTTCATCATAGCAGACACGTCAGCTACCAATTCGTCTGCAGGTGGGATAGAGGACTTGCTTAACACGAGACGGGTCGGTCGTCTACAGTGGCGTCTTAGTGGCGCAAGCTCGAGTCATTCGACGATCAGCAGGGGAGCAGTTGATACAGGTCAAGTATTTATTTTATTTCTAGAACTCCGAAGTAGCTTCCCTGAAGCGTTTTTCGCTACTCACCGCAGGCAGTCGCTGATCGTCAAATTTGAAAAACTTCCGACATGACGCAAACATATGTATACTTGTGTAATAGTGAATCCTGGCAGTGGTCAACTAATAATTTGGCTTTCTAGTTGGGATAATTTAATGTACTTCGTGATACGATCAGTATTGACGTTGATGTTCAAATTAACGGGTGAATCAACACAATTATGAGAAACTGAAAAGTAGCGAAAAACGAGGTGAGGCAAAAAGCAAATGAGTAAGTAGGTCAAACTCTTCTTGTATTCCACCAGACCACGAATATAGACGACCTAACGATTTACTAATTCTATGTTTCCCGAAATTTTGGAAACTGCCAACCCCTTTCGCTTACGAATCTTAAGTACTAGATGCGGTTAAATGCATCGTTTTATGTCCTCGTTCATGTTCTATTCTCACGACGAGATTCAGTACGGGTAAGATTTCCTTCTAAATTCCAAACAGTAAATTTTGCAATGCATAATCAACATGTCATCCACAACAATTTGTAAAGAGTTATCAGTCCCGCCTATCACTTAACCTAGAAATTGATCAGTAGGTTTAGGTTTTCGTGAGAAGCAGACACGAGGTTGTTCACAGAATATCTTTTCCACAACAGCTGACGTTCCAGTAAATTCCCTTTCTTCAGAGTCTTGAATGAGTTACATTGAAAAGCAATCCATGATATCGGGTACCCTCAACGGCAAAGAAAAAAAATAGAACCAAGATCTCGATCGTACAGTGAGCATCTTTTTCGAAACACTCAAGTTTTCTATGTGCATTCTAACCAGTGGGGGAAACCAACCAAAGAGTTTACATGGATGAGGGATGTGAATGCCGCAGATTGCAAAGAAAAAACACCGTAAAATATGCGTCAAGGTCTGGCGTGAACAAGTAGTTCCTCTTGGTAGGCAGACATGAGATTGTTAGAATTCTCGAAAAAAAAAAACCCCGATGTGGATGAAGTGTAAAATTAGAAGTGTTTCTCCTTCGTTAAAGTTATGAAAGTACTTGGATGAGTGTATTATTTATTAATATGATCCTTTCCAGAAGAAGGCGACATCAGTCAACAGGCATAATAAAATAAACATTTTGTAAACAGCCTCATCGCTGCGAATCAAGAAAAAATAAATTCATAAGTCCATAAACGTTTAGAACATTATGCCCTCTTTGTGGAACGCAATGATACTAGAGCCGAAGCTTTCATATTGTAAAATCAAAATACAAAAATACCTTGTTGACGTCCTTGAATAGATTAACTCTCGAGAATAATACGCCCTGACCGTCATACCAAGACATGCTTGGATGACCGAAAAAATTATTGTACTTTCTCACGACTGCACCGAAAATCAAATTGCATTTGTAACTCCGATTTGCAACAAGAAAACTGAAAGGATAATGATTTGGTAATAAATACAACAATATCAGCAATAAGATCATACGAAACTCTTCCATAAACAAAGCAAGCTTTTTTAAGACGCAATGGACTGCACGAATTATAAACGGCTTAACACTTTTTCGTCTTCCTATTTTGTAGAAAGAGCAGTTCCGCTCATATCTCATCACTATTCCGGTTGTATTTCACATTTCATCGAAGCAATCAAAGAAAGTATTTGCATGGTGCTTTTTTTTTATATATATATATATATACGCTCTGAATCCCAAAATCATTTACCGTGATGGTCTCAATACCGTAGTGTGCAAATATAAGTAACATGACTGAAGAATAGACAAATAGACAGCACTTTTATATTTCGATTCGATTTCAGCAACACTACATAACGTCACTGTCAACCTTTGCTAAATGAGATGAATGGGATGTTATTTCTTACTCATAGCCTCATGAGCCTATCAAGTGATTTGTTCTTCAGAGCACATTTTAAGTTAACAAGGTACTTTTACACCAATTCTCCACAGAAATATGCGTACCTTGATTTAACAACTTATCCAGGAAGCTCGTCACTTTCTCATTCCGTTGTATGCCACTGTAGAAGTCCACACATTATGGTACCATAAGTCTATGCATTTGCATGCGCTCTTGTGCGCAATTTAAACAACTTCTATGTTTATACCTCTCAAATACAGATTGCTGCCATGTGACTCCTCCCAAAGCAGAACATTGGAATCATCGATTCAGATCAACGTCGAACTTGACGTAGACTCTCTAGAGAATTCTGTTGGTAAGTTCAACAATCTTGATTCCATAGAACCCAACTATCCCATCACAAGTTGGATTTCAGTCTAAATAAAGGAAAACAGCGATTTTTATTAAACTTGCACTTTGCATCAGTTTCCAATGTGCCGGAAACCTATTCCGATATTCCTTCAACCAGAGGAAGAAATCTAGCTTCTCCTATGCATTGGCCTCTTCTGAATCTTTCCATCTCTTTTTCATCTGTCGCTTCCAGTTACTGATCCTACTACAGTTCATACAAAGACTCTTTGTCGAATTGATTTTTTGACCTGGATGGGTTCCGCTTCTCATCACACGCATGTATGTAGAAAATGGGTGGTCTAACATCCTACGTAACTGAAGCAATGGATGATTTTTAACCGATTAGTACTTATTTTTACATTCGGTCTTCAGCAATACATAGCGTTTTCCAACGGTTTACCGCCTCATCGTGGCTGGAAGGTGCTCCTGTGTGTCGGATTGCGATTTACAGCGGGAGGATTCACCCATCCGGCAGGGTACACCAAAATGAGAACAGGCGTTTAGATCACGAAGCCCTGCTAAGAGCAAACCAATACCAGGATCCATGTCCTGGTATCAAACTAGTCGCGTGGCGGTAAATCCTCCTCTGGTCCACAAGGGCGCAGACTGCCTGGTGTGGTGAGGTCATGGGGCAGACTTTGGCCAGGCTGACCTCGGGACTCCAGGGAACCATAATGGTTAATCCAACAAAAATCCGAAAAGTGGAAATATTGCTGGGACTCGTACAATTAGTGGGGACGGGCCGTCCAAGTAACCAAGTATCCCAGTAATACCTAGCGAACACACCAAGCTATAAATTTGGACTTAAACAACATATGCCTATGCTCTAAGAAAGTGTCTTCACAAAAAAAAAGGTCATACATCTTCAAAATGTCGCAAGAAGCTTTCTCAGTGTCATTAGCGTTACACACATACCATTCACTCTCAGAATTATAGAAAGTTTTGTATTCGAGAGATGCTCACCAATGAAATTTAAAACGCGTGTTAACAACCTTCCGTCAGCTCAAAAATTGAGAAATCGTGGGATAACAAAACGAGTTTTCTCAGCGTCAACAGTGTTGTGCAGCTTCTGGTCATTGCAGCGCTTTTCCCATTGGAAAGAATCTCACGGCTAAATTACACTATGACTTCTGCCTAATGACTAACATCAAAAAAGAGTAAGACACTAAGGGTGAAATGTTCCATCCGAAGAGCTACTTTTACTCAAACGCAAGTTTTCAATTTGGATAAAGATTATAACGGTTAACACAATTCTGCTAGGTTATTACAATCCTGGAAATTACATTCACATAGAAATTTGGATCTATGAAACGCATGGTCATCGAATTTCTTAACAGCTTCTTGTTCATAGACAAGAAGGGCTCGGAAATGCTTGAAAACGAGATTCCGAATTAATTGAGAAGTAGTATGAGAGAAGATACGTATTCCAGCTCATTACCGTGGACTATCCTAAGCTTTTCGACTGGACATTAGCTTGTACTTTTTACGTGACGCAATTTTCAATTCTTAGTTAAGCAATGAAGGTTGCTTTCCAATCTACTTCTTATGCATCTCTTCAATTAGGGGACATTGATCCCTGTCATCACAGTTCAATTTCAGCATTCATGTGGAATGTGTTGACTGCCACTCTTCCTCTAAATGACATGGTAGACTCATCAAGTCATGCTTTTGTCAGGGCTGCAGACTTCCCATCCATTTCCACTGTTTAGTTCAAAGTGATCTGATATGGTATAGAGCAAGTCCTCTCCTCTATAACAGATTACATTGTCAGCAAAATGAGGACGAGCCAACAAATTGCTAGGCATGTCCGCATGGCTTTTTATTTCTATTATTAAACGCAGAATACAGCGCTCCGGCTGGCTTCTGACATAATATCTATGGCTGATGAGCTACCAGTTGAATATATATATATAAATATATATATATATATATAAATACAACCCAAAATGCTTTGTACGGTAGAAAATCCCCAATAATTGCCAAACCTAACATTGAGCAAAACCGTGGTATTGTGGTAGCGTTCAAAACATTCAGCACTATATGAAGACGAGTATAACTACATACCGCTACCACAATACCACGGTACTATCACCCACTCTGCTTGGTCATCGTGACATACACGGTTCATCAAGATTACGTTCACGAACATAACTAGAACAGCCGAATAACTGCTTTTTTCCTATAGCAACCTCGTTTAGGCTCATTAACGTACGGAAATATTGATAAGTAGAACATGTCACGAAGAATGAATCCACATGGACCGGACAGGTGAAGCGCATGCATGATAGCCGATGAACGAGAGCTTCCAGCGACTGGAATTCTAGTGATATCACATGCACAGCTCGAAGACCACTAGTCCGATGGTCAGATTTACTCACGAAGACAATAGAAAAAGGATTCAATGAATTCCCTGAGCCAGCAAAACGCACTGAGCTACCATCTACACAAAGCGGGAAACTTTACTGGCACCTAATAGAGTCATTCCATGATCAGTTTGATGACTGGCGATGCATGTGATGATGAACAGTCGCTACTTTTGCCATTTATTTCACATGTAGACTCATGCACCACATTTATAGCCCCACTTGTGTTCCTGAATAGTTGACAAGGTATATAGGTACGGAGATGGTGAAATGTTTGTGTCCACAGGATGGATCTCTATGAACAATAAGATTTGATCGACTGAAACAGAGAGACTCCGGGCATCCTCAAAGGCTGAGTTCTAATGAGGCATAGGAATGTGATTCATGCAATCGACATCTTTAACATGGAAGATAGAGGGATAAAGTGTTTGACACTAGTCAATCTCTAACGGATACCCCTTGCGTTCAACTTCGCCAGGTATCATAGAGGTAATTGAATGCATATATGGCTTATACAGTGACTTCCAATAGGCAAAAAATACACATCGACTTAATCGTTACTCTGTGACGCAAAACATCTATTTGCTTTCACTTTCAAATTCGCTCATACAAAGATCAAAATTCCCAATGCGCGTTTCCACTTTTCGATGAAAACCTTGGGCAATTCCAATAGCGATCAATTCTTTTCTCATTTCAGTGAAACTTAGCGTTGAGGAAGGGAAGCCAATCAATTTCTAGGAAATGCGTTTTACAAACACGAAGCAGCCACACCTAGTTTCTCTGTGCAACAATTAGAATATTAACAAAGCTGAGAGCTAGATTTCTACAGAATATGGTTCGATTTTTCACATATCGAAAATTTTAGGCCAATAATGAGTTCTAAAGTGTGAATCGCTCGAATTTTTACTTCTACTTTGTTATTAACAGCACTATCAAGCTGTCCAAACGTCTTACTATAAATGGAACGTACTCATTACGGCATTTCTTAGTGAAGAACACTGTCTTCCCTCTGATTTTTGCATATATTCTAATTTCGTATTTCCAGACAGTAGACGGCTCTTCCAAATTCACACAAAAGATATTCGTTTGCATGTTAAATGGCATGCCCAGTGTTCCTGCCGCAGTTTTCGCAGCCGTTCGTGGTGGATCATGTACCAGCTGTAAGCAGTTTTATAAAACATCTCCAAGAAAGTCTACTCCAGGGAAGACAATGGCAAAGACATTATATCATACCAACTATGGTACTCGTATTGCTTGAAATGAACTATAATATACTTACTGGAAGAGCGGTAAAGTGTCCTCGCGCTCCATTAAATACATCTCTGCCTGAAGATAGAAGGATCGAGCTAGCTAGAACCAAATATGATGAAATGAAATACTGCGACTCACTTATCTTCCATACATCTTTATCTTTATCTTCTCTTCCAATCGACATCAGTTTGTAAGATTTCTTAGCACTAATGCGCAAACAAAAACCGTCCGAAAAAACTGTGGCTTCTGGAAAGGACTGAGTTATTTCCCATTCATCTTGATAGGTTTCATCGTTGAATCCTCCGACGCACTACGATGAAGATAGAACAACGAGCACTTCATAATCCTTCTTGCTCTGTTCTGTTTACTTCGAACATTTCATGAACCTAGTACAGAACTTTGTGAAGAAACTTACTTGAATGGGCTGTCCTCACTGGTTATGGGGTCCCCAGCACAACCTCCATTCTTCGAAGATTTGTTGGTTAAGCCATTGTGGTTACCTGGAGTCTTAAAGCCAGCCAAAGCAATGTCTGCCCCAGCTTGTCACCACCACAGGCAATTGCCGCCTTTGAGGATGAGAGATAGATTTTTCACCATGCGACTTTCATATAGGATGGTGGTGGATCGTGGTGTTGGTTTACTCTTAGGTAGGCTTCCTGATGGAAACGCCAGACTCCTTCTCAGCTTGGGAGATCTTGCCAGGGGATGAATTCCCCGCTGTACATCGCATCCCGACATCCAGGAACACCTCCCAGGCACGATGAGGTGGTAAATCGTTGGCAGGGTTGTGAAGAAATGCGTATGAAAAAAATAGAATAGTTGTAGTGTAATGAAGGGGCGGTAGCGTAGTAGTAGTGGTGCCATTTACTACAAGTACAGTCCTGGTTCGACCCAGTCCAAAGTTCACCAAGTCTCCCATCATTCCAGAAGGTTGAGCACCAGAATACTCTGGGTTCATCTCTCTCCCTCTAATCTACGTGCGAACTCTTTATCACAGTTGTTTCAGGATTCCGGAAACAAACGAGTCGACCAGCATTCAGTAATATTCGTAACAAGGACGATAAAGTCCCACAACAGCAGAGGAACCCACGAAAAAAACGTCCGAAGACATTCGCAAATGGTTGAAGCGAGGAAATAAATCGATTGCAAGAAGTTTTGGGATCCGCAAAGTGTGAACAGTTGATGTCGGGTCATGAAATGAATAACATTAAAGAAAAAACTCCTAGTTGTACACAAATCGAACTAAAAGCAGAGTGCTGTAAAGGAGATTGAGGCATTTAAGTGCACGGGAGTGACATGACTCTGACTCTGCAAAGAAACCAATGACCCGCCCATGTGTGATCTCCAGTGGTCAGCATACGGTGGATATCTTTTCGAACAATGACAACTAATGTATATATGTAAAAATAGCAACACTGCACGACGATAAAGGCAATTTTGTTTGTCATATGAGTCTTAACTGAGAAGTTTAATCGACTGTTTACCAAAACAAGTAACTTATTGAGAAATGAGGAACATTGATCAAGAACATATACATATACCCTACGCCCCACCCACTCAGAGCTGGCTGTGCGGTATCGATCAGCGTACAGCAACAACCTCGATGTGCCATCGTTGGCAGCGAATCCCTCCATTCAAAATCTAATTCACAAGTGTATGTATTTTAACGTATAAAACAGTTTCGGATGTATAGCAATCTAGGAAGGTGAAGTTATGTAATGGTTTGGTCGGACTCTCTTCTGTAAACAACTGCCAAACGAGATCCATCGAACTGACAACTTCGGAACGCTTGCAGAGGTTTGTTAAAAAGATCAAGAAGGATTTAGAAAAAAGAACCAGGATAAAGCTATATCTCAAATCGACTAAAACATTTAATGTGGTTACCAGCAAAACCCAAATGGAGATCCTTGCAAGGGTTACAACGCTTTGGAGAAAAAGCAGTGTTCTAGGCCACCCAACAAAGAAAAAGAACTACTCTAAAGAAGCCCTATTGTGACTTTACAATATACTCCACTCTACAGTGCTAATTCCAGTCCACAAATCTTCACTAGACATAAACAGTCTTGGGTTCGCTTTAAAATCCGACATAACGTTCAGAGCATAAGGTTAGGCACACCTTCAGCATCAGACGTCATCACATCCTGTCTTCTTTCGAGGTGGACTCCGCAAAGTACAGGCACTTCTCGCGTTTCAGATTATAAGAAGATATTAACACTTAGAAACAGATATGCATTCAATCACCTCCAACGATGCATAATGAAGCCGAATGCATGGCGCATCCCTCAAGGATTGATCAACGCCGAGAGCTTTATCCTTTATCCTTTACGCTATAAGGTGACCTCTTTGTAGGTCGTACGCTGCGGAATTAATGGCCGCTTTCAAGTTTAAACCAATATGTTCGCCGGCATTTGCCGTAACGTGGGTTTACTCTCAGCAGGATTTTAGCCTCATTGCACTCTGTAGAAAAGTCAGTACCATAAGACAACATTTGTCAACTTGAAATGTCACTGACCATCTATAATGAGAATGTACCGCCGCTAAAATGTAGAAGTTGTGATGTATGTCTTGGCTACGATTGTTACGACTGTCATTTACTACCAAATAACGTCACTTCACACCAAGCGCTATCACGTCCTTTACTTGGCCATCCTCTATGTGCAACTTTTACGAAAACCATTGCTATTGGAGCTTTCATTCACCAATCTGTCGCGTATTAGGAGCGTTCTCTGATCAGTTGGAGAAAACGGTGAACAAGAAGATTTCAGTGTGCAAATTTATCCAGCGCAATGTAAAAGAGAACCATTGAAAGTGGACACATGAATGGTAATTATTACTTGCTTGCATGCTTGAGCAGCTTTTCTTCAGTGGTCGTGTGGGCCTAGCATAATCTCTGTCTTCTCGGAGTTTTTGGTTTAGCCGTGGTGTTTCCCTGGAGTCCCGAAGTTAGCCTGGCCTATGTCTACCCCAGGTCGTCACCACCACAGGCACTCGTAGTTCTTGTGAATAAGAGGAATATTTGCGGTTTAGATCAGCATGCGATTATTTTGATACCAGGACGGTGATGGGTCTTGGTACTGGATTACTCTTAGATGGGCTTCTTGGCAAAACGCCGATGTCCACAGCTTGGGAGGCTATGCCGGAGGTAAATTCCTGTCCGTATATCGTCGACCGACATCCAGGCACACTTCCTAGCCACGTCTGAGCGGTAAACCGTTTGTGGGATGGGAAATATTTAGAATGCAAAGTGAAGATGGTACCGTTTTTTTATGCTCGTGTTCTCGGCTCAAATCACCATTTAGCGTAGAATCACTGATCATTCTTAATGCGCAGATAGGTCATATCCTCAGAAAAGTTATTAGCAAAAGGAAAACTATATCAAAGATTTCGAGCTCTTTCTAAAAATGTTGTGGATTAGTGGTGAACATACCACTAATACGGTAGTTCCATTGTGTGATGAGATAATAGATGTTGTCGATAAAGTTGTCCGATACAGATAGCACAGTGGTAGTGCTGTCCGAGATCACGAGCATGGTGCTAGATCGATTCCGTCCAGGGCCAACCAAGCCACTTATCCCACGGGTTGAGAAAACTGGCACAGGACTTGTCTGGGAAAGAAAATCTGTTGCGTCGTCTCGTCTCGGCCAGGCCGATGACGTCGTACCTTATCCTTTTTGCTTGCATGAGCAAGTCCTCTATTGAGGGCTCGAACGTAAGTGTACGTGTATTGTAGGTACAGATCGTCACCATAGTTCTTTGTAATCTAGGCAGCTTCTATTGGTCGTGAGATTTTGGCAGCCTCTCTGTACTCGTCCTACCCAACACTGCCGAACTGGGTGCTCTTTCGGGGTCAGGGAAATGAGGCCCGCTCTTTTTTACTTTGTTTAGTATTTTGATACCCACTTATAGCTTGTTGGGCACTGAAGGTTGGGGACTGGGTATACTCATAGGTAACTTGCCAGGCTCTCCCAAGATGGACGTTGAGCTTATTTGTTGAAAGCGACTCATATTCGCCTCCCGCAGAGCCTCATGTACTCTTCGTAAACCACATTACAGTCTATCTCTAAAAGGAAAAAATTCCAACCAGTTGGAGACGTCGCAAACGGTTATCCTACTCAGGAAAGGTCACCAGAAAAATATTTCTAACTCTCATCCGATATGCTTGCTGAATGTTCTCTACAAGCTTTTAATGAAGATTATCTTGTCACGCACATCAAGGAGGAGGCGCAACAAGTGGAGCAAACAGGATTTCGACAAGGTTTTCGCTGCGCGGACCACATCCGAACTTTGTTTAGGGTCATCGAAGTTTGTCGGGTATATCACCTGACTCTAGTCCTGGCTTTTATCGATTATGAGAAAGCGCTTGAGATGTCGAAACGAATGCAGTCGATCTTATCAGCGCATATCGACTATGTAGTGGACTCGTCGTGCATAAGAACTCTGTCTCCGATTGCAGAGACCATCTCGTACGTATACCTCAGGCGATCAATGAACGTGGAAAACAACACGAAGGAACAATTAGATAAAAAGAGTGAGAGCAGCTTAGGCCACATTAGAGCACAATAGAAAGAACAGACGATGGACGAAAAAGCTGTGGAGTGGACTACACGAGAAGGCAGACGTCCCAAGGATGGCCACCCACACGTTCGGCGGACGTGTTCGCAAACAGAGTTAATAAGCTGTACCCACAGTTGCAGCTATTTTACAGACAACGGTATGACAATCGCACGCGCACCATGCTTGAATGAAATTACCACCATCGACGCCGAGTGTGAGAGAAGGAAACGGATATTAAATTTACTGGAGTTCACACGATCAGGGAAGGGGAACAGTCCAGGTATCCAAATATCCAAGTGTTGAAATTTTGGTATCATTTTAAATATAATTGCTATCATATCATGCATCGAAGCGTAACAATTTCTACATCTCGAAAGTGAGATCGGATTAGTCGGATTAAGTGGCTGACGCTTCTTCTTGGCAGCATGTTCAAAACGCTTTTGAGCTGTTAGCAAAGACGTTTGTCGTCATCACGATCTCAACTTGCTTAAAATATGTAACCTACCGTGGGAAAACTACGAAAATTTGAGTTGCGGTACAGAGAGGCAACGCTATAAATGATGTTTAGGATAGCCGTATCTTCACGGCTCAACGTTGAAGCCCGCGAATTGGTTTCTCTCTCCTAAAAAAAAATCATAAATTGAATAAAGGTTTGTATTTCAGTGTAACACATCAGCAAACACAGCTTCGGGATAGAGCTTAATTAAACTGGATGGAATACAACACCTTGAGCGAAATACTGAGAAAGCTCTTGGTGCTTACTTCTCTTTGGAGCAAGTACTATTATTAAAAACCTCATCACCAACAAATTGGATTGGTTTAGCTAATGGATTTCTCAACAATTATGCACGTTGAAATAGCCAATAAGGACTTCTACAACGCAGTACTAGTGGACAATAATGGGTTGCTTGCCACGTAGACCACAGCCGAAATCAGGTTGGTCAATGTACCTATCACCTGTATCACCTGTAGTCCCGTTGATCGTCGAGTGACTCGAGCGGGCGCCAGTAAATTCTCTATTTTTCCCTATCGCGTGCAAGAGTATCCCAGTGGGTACTCCTCGCTTTAAGGACTCGTCGAGCATCATATCTTCTTCTAGGCTTTTCGTGAAGAACTCTGACCATAGGGTCGGTGGTCTTCCTGCACTACGTTTGATATCCCGAGGAATCCAGTCACTAACAGCCCTTGTCCATCGGTTATCATTCATACGCATTACGTGTCCGGCCCACCTTATCTTTGACTGTTTGGCGTACAGAACGGCATCTTTGATTTTCGATCGTTGACGTATGTCGGAGCTTCGGATCCCATCCCTTACTTGTCTGAAACGGGATACTCCTTGCATCGTCCTTTCCACTGCTCGTTCGACAACGCTGAGTGATCTTTCATCCTGCTTACGTAGCGACCAGGTTTCTGACGCATACGTTGGGGCAGGAAGAACCGTTGAGTCGAAAAGGTTGGCACGGAGTCGGGAGTTCTTTGTTCTCTTCACTTCATCCTCGAGTGTTATAATAACGATATCATCAGCAAAGCGAAGGTGATGTATCTGCCGACCATCGATTTTCACTCCCATTCCAATGTTCGCATGACGTTCTGGAGCGTGGCTGTAAATAATTTTGGCGAGATTGTATCGCCCTGCCTAACTCCTCTTTTGACGTCAACGTTAATATCGTCGTAGAATGGTGAAATCTTGGCTGTGAAATTTTTGAACAGCTCACGAAGAATCTGCTTCTATCCCATTTGAATCAAAAGTCTTCTCTAAGTCGATGAAAGTGAGACAGAGCCGTCTTTTGCACTCTCACGATGCCTCAATGAGCCTTGTTAACGTGTGAATGTGGTCCATCGTACTAAATCCTTTTCGAAACCCTGCTCGCTCGCACGGCTGTCCTTCGTGGATTCGATTTTTCACCGACGAAATGGCATGTCGGATTTGGGAAGGGAGAACCGGTGGAACAACATATCCATCCTCTTTTATTTCATAAGACGGGAGGTGGACGTGGAGATGTGAGTAGTATTCGTGGATGATTTTCTCAATTGCCTTTCTGGACGCTATTATTGTTCCGTCTGGGCGTCAGAGTGCAATCATCTTGGTCTTGTAATTGGCGAAGCTTCGGCGGGCTTTGCGAATGCTTTTCCCAGCCTCTGCAGCTTCGACCATTACTGCTGCTCTTCTCTCTTTAAGATCTTCTTTTATCGCCTGTCTGCATTGTTTCGCAAGCCCGGACGTTAGTTCGCGGTTGCCTGCAGCTCGTGCGAGTCCACGCTGGCGCATTAGCTCGAGAGTTTCTGGAGACAGACGTCTCTTGGTGACCTTCGAACTCTCAGCTTTCATGGCGCTAACGTGAAGATGTTCAATGAGCTGATCGTATTCCTCGTCGATGTTGTCTACAACGGCATCTTCCCAACAGCAGACTAATGAGTTGAATAAGGCCCAGTTTGTGGTGATTCTGGGACTTCGGTTTTTGAATTTAGCGGCTTTTTCTCCTTTTCGCGAGATATAAAACCTTGCACGAAGGAGACGGTGGTCTGATGCCGTGTAAAATTTTAGGACAACAGCGACATCGGTTAGGCAAAACTTCTTATTTTCTATGATGTGGTTTATTTCGTTGTGGTACTCTCAATTAAGATATTCCCACGTCCATCGCTGACTGTGAGGCTTCTGGAATTGCGAGTTACCATGGATTGTCTTGGTCGCCATGATAAACTCAAAGAGCTGCTCACCCTGTTCGTTCCATTCTAATCAATGGGTCCCAATGTGACGTTCCTCAGACGATCTTCTTGGTCCGATCTTGGCATTGAAATCTCCAGTGATGACCTTGATGATTGTATGGTCTTCTCTGTAGAACCTCTCCAAGTCCATGTAGAACGCTTTGACTTCTCCCTCGTCATAGTTTGATGTTGGCGCGTAAACGACGAAGATTGTCAAAGCCGGTGTTGATCCACATTTCTTTAATCGTAAACGTTCGATTCGAATTGTAAGCTGTTCGAAAAAAAGTGTCTGGAAACCTGATTTTAACCCCGGACTTTTCGCACTATCGTCATTTTGTTTCGGTATTGTAGATCAGCTGAAAAGAAAACAGTATATTTCACGTTTTATTTTCTGCCTACTACAGTTTTCACGGCAGGTTACTAAGCGAAATACAACCACAACGTTTCTGAGATATTTGCAAAACTCTGGACCGTAAGTGTCTATGGTGGAGAACGAACGCGCTACTGTCCTTTCCGGGGAGTAACGCGTTCACCAGTCCTTCGTTTTGCCTGCCTCTCAACTAGTTTTGTCGATCTTTTGCCATCACCCCGCACACCTCGTTTATCACCTCGGTTAGAAAACAGTGTATTCAGTAGCGTAGCAGCGAAATAAAAACGTAAACTTGACATAAAGATTGAAGATTAGCATTAACATTAACAACTCCTGTAACGAATTAGGCAGAGGGAGGAACAAACAACACCTCGCATAAACTGAACTAGGAAGAGTCGTGATCACGTGGAATCGTTGGATGAAACGAGAAGAATGACCTTACATGTCAACATCGACTGCTTATATACCGTCTCAGAACGGATTTTGTAGACGTGGCTTCATGGATAAACATCTTTTTTCTTTATCTAATTGTAATTTACGCGTTAAAGTGAATGCAGTAACGCGTGCAGACGCGTTCAACTCGTCGACATTTCGTGGCCGTTCCTCTAAATTA
This sequence comes from Angiostrongylus cantonensis, assembly GCA_009735665.1. Lineage (NCBI taxonomy): Eukaryota > Metazoa > Nematoda > Chromadorea > Rhabditida > Metastrongylidae > Angiostrongylus > Angiostrongylus cantonensis. Next base: position 8,108 of record MQTX01000154.1, on the reverse strand, counting down.
TTTAGTTGGGAAATATGAGAATGAATTTATTTCACTCTACTGTGTTAAAATTACATGAGTAACGTTTGATCAGCTGACATAAGTCTTGATGGTAATTAAAGCATTGTAGCAATAACGAGGAGTCTTTTTAAAACCGATTTACAAGGACTCTTTCATGAACCGTCAGCATTCGGGCTGCCTATTACAGCTGACCTCCTTTCGTTTGTGTCTCTCGCAATTTTTGTGTAAGGTTGACATTACTTGTCAATGTTTATACTGGATGAAACGCGCTCTACAACATCGGAACCCTTACGCACTTATTAAAACAAATTCGAGAGCTTAGATGTCACAGTTAAAAACAAATGTGTGCGTGCATGCGTCACTATTACGAGTTTCACGCATAGTTTGGGTCGAAGAAGTATTCGAACCCGCGACCTATCGCAATGGAAGCGACAATCATTCTCCTAGACCATCTGACCATCATCACTATCTTTCCTCTTCACTTTCCATAAACAGAAATAGTCCCTGGTATATAGCACCGGTGCAAGTTGTGATTGTGATTGCAGGCGATTGAGTTTTACGCAAAACCTGTGCCGAACCGGGATTTCAACCCGAGAACTCTCGCGCAAGAGGCGAGAATCACAAACCCAGACCATACCGTCATCGTCTCTGCTTTCCTTCTTCGCTTTCCATGAAAAGCAATAATCCCTGGTTTAGCGCCCCGTAAACTGAATCGCCTTCAACCACGCACACAAATTACGCTGGTGCGATATACCAGAGACAATTTCTGATTATGAAAAGCGATGTTGAAAAATAGTGATGATGAAAGGATGGTCCAGGGTACGATTCTCGCTTAGGATACGAGCGACATCGGGTTCGAATCCTGGCTCGGTTCAGACTTTGCGTGAAATTCAATCGCCTACATTAACAATCACAAGTTGCACCGGTGGAATAAACCATGGACATTTTCTGTTTATGGAAAGCGAAGAGTAAAAAAGTGATGATGACGGGATTGTCAAGGGGTATGGTTCTTGCCTCGGGTACGAGCGATTTCGGGTTCGAATCCTGACTCGGCCCAAGATTTGCGTAAAACTCAATAGCCTATGATCACACTGAGAAAGTGCACCGGTGCAGTAGACCAGGGACTGTTTCTGTTTTTGGAAAGTGAGAGGTAAACATAGTGATAAAGACGAGACGGTCTAAGGGTATGATTCCCGATTTGCGTGCGATAGGTCCCGATTTCGAACCCCGGTTAGGCTCAGATTTTGCGTAAAATTCAATCGCCTATAATCACTCTCACAAGTTGCACCGGTGCAGTAAAGAGGTGACTATTTCTCTTTATGAAAATCGAAGATGAAAAATAGTGATTATGACTGGATTGTCTAAGGGTGCCGCTCTCTGAGTTTATAATGGCGACCAAAACCATCTATGGTAACTCGCAATTCCAGAAGCCTCACCGTCAACGATGGACGTGGGAATCTCCCAATGGAGAGTACTATAACGAAATAGACCACATCATAGTAAATAGGAAGTTTTGCCTAACCGATGTCGCTGTTGTCCCAAAATTTTACACGGGATCAGACCACCGTCTCCTTCGTGCAAGATTTTATTTTTCACGGAAAGCAGAAAAAGCCGCTAAATTCAAAAACCGAAGTCCCAGAACCACCACAAACTGGGACTTATTCAAGTCATTAGTCGGCTGCTGGGACGATGCCGTTGTCGACAACATAGACGAGGAATACGATCGGCTCATTCAACATCTTCACCTTAGCGTCATGAAAGCTGAGAATTCGAAGGCCACTAGGAGACGTCTGTCTCCATAAACTTTCGAGCCAATACGCCAGCGTGGACTCGCACGAGCTGCAGGCAACCGCGAACTAACGTCCGAGCTTGCTTAACAATGCAGACAGGCGATAAAAGAAGATCTTAAAGAGAGAAGAGCAGCAGTAATGGTCGAAGCTGCTGAGGCTGGAAAAAGCAATCGCAAGGCTCGCCGAAGCTTCGCCAATTACAAGACCAAGATGATTGCACTCCGACGCCCAGACGGAACAATGACAGCGTCCAGAAAAGCAATGGAGAAAATCATCTACGTTTACTACTCAGATCTCTTCGATAGCCACGTCCACCTTCCGTCTTATGAAATAAGAAAAAATGGATTTGCTGTTCCACCGGTTCTCCCTTCCGAAATTCGACATGCCATTTCGTCGGTGAAAAATCGAAGAGCACCAGGTCCGGACAGGATAAGATCAGAACATTTGAAGAACCTTCCGCCAGCCCTCTGTATCGCGAGAGTACAAAAGACCGCTCTGTCTCACTTTCATCGACTTGGAGAAGGCTTTTGATTCAATTGAGATAGAAGCAGTCATGGAAGCCCTCTGTAGTCAAGGAGTCCCTGCTTAGTACATAAAGATTCTTCGTGAGCTATACAAAAATTTCACAACCAAGATTTCACCATTCTACAACGATATTAACGTTGATGTCAAGAGAGGAGTTAGGCAGGGCAATACAATCTCGTCAAAATTATTTACAGCCACCTTCCAGAACGTCATGCGAACATTGGAATGGAATAATATGGGAGTGAAAATCGACGGTCGGCAGATACATCACCTTCGCTTTGCTGATGATATCGTTTTTATAACACCAGACATTAGCCAAGCGGAACTTATGCTTGCGGACTTTGATAAAGCGTATGGAATGATTGGTCTTCGACTAAATCTCAAGAAAACGATGTTCATGAAGAACGGATTGGTTTCGTTTGCCCCATTCACACTCAGCGGAACGAATATCTCCGAATGCTCCAGTTATGTCTATCTAGGTCGGGAAATCAATATGATGGAGGAGTTAGCTCCAGAGCTGAGCAGAAGGACACGAGCGGCTTGCGGAGCTTTCAAGAGCATCGAGGATGTAGTGAAAAGAACAAAGAACACCCGACTCCGTGCCCACCTTTTCGACTCAACGGTTTTTCTTGCCCTAACGTATGCGTCAGGAACCTGGTCGCTACGTAAGCAGGATGATCGATCACTCAGCGTTATCCACCGCGCAGACGAAAGGACGATGCAAGGAGTATCCCGTTTCGCGCAAGTAAGGGTTGGGATCCGAAGCTCCGATCTACGTCAACGATCGAAAATCAAAGATGCCGTTCTATACGCCAAACAGTCGAAGATATGGTGGGCCGGACACGTAATGCGTATGATTGATAACCGATGGATAAGGGCTGTTAGTGACTGGATTCCTTGGGATGTCAAACGTACTGCAGGAAGACCACCGACCCGATGGTCAGAGTTGTTCACGAAAAGCCTAGAAGAAAGATACGATGCTCGACGAGTCCCTAAAGCGAGGAGAACTCACAGGGCTACTCTTGCCCGCGATAGGGAAAAATGGAGGATTTACTGGCGCCCGCTCGAGTCACTCGACGACCAACGGGACTACAGGTGATACAGGTGTCTAGGGGTATGATTTTCGCCGCGGGTGCGATAGGTCCCAGGTTCGAATCCCGGTTTTCTCAAGATTTGCGTAAAACTCAATGGCCTACAATCACTCTCAAAAGTTGCGCTGATGCAATGAATAAGGGATTATTTCTGTTTACAGAAGCGAGAACGAAAAACAGTGATGATGACAAGATGGTCTAGGGTATAATTCTCGCTTTGCGTTTAGAGGTTACGGGTTCGAATCATGGTTCGGCTCACACTTTGCGTAAAACTCAATCGCCTATAGTCACTCTCAGAAGTTGCACCTGTGTGGTGTGCTATTGTTTATTGTTTTTTGACCAAAGGTAAGATTAGAAGAATTTGTGATTACAAGACGGTCTAGGGGTATGATTCTCGCTCTACGTGGAGAGGCCCTGGGCACTTAGTCGGTTCGGACCAGAGTCCGCATAAAATTCAATCGTCCACAATCACACTCACAAGTTGCGCCGGTGCAGCAAACCAGTTACTCTTACTGTTTATGGAAAGCGAAGAGGGAAAATAGTGATTATTTCTAGAGGTATGATTCTCGCTTCGTTTGCGAAAGGTTCCTTGTTCGAATCCCGGTTCGGGGCAGAATTTGCGTAAAACTCAATCGCCTACAATCACTCTCAGAAGTTGCGCCTGTGGAATATACCATAGTTTATTGGTTTTTGAGATTTACTGAGAGGAGAACTATTGGTGGTTAAAAGATTGTCTAGGGGTATGATCCTCGCTTTGCGTGGAGAGGTCCCGGGTTCGAATCACGGTTCGGCCCAGAATTTGCGTGAACTCATTTGCCTTCAATCTCGCTCGCAAGTTGCTGCGGTGCAATAAACCAAGGACTATATTTGTTTATGGAAAGCGAAGACGAAAAATAGCGACAATGACAAGATGGTCCAGGGGTATGATTCTCGCTTTGCGTGGAGAGGTCCCGGGTTCGAATTCCGGTTTGGCCCAGAATTTGCGTGAAACTCAATCGCGTATGATCACACTCACAAGTAGCACCGGTGCAATAAACCAAGGACCATTTCTGTTTATGGAAAGCGAAAAGGAAAAATAGTGATTATGACGGGATTTCCACGACCGACTTTCTATTAACCTTGGCATTGATCAAGTAATTCTTTGTATTCTTGTTGAGCAAACGCGAGGTGTTATTATTATTCTTTATTCACAAATAAGCTGACGTTTCGGCGAACTTCGCCTTCTTCAGAGCTTGGAAAGGTCAAGTTGACAGCAATCTACTCGGTCAAACGCCTCCATAACCAAACAAAAAAACGCTAAACCAAGATTTCAACCACAATGAACAAAACATTGCTCACCCACCGCTTTCTATGAGGCTTCCACTGAGTATGTCTAGTGGAGACCAACCGCACAGAAATCACATGGAATCGTAATGTGCCCTTCCCCTCAAAATAATAGGCTTATATACTGCCCAATATCACGCGTGATAACGAGGCATTAAAACGCTAAACCAAGATTTCAACCACAATGAACACAACTTTGCACACTCACTGCTTTCTATGAGGCTTCCACTGGATATGTCGAGTGGAGACCAACCGCACAGAATTCACATGGAATCGTAATGTGCCCTTTCCATCAAAATAATAGGCTTATATACTGCCCAATATCACGCGTGATAACGAGGCATTCTTCCCTGCGGTTCATTTTCGGATTTCTGGAATTTATCCAGAACGCCTCCAGTGTTTTGCGCGCTTGTGTTTTCGTCTCCTGTGCGAGGATAAGGATAGATACTCGTTATTACGCGTGATATTGGGCAGTATATAAGCCTATTGTTTTGAGGGGAAGGGCACATTACGATTCCATGTGAATTCTGTGCGGTTGGTCTCCACTAGACATACTCAGTGGAAGCCTCATAGAAAGCGGTGGGTGCGCAAAGTTGTGTTCATTGTGGTTGAAATCTTGGTTTAGCGTTTTTTTGTTTGGTTATGGAGGCGTTTGACCGAGTAGATTGCTGTCAACTTGACCTTTCCAAGCTCTGAAGAAGGCGAAGTTCGCCGAAACGTCAGCTTATTTGTGAATAAAGAATAATTATGACGGGATTGTTCAAAGGGCATGATTCCCTCTTCTGGTGCGAGAGGTCCAGAGTTCGAATCCCGGATCGGCGCAGACTGTGCGTAAAATTCAATCGCCTTCAATCCCACTCACAAGTTCCACCGGTGCAGCAAACCAGGGACCGTTTCTGTTTATGGAAGCAAAAGATGAAAGATGTTGATGACGACGGGATGGTCGAGTGGCTTGATTCTTGCTTGGACTGGGATAAGTCCTGGGTTCGAATGCCTGTTCGGCTCATGTTTTGCACTCCTCTCAGTCGTCGTAAATCAGTGTTGTGAGCTGCCGTGCTTTAAATATGGCGTTTTATTCACGTTTGAGGGAAGCGTAGAAGAGAAGCAGTTGTGATGGCCGGATGGTCTAGTCTTATGGTTCTCGCTTCGGATGCGAGAGATCCCGGGTTCGATTCCCGGTTCGGCCCATGTTTTGCACTCGTCTCAATCGTCGGATATCAGCGTTGTGAGTCGGGATGCTTCAATTATGAAGTTTTATTCGCGTTTGAGGGAAGCATAGAAGAGAAGCAGTTGTGATGGCCGGATGGTCTAGTCTTATGGTTCTCGCTTCGGGTGCGAGAGGTCCCAGGCTCGAATCCGTGCTCGGCCCAAATTGTGCACTCGTCTCAGTCATAGCAAATCAGTGTTGTGAGTTGCGGTGCTTCAAATATGGCGTTTTATTCACGTTTGAGGTAAGCATAGAAGAGAAGCACTTGTGATGGCCGGATGGCCTAGCCTTATGGTTCTCGCTTCGGGTGCGAGAGGTCCCAGGCTCGAATCCGTGCTCGGCCCAAATTGTGCACTCGTCTCAGTCATAGCAAATCAGTGTTGTAAGTTGCGGTGCTTCAAATATGGCGTTTTATTCACGTTTGAGGGAAGCATAGAAGAGAAGCAGTTGTGATGGCCGGATGGTCTAGTCTTATGGCTCTCGCTTCTGATGAGAGAGGCCCCGGTTCGAATCCCGGCTCGAACCATACTACGCACTCGTCTCATCCGTAGCAAATCAGTGTTGCAAGTTGCGACGAATAAAATGAGGAGTTTATTAGGATTGAGGGAATCATAAATTAAAAGCAGTGTTGATGGCCGGATGGTACGTGAGTATGGTTCTCGCTTCGGATGCGAGAGGTCCCTGCTTCGATTCTCGGTTCGACCCATGTTTTGCACTTGTCTCAATCGTCGCAAATCAGCGTTGTGAGTCGAGATGCTTCATCTATAAAGTTTTATTCGCGTTTGAGGGAAGCATAGAAGAGAAGCAGTTGTGATGGCCGGATGGTCTAGCCTTATGGTTCTCGTATCGGGTGCGAGAGGTCCCGGGTTCGAATCCGAGCTCGGACCAAATTGTGCACCCCTCTCAGACGTCGCAAATCAGTGTTGTGAGTTTTAGTGCTTTAAATATGGCGCTTTATTCGCTTTTGAGTGAAGCATAGAAGATAAGCAGTTGTGATGGCCGGATGGTCTAGTCTTATGGTCCTCGCTTCGGATGCGAGAGGTCCCGGGTTCGAATCCGTGCTGGGCCCAAATTGTGCACTCGTCTCAGTCATAGCAAATCAGTGTTGTGAGTTGCGGTGCTTCAAATATTGCGTTTTATTCACGTTTGAGGTAAGCATAGAAGAGAAGCAGTTGTGATGGCCGGATGGTCTAGTCTTATGGTTCTCGCTTCGGATGCGAGAGGTCCCGGGTTTAAATCCGTGCTTGGCCCAAATTGTGCACTCGTCTTAGTCATAGCAAAGCAGTGTTGTGAGTCGCGGTGCTTTAAATATGGCGTTTTATTCGCGTTTCAGGGAAGCATAGAAGAGAAGCACTTGTGATGGCCGGATGGCCTAGCATTATGGTTCTCGCTTCGGGTGCGAGAGGTCCCAGGCTCGAATCCGTGCTCGGCCCAAATTGTGCACTCGTCTCAGTCATAGCAAATCAGTGTTGTGAGTTGCGGTGCTTCAAATATGGCGTTTTATTCACGTTTGAGGGAAGCATAGAAGAGAAGCCGTTGTGATGGCCGGATGGTCTAGTCTTATGGCTCTCGCTTCTGATGAGAGAGGCCCCGGTTCGAATCCCGGCTCGAACCATACTACGCACTCGTCTCATCCGTAGCAAATCAGTGTTGCAAGTTGCGACGAATAAAATGAGGAGTTTATTAGGATTGAGGGAATCATAAATTAAAAGCAGTGTTGATGGCCGGATGGTACGTGAGTATGGTTCTCGCATCGGGTGCGAGAGGTCCCGGGTTCGAATCCGTGCTCGGACCAAACTGTGCACTCGTCTCATCCGTAGCAAATCAGTGTTGCAAGTTGCGACGAATGAAATGAGGAGTTTATTAGGATTGAGGGAATCATAAATTAAAAGCAGTGTTGATGGCTGGATGGTCTAGTCTTATGGTACTCGCTTCGGATGCGAGAGGTCCCTGGTTCGATTCCCGGTTCGACCCATGTTTTGCACTCCTCTCAGTCGTCGCAAATCAGTGTTGTGAGTTGCGGTGCTTTAAATATGGCGTTTTATCCACGTTTGAGGTAACCAAGAAGAGAAGCAGTTGTGATGGCCGGATGGTCTAGCCTTATAGCTCTCGCTAATGAGACGAGTTCAAAACATGAGCCGGGCTGGGATTCGAACACGGGACCTCTCGCAC
>MQTX01000153.1:1629607-1686755 GCA_009735665.1 Angiostrongylus cantonensis | reverse complement strand
AGTGCCTAGTCTTTTCATCAACACATCGACTTCAGATTCCTGCATGCAAATGCGTTGTTCAAGAACGAAACTTCGATTTCTACACTGTACACCCGCCACTTTCCACTTCGCGAAGAATGTGAATTTACAATAAGTTTCACTGCCATCAGATGCATCGATGAGCCGTACCACACGTGAGATTTCTTAGAATATGTCTGCTGTCTAAGCTGGTCAATCTAACTGTTATTGATGCTTCTAGAGTAATTCTTGTGTTCTATAACAATTGGTTCAAAATGTTGAAAGACATGAAGAAAGGAGCCCTTAAAAATGCAATAATATTTGAAAGAACTGGAGGTGAGTTGAGCTGGCTATAAACTGAGACCAAGTACCATCAATCTACCCAATTAGATGTACTCGAGGACTACTCTGCTTTGTTGAACTCTTCATTGACGTATAACGTTGCCTTCAGAGGAAACACGACTGGTAAGCTTTCGTATGCCTTGCTTTCTCAGAAGCAAAAACAGTAAAGGGTGAGCCTCTTATCGCGAGTGATATGATCAGTGGCAAGAGATCGGAAACTCTTAAGCCTGTCTTCCTGAGCTTTGATCCGAATTTTACGACCTGGCAGATTTTCCAGCCTTCTTCTGTAAAACAGTGGCTAAATTCCAAAGCATAAACTACTATGACTTTTGAAACGATAGTGTTGACGTCAAATCGGGTTTTCTCCAACTCTGCAGGACATTTATAGCGCTAGCAAGAGTCTCATGTTTAGAAATTTTCCAAATAAATTTAAAAAAACAGAATCTCTGTATCGATGGAAAGGTCAGCCAATTTTTAAGTGAATCTACCAGTTCAACTCCCACGACCGACTTTCTATTAACCTCGGCACTGATTGAAATCAGCCGAAACGTCAGGTTGCGTGCAAATAAACAAACAAACTAACAGTTTAAATTAGTTCGATTTGTCAGATTTCAAGGAATTGCAGTTCAGCATGGAAAACAGTGACATCGAATTCCTATATTACACGGTAAGTAGATGGTAAACATTTATCCTTTCTGTCAAAACTTAGCTGAGCCCATTCATCGTTTATAAAGGTGTTTGAAGTTGGCATGCACATAATTTTAAGACAAGCGATCAAGTAGTTAATCAATTATTGACTGATTGATTGACAAAGTGCTTAACTAGATTAATCAAATCTTCTAAATCTGCAGCTATTAAGCCTAACCTAACTTGAATCTAGTGTCTTTGATCTTGTAAAGATTTCTATCGTCGGCAGATGTTGATCTTCTTTTCGTCTACAGATTGGCGATCTAATAATTCAAACACCACTCATTTTCTTTTGGACCATTTGTTTTGGCGCAGAACGTGTTTACTATTTCCTCCATAATCACCTGATACATAAGAAATGCTGTGGCGGACGTCAGCAGGGAGAAGGTCCACTCTAACTACAATCGTTTGCAAAAGACTTTATGGACAACTTCGTCTGTAGTAAAGCCCGTATGGTGCAGTGGTTCCTCTGCTGAACTTGCATCGCGAATTGACGACTTAAAACAATTCGCGGACACGATAGGATGATGGATCTCTGTGGAAATGCAGACATGTTTGCTGTGTAGAAGAATCAGGAGTGCACTGGTGCTCTTCCTTCATCAGTATGTTTTCACTAAGTATGCCTTTGGAAACATTATGCAATTTTAGCTCGTAACTTCAGCACAGTGGTAAAAGATATCCTCAGTAAATGCAACGTCCTTGTTCGATCCTGAACTGGGCAGTCGAAGCCTTCCATCTCTCAGGTGTTGGTAAACTGGTAGCAAACTTGGAGCTTCCTCCAATCCAAAAGGGCTGATAATTGGCTGTAGTGAAGGTTTGGGAACGCCAAGGAACAGCTATCCTAAGATTTCAAAGAGATCGACGACAGCTATGAGGAAAAACAACAATCAGCAAGCTGCAGCTATACTCTTATGCTAATTGGGACAATGGATGTGAGGGAACGGATCGAATGAAAAAAAAATTTTGGTATCCGCAAGACATAGGATCCATCTTCACGTCTACTGCGTGGACTCACGCATTCGATTGGTTTTCTCGCATCCGTTATACACGGAGATCTTCCAAGTTTCACGTGTGGCTTCCGCTACTGCTTGCGGATTCTCACTTGAATGTCATAGAATGCTGATCGAGTAATTCTCCATCTGGAGTTCTGAGATAGCCAAGATGGAGCGTTCCCAACTGGATTTCAGAGAGTGAATTTTTTCCCAGACAAGTCCGGTACGATTTTTCTGAGGGATTATGTGAAATACAACCATGAGGATGCTATAATATGAGCAAAACCTAGAACCTCAGGTGAGCTTCGAACCTAATATTACCCTTACTGTGCGCTCACATGCTATCTTACCACATCAACACAGGCCGTTTTTTAGACCACTCTTAATCGCGTGTTCGAAGCCTTGCTGAGGTTCCCACTTTTGCTCATATCTTAGCATTCATGTGGTTGTATTGTATCATTTTAAAGTGAACTGACAACTAAGTGGTTCACAGCGTTAGTGAGCGAGAGGAATTTGCTCGTCTCGTTGAAGCGAAAACTATCCCAATACTTTTCGGTTCGCAATAAGTCGACCCAAGCACCTTCGCGGTCCTTCGCATTGATATTAATATGCCTTTAGTTTAACAATAGGGCGCGTGTGGCGCAGTGGTTGGAGGCGCCACTGCAGCACGCACGTGGAATCGATTCCTGCACCCATGGCCGACCAAGCCTTCTATCCCTCCGGGGTCGACAAATTGGTACCAGACTTGTCTGCGAGGATAGCAGCACTGGCTTGATACATAGACAGGCCACCGCGAGTCATTGTAAAGGCCAGATATGCATTCAATCACCTCCAACGATACCTACTGAAGTTGAATGCATGGCGCATCCCTCAGGGTTTGATCAACGCCGAGAGCTTTATACTTTATTCTTTCAGTTTATCAATCTGTATCATTCGACAATTTTTGAGAATTTTCAAAGAAACTATATTTTTTTTAGAAGACTTTGTTTATAAAACGACCACTCAAAAAGGGTAAAGTCGACGTCACCAAGATGCATTTGTCACATGGCGCCGACAATTTCGCGTTATTCAGTACGCACACACTCAAATGCCCCGTGGCGTTCACCAAGGTGAGAGTGTTCCTGTAGAACACCGTCGTTGACGATTTCCTACAATGTTGAATGCAATAAATTGAAGCCGATCGTTAATTCCAGATAAACGGATGTCTCTCGCAGTGGGTTCCGGGTCACTCCATTCCGGTGAAGGGAATGCGTGAGAAACAGAAATCGGATCCCACAACCTTCCGCGACGTTATCGTAGCAGTTCTATTTATAATATCGTGAGTTTACCAATCAAGGCTAGTGCTCAAATTGAAAATGAACTATCCATTTTCAGGTATTATATGATTCTCGTCAGTGTGATTCTCCCTGTATATTTTGATTTACGAACATGAAAAGTCAGTTATACCTCTATTCATCTGTGCTTGCACGAAATTCGACACTTCGAACTTCAGTATGAAGTGAACGATAGGACCTAATCTTATTCCTATTTATCCCCAGCAATCTTATTCCTATTTATCCCCAGCAAGATATACCTGTGCATCTGGCCATACCGCTAGTGGTAAATGACAAAGCTTCAATTTCGGATGCTGGACCGACTTCGAATAGCGCTTATTTTTTTAATCGTTTGTTCACTGTTACCAGTGAATTAAAAAATTATCTGAATACGAGTGTTTTCATGTTGGGAGCCAGTGCTGTGCTATGTTACCTACTTTTCCTGTGGAAAAACCAAGTGTTTCTCATTGACTAGAGAACTTAACTTAACTTTACTAACAAGTAGCAATACACATTGGGTTCTCATTTCTGTTCTACTCGACGACAGCAATGTGGAACGTTGCCACACCCTGTAGTACTCCCATGCAAAGCGAAAACATCCTGCCATTCTTATCTGCCACTACCTTCATTCCTGATTTTACGATATGCTAGTGCTTCAGATGGAAGAAAACGTTGCTGAGTAGGAGAGAACGCCATATTCTGCTCAATACACATGTTATCGATTTAAGATGTGATACGAAAAGTCCAATTTTGATTCCAACACTACTCATTTCCTACGGAATTCTGGATTCCACGTTCCTGACATTTATTCTTGCTTCCTGCTCTAAAGATTGTCTGATGTACTTAACATCATTGCAAACGAAATATTTCATAAAGACCTGGTTCTATTTTATTTATGAAGAGCCTTCTTTGTCGCCTTCTGCTGACGACAATAACACGTCATGAAGCTGATCAAATTTCTGTGATAAGTCCTGGAAAGAAAGTATGATTAATTCAAATTCAAATAACTTCAAAGTTGAAAAAAAGAAGTTTGAAGAAAATGAAAAAAGCGATAAGAACCACTTTAGTTTTCGTGGAAGTTTCCGCAAAATAAAAACCGAGTGGATACAGTATCTGGCCTCCCACCTTTCTGTGCCCTCCAGCTTTCCATACAGGCGCGAATTGCATCAGGGCATCACGTGCCATATCCCTGTTGTTATGATCGAATTCGAAAATCGCATAGTTCAAGATCTGAAAAGAACTTTCCACAGCGAAACAAAGCCTTAGGATCCAACGCTGAAGTAGTCTGTGTGATTTAAACTAAAGTCAAAGCACTCCACGCTAACGACTTGAGTTGGCTAACGCACCTACCACTCCTTCAATTCTATTACCTGAGTGGCTACACTATACTCCGTATTCATTCATTCTTGATGCGAGCCAGAGCTGTTCAACGAGCTCTGTTGGTTTACTGAGACCATAAAAAAGTGACCGTTTTCGAATGGTGTTACTTTTGGTGCTTTTAACGAAAGACAGCCTCTGATGGTGCACAGGTATCTCTGCGAGTAGAACTCGTTAAAAGCTGTCATTTATTGGAAGATACCCCGAACCATCTCCCACGTATCCTCCTATCACTTGGATTGAAAGTTCGTAGTATACAGTCCCCATTTATGCAATGTATGCAAGCACGCTTAGAAAAGTAGGTATCAATGTAAGTAACCAGTCGGGCTCAACAAGGAAAGGGAACCCAACTGGGATCAATATGAGATTCAAGGCTAGTTGTTGGGTGGTCTCATTTGGTGTGCGTTTAACCCGCTGTGTGCTAACGTAAGCTTGCACTACCTAGCCTCAAAACTAAGTACCAACAGATCCACTGCTTCCACTGGTTTTGTTTGTGCGTGGATTGATGTGTGAATCCTGCTACGGTTGAAACTGAAATTTTGAGTCGCGTCCGAACATAATTTCTGAAGAAAACTCAAGGTGGCCGCGCTATAGTGTTTCCAGGTTTTCAGCAACCGGCCGACTTTCTATCTGGATCAAACGAAGATTTGCTGCTTTAAAATTGGATTCTTCTACAACAGCAGTGATTCCGTAACAGTGACCAATAATGCTAGCCATCGCGTCAAAACAATACAAGACGCTAAACGTATGAAAGTATTTTTGCATCGCCATAGTGAGCAGCGAATTCTAAGAGAAGCAAAGGACTTCTGTCTTTCACTTACGTCTATGCTACTGAATTACCTATGAATATTAGATTTGCAAGCTAAGGGAATGGAAGTAGAACAAAGGAGAGTTATGCGCAAAAGTTCTCAAGTCTAACTTCACGTCTTTTTTATCTGCAAGAGCATGCCAGCGTTTCAGTGAGATTAAGCAGCACTTACCACTTGGGCTTTTGGTTCAATAGATATCGACTTAAGGTAGGCACGTCGAGCGTTGTTTTCATCGCCCAGGTTCGAGAGCACAACTGAGGTAGTATTGTCACCTTTGTTATTACCGTTCTAAAAATAATTTTTCACCTGCTATTGCTCCTATGATTTGGGCATCGTCCCGTTTCAGTTCGGAAGCCGCTTTTAGAAAATGTAATGCCGAACACATCAAGCCCATTGCGTGATGCACCAGCCCAAGATTATAGTTGATTCTGAGAATGAAATACATTTTTGGTACGGACTTCACCTACGCCAGACCTAAGCACGTCATTCAAACACGGATGTTGCCTCAAATATTGTTCTATGCACATGAAATTGGTTTCACTTTGGAATACATTTCAAAAAAGATTTAATTGCAAAGGATCAACATGGCAATCAAAGTAAATGTGGACAACTACTATGGTGCTTAGTTATTTGCAAAACTCCGGACAGCAGGTGACTGCGGTTGGAAACGAACGCGCTTTTACCCTTTCCGGGTTCTAACGCGTTCACCACCACACCACGTTGGTCTTTCGTTTCGCTTGTCTCTCAGCTAGTTCTATCGATCTTTTTGCCATCAGCAATCACCCAACAGCGGGATTGATCTGGGGAGCACAAATCGGCAATGAACCCAGTTAAGCTGAGGCCCCAGTTATAATCACAATCTTAACCGTTTTTGTTTACTGCCTACTCTTTTTAATGGCAGGGTATATTGCGAAATATAACTTTAATGAAGCTGAGATATTTGCAAAACTCTGGACCGCAGGTGTCTATGGTGGGGAACGAACGCGCTATTGTCCTTTCCGGGGAGTAACGCGCTCACCACCACACCATGCGGGTCCTTCGTTTCGCCTGTCTCTCAGCTAGTTCTATCGATCTTTTTGCCATCAGCAATCACCCAACTGCGGGATTGATCTGGGGAGCACAAATCGACAATGAACCCAGTTAAGCTGAGGCCCCAGTTATAATCACAATCTTAACCGTTTTTGTTTACTGCCTACTCTTTTTAATGGGCGTTTCACAACATGCCCTGCCATTAAAAATTGTAGTAAGCAGTAAATGAAAAAGTTATCAAATGTGGACAGTTTTGTAAACAATGACTGCTGCTTTTGCTAAGCTGATTGTTGCGATTTCCGGTTAGCGAAAAATCAAACGACACTGAAGACAATAACAGCTCCGAAAACAAACCGTTAGAGTTGCGCAACCCCTTTTTCATAACGAACTGTGCTCGTTGTGGAAGCGATCCAATACTGACTCGACTGGTTTGTATTGGGCAAATCTTGCTTTCGAGAATCTGATGCGTAACTTGGTGTTAACGAAAAAATATCGAAAATCCTTTGAGCAGCAAATAAACTACAAGGAAGACAAACACATACAAGTCTGTATGTCCCATGTACGAGTGGACATCCATTCATGTCGGGCTGGATATCAATGAATTCATTCCAACTGGTGCTGGTAGTAAAATTTTCAGATGTTCTTCGCACGAGTTTATTATACTACAGAAACGCTTAGTATCCCAGATCCGAAGCTCCGATCTACGTCAACGATCGGAAATCAAAGATGCCGTTCTATACGCCAAACAGTCGAAGATAAGGTGGGCCGGACACGTAATGCGTATGAATGATAACCGATGGACAAAGGCTGTTAGTGACTGGATTCCTCGGGATGTCAAACGTACTGCAGGAAGACCACCGACCCGATGGTCAGAGTTCTTCACTAAAAGCCTAGAAGAAAGATATGATGCTCGACGAGTCCCTAAAGCGAGGAGGACCCATTGGGTTACTCTTGCCCGCGATAGGGAAAAATGGAGGATTTACTGGCGCCCGCTCGAGTCACTCGACGATCAACGGGACTACAGGTGATACAGGTGATCCCACTATGCTCTCATTGGTAAGCTAATGCGGCGAATGCGGACCAGTTTGTTGGATCTAATTTGTGTTCGACAGCTTGTGCGTGCGTATGTATTTTTAGTATTTATGCGTTGTTTACAGCAAAGATGATTTCCATGAAAGCTGCGTGTGCACGGAGGGTCTACTTAAAGCTCACAGCCGAGATTAGCAGCATATCAGCAAATGTTGAGAAAGTCCTCGTGTTAGTGCTACGTGAGAAACATTATTTTGGTCCTTCCTGATCAGAATACTTGAGTTCTTGCTCAGAAGTGAAACATGAAATTCGATTGCCTGTCACCGCTTCCTACAGTCCCAGTCGGCAATACGGGGTTTCGATGATTGTACGTCGCTTAGCAGTGTGATCGTTGGTTATCCTCATTTAGCCTCACTTGAGTATTTTCAGATAACAATAGGTACGAGCAATCACTGATGAGAAGGATTGACTACAGATGGATAAGAATAACAACAGAATATACTTTAAGATGATTCGTTCTCAAACGCTATCACGTTCGACCACTTTCAAAGTGCTTTCAGCATTGGCGAAGTAAGTGTAATTTCGGCAGGATAAAGATTTATGGACCACGTGGCCATAAAGCACGCCCTCAAATGAAAAGAATGAATTGAAAATACTCCGGATTCCGCATGACCGGTGAGGACGAATTGTTCAAGTATCCTAATAACCTTGTAAATCAAAGAGATTTCTGAGAACTTGTAACCATTAGCCAATCAGCCATCAATATCCCCTTATAAGTCTGACAAAAATGGTACATCATAATTTAACAATTACGAATGACTAGGTTATAGAGCGAAAAAGTGTCTGATCTGTCCTTCTGGGTACGTTTATGTACTGCGATAAAGCTATCAGAAAACTCGTACTTGTAATCCAGTGGGCAGATGAACAAAGCTTTTTTCAGACAACTATGTGCTTGAGCCAGTCGTCCCTTCGCGAACAGACACACGCCTATATTATTCCACAGGCAGCCGTTGTAGTCACAAACATTTACAGCCACTCTGAAATAGCTACTCCAATTACGAATTGACTTTTATTTGTAATTTCAAGTAACTGATTTGCACCCTATGACAAAGAGGCTGACTACTTGATTGTTTGAAAGCACTAGTTGAGCTTGGCATTTGAGAATTTGACACTGTCGTTTCAACGCACTTCCCAATGGTTTACCGACTGATCGTAGCTGTACTCTCTAGTTGAAACTAACCTACTTATAATAAAAAATTTCCTTGTCAACAGAGCTATTCAGCTGAAGAGTTGGATATCTCAAACTAGAAGGAAAGCTAAAAGTAGACCAATTGAAGAAACCGTCGCGTCCCTAGAAGACATGTTGTTGGAAAGCAGCTATCCTCCTTACTATCTACTACCGGGATGGGGCAATCCCGTGTGGTGTTGGTTCGAGAACGTCTCAGAACAGATTTACAAAAACTGCGAAGAAAAATTCCTATCAATCAAGAAAGGCATATTAGTGTACAAAATCCTAGTACCCATTAACAAGTATTTAAGGGTATGGTTGGAGCCATTACTTACTTGGATACTTGGATGGCCCGTTCGCATTGATCGTGGGGACCCCAACATAATTTCCATTCTACGGAGATTTGCTGATTTAGTGTTTTCCTAGAGTCCCGATACCAGCCTGGCCAAAGTCTGCCGCAGGTCGTCATCACGACAGGCAGTCGCTGC
Source organism: Angiostrongylus cantonensis (assembly GCA_009735665.1). Lineage (NCBI taxonomy): Eukaryota > Metazoa > Nematoda > Chromadorea > Rhabditida > Metastrongylidae > Angiostrongylus > Angiostrongylus cantonensis. The sequence continues at coordinate 1,677,464 of MQTX01000153.1, read as the reverse complement.
CTTTGTAGATTAGAGGGAAATTTGCCACCATGCAACTAGTTTGATACCTTGAGGGTGGTGGATCCTGGTATTGGTTTACTCTTAGCTAGGCTTCCTCATGGAAACGCCGCATTCTGTCAGCTTGAGAAACTCCGCCAGTGGGATGGATTCCTCGCTGTACATCGTAACCGGACACCCAGGAACACTACCCAGGCACAGTGAGGCGATAAACCGTTGTGAACCACTACAACATTTAAAATTTTTGCAGAGATGTAGATCAGTATCCTAGTTCTAGCCGCAAAAATACAGCGAAGAACGATAGTATTTAAGTTTCTCCTTTAATATTTTGCTGTGCTCACTTCATTTATCAAAATGTCACGGTGCAGTGAAAACAACGGTATTACCCTTAGTAGTATCTCTTTTAGTCCTTTTTAAGTTCTTTTGCAGGGTGTCCTTGATTCAGAGTCCTAATAGATAATGTAATTTTAAATGGTGACAGTGTTAACTCTAATACAGAGCAGATCACTCGTCAGTTTTGTTGGTCGACCGATACCGATTCAACTGCAGACATACGAAATGGGTCCTGAAGGGTTCAAATTAGCAGAATTTCATAACCGTACTTAGATTAAGGAATGTTTAAGAGCGAGCTCCTCCTCTACCGTGACTTTTCAATAGGGGCACCTCAATCTCGTTTCTTACGTGGAGTTCAGCATAATGAACTCTATCGTTTCCGTATATCTTACTTGATAAGAATGAAAATTTTTTATTTTGTCTATATTATGAAACACTCAAATAACTGCTTATGGCGTAGAACTCTTCAGTTGATGGTACACCAAGTCAACTTAGTTCGACTTGATTTTGGACGGCCTTTTTCGATACTAAGGCTTCAGTTTTCCTTCCACGGGCATACTTCCTAATGCTGCGTATTGCATGCACATCGAAATATGTCTATTTTGCCCGAAAATTACAGATAACATTGGTGGCCGAAAATTAACCAACATCCATCCCCTTAAAAAGGGCACCTTCAAAGAAAGTTCTCGAGTCGAGTGATGCGACCTCCAGTGGATTCGATTCGCTACGACCACGAACACCCTCACCGCTATAACGAATAGCACGGGACCATCGACTCTAGTCAACGAGCGTCTGGCGTAGGGGCCGAAACGTTAGAAGGATAAAAGCTTTCTACCAATCTCGTGTCAGTTCAATAATGTAGAAAATTATCTATTATGTCAATTATATTCCCAATTTTTGCAAATGTTAAACCAATATGGCAGTAGTAGTGATTTGGATAATCATGATCATGGTGCTGGTCCGACCTAGCCCCGGGCTCACAAAGTCGCGTATCCATTCGAGGTCGGGAAATTGGTACCAGACGCGCCTGGGAAAAGTTTGTTTTCCGCATTCTAAATGGAAACGCTTTAGCCAGGTCGTCTTAGAGCTCCACGGAGAATTAACTCGAGCAGCATTCTACGATATTCATGACGAAAGCAAAGCCCTCAACTAGCAGTCCACATGCAAAAAGTTTGCAAGCCCTTGTGGATTATATAGGCGAGGAAACGAATCGAATGCGAAGAGTGTCGGGATGTGAGATTTGAAGGTAGATCGTTTAACTAAATACTATCAATAGTTTTGGCGAAATAATTTTCGCATGGCTTGTATACTTTGAAGAATGAATATGAATACAATTTGCTATAAGTGACCTAGAACCACATAATTACTTTGAAGTGGTTCGAGTGCAAGCTTTTGACTTTACCATACCACCCATGAAGGAATGTTTATTTAACACTACGAAAGTTGCTTTTATTCCGCTACAGGAGGACGAGGCACATGGATTCCCAAATAACCAGTACTATTTTTATTTCATTAAATCGAAAAGAAATAAGAGTACCATTCTTATCCGAGTTTAAGACAGGACAGAAATCTGACCGAGAGAATGAGCAAGGAGCTCAATGGTGCAGTGGATATCACGTAAGTCTTCAAGGAAGAGTAATCACGGGTTCAATGCGCTCATATCTCTGTCGTGTTCAAGAGACTTGAGGAAAAAAACGAAATAACTCGACATCAATGAACTTGTAAGTCCGACTGATTTAATACTTATTTCAAAATTTTCAATTCAAGCACAAATAAAAACAATTGCTTAGAACAATCTTGGAATTTTAATGAAGAGCTTCGTACCTGTACTTGTTCAGTGCCACTTCGTGATCTCCATGAGCTTGCATAATTGACCCAGCTGCCAAAATGCTCTAGAAGAAGTAATCTCCACCTTTGCTGCTTACAATTCTTCTGCCTCCAATAAAATAAAACCTATGCTTCGAAGAGCGAATAAATTTTGGGATCTATCATGACGAAGACTTATATTCATTTAATTGCTCTATATGTTTTTACAAGCTGCTCATATTGAACTAATGCGAGATTTAAAAGTTGTCGTTGTTGTTGTTGCTGTTTTTGTTGTTGTTGTTGTTGTTGTCGTCGTCGTCGTCGTTGTCGTTGTTGTTGTTCAATGCCTGACGTTTCGACGACTTCGGCTTCCTCAGAGCCGTACTGTTGCGAGTGCTGTGGATTTAGAGTTCTACTCGGAAACACCACGGCTCTGAGGAAGGCGAAATCGCCGTAACGTCAGCCATTGAATAACAACAGCAACAACAACAACAACAACAACAACAACAACAACAACAACAACAACAACAACAACAACAACAACAACAACAACAACAACAACAACAATGACGATGACGATGACGACGACGACAACTTTTACCGACCTCCCAACAGCTCAACAAGGGCAGTTTGTAAAGACATATAAGTACGTCGATAATTTAAACTTAGGTTTATAGAAAGTCGGTCTTTTGAACATTTGATTACCTTCATTTTTATGCAAGACTCACGACTTTTCAAAGTTAAGTTCAAAAACAAGCCAAAATTTTGGATATTTCCAGAGGCTACACTTTCACTTTTTTAAAACACAGTCAAAGGTATTGTAGAAACAAGGCTGCTTAAAAGTGGCATAAAGTTTTAAAACATTCTAAGCATCTTAAAACCGACTTTCATTAAGCTTCGGTAACAATAAGCAATAATTTTCTACATGACCGAGCTGACACGAGGTTGGTGTAAAATTTTATTCGGGTAACGTTTCGCCGTCTTCGCCTTCCGTAGGACAGCAATGATCCGAGTCAATGGTCCACACCTGTTCGATGTCGGATTGAGTTGAAATCAGTGTGGAGGACTATTTCGTCGGTCCCAGCAAATGAACTGCAGACTGCTACAGGACGCACTGCTGGGCAAAAAATCAAATTATATTGAATGATGGCAATAGATCAACATCCGTCCTGAAAAAAGGGTACCAATGAGTGAAATTCCCCAAACAAGCGGAGCTCCACCGGTTGATTCGATTGGATGCGACACGAACACACACATATCGACAACGACCAGTTAAGGACCATCGACTTGGATCAGCGGTGCTCTGTGCAAGGCGAGGACGACGAAATGCTAGCCGAATAAAAGTTTTATACCAACCTCGTGTCAGCTCAATCATGTAGAAAATTATTTTCGATGAATATATTGTTAGATTGTGTGAAGAATCTGAACAGCTTTTCCACTTTGCAACTTTGTAGGGACACAGCAATAATTAGTCGCAATATTCATCTCCTACGTATTCACAAATCATGCCTACTTGCAAGACGTCCTCTGCTTAGAAATTTCGAGCTCATGAAAATAAAAAAGGTATATGACATTTCTGAGTTGTTCCAAATTGGTAAACGCCAAGCCTCCCCCTTCTTTCCAAGTAATTACTTAGGAAGTGAAAAAATGATAGTTGAAAGAAGAACAGCATCATGTATACGGCTGATAGAGCGAAAATTCTCACTCAAGTTCTGAAATCGCATTCTTCAAAGTAACCGCTATCAAGGCGAAAGAGAATATTGCCACATTTGGTACTACATTTGTAAACAAACTGAACGAGGTATGAATTTCATCCGCATAGTCGCCCATCATCACAGAGTTGTCTACAGGCAGGAACTTAGAATACATTATCACCTCGAAATTCCAAAAATAACACAACAATCTCATCGTAGGAATTCGCGGGTGGGGTTAGTGTAGTGGCTAAATATGCAGTCCATAAAGAAACAAAGTGCTGGTTTGATCTCTTTACCAGCATTCCCTATCTCCATGATTAGAGCCAGCACGTGAAAATTCGTAGTAGATAGGGATAGTTTGAGAAGTTGATTGCTCATTCGGAGTCGTTGCTGCGCGATTAGTTGGAGAATCAGCCTTATATTCAACCAGCTTGAAACTTGGAGAACATTTAGACTTATTTTGAAGACCTCCGCATGTATTTAGAACTAATTCTAGAAAGTCCTATTTCTGCCCACAAATTCAGTTATTTGGTAGTAAACCAATGCCAAAGAACCCACTGAGCTATCCGTGGCTATCTTGCTGTAAAAAAGTGACTTCACGTTAGAACAACGGCGTTCTTCGTGTCTTTCGAGCAAATGGAAGGGTTAATCGACTAAATAAGGAACCAATGAAGGCTTTACTGAGGCTCGCTCAAGTTACTTAGTGACTGGCAGAGTTACGGGTGATGCGGGTGAATTCTAACTGCATTTTTAAACTTTTCTCACAACAAAGTATTCACGTAATATTGATTTAGTGTCATTTGATCTCACAAATCTTTCAATCATTGAGTTCTGCATAGAACGAATTCATTGTTTTATTTTTGAAACGAGCTGACATTTGAGTTCTGAGTAAGTTTTGAGGCTTTGGCAGAGTGTTAAAATAGGGTCATTGCACAAGCTCAACTAAACCAAAATCATCGCGATCCTTTAGTTTTCAGAATTCAGAATTTTCACTGTCAAGAACTCCATCACACCTTTGTCGTTAACACCATTGAATCAATGCGAAGAATTTGATCAAAACATGAACAGAAATCACTGTTGGTTTTTAGCTTGACTATCCGCAAAAGTGGAAAAAGAAAAACCCAATGCATTGATACCTGCTGATGGGTGGAATCATAGCTGAGCGCTTTTCCTAGCATTGAAAACGCTGGGTCTTCGTTGTTGTTGCGTAAGTACAACATTCCCATCCTGAACATCACGTCCAAATTCTCGGGTTCAAGCTAAAATTTAGGCCTCTTCTTTATTTAAAGAAATCTTCACTATGCCTGATTACCTGAAGTGCTTGTTCATAAGCTTGAATTGCAGCTGTTGTCTCACCCAATTCGGCCATCAATTTGGCTAGAAACACGATCAGTTCAACGGACTTCTGCAGCGATGGGGCCTAAAAGCTTTGGCGATCTTGACGTCCAATTGAGTCCCTCTATTCTGCAAAGTTTCATTCGCACTAACAGACTAGTGCAATTCATCCAATTATAATTCATCCAAACTACCAAAAGCGTCGTCAAGTAGTCCTGTAGCCAACGGCCACGCTATTCCTCAGATGAAGCATGTCGATTCATATGTGCATTGATGTAAGGTACCATCACTGTTTTCCAATATTGTCATTTTATTAAATGATTTCAAATTTGATTATGGAAATGGTGCGAAAACCAGATACTAATTACGTGTGAATTGCTTCATATCGTTTTTCATTCAAGTGGAAAATTTACTTCCAACGTTGAAGTGAGAACCGAGGTTGGCCCTCTTATGAGCGATCAGGATCCGCTCTAGGAACTGGATGGAATGTTAAACGCTGGAAGAAGGCAACAACGTGCTCCTAAAAGCAGATTGACTCATGGGGTGCATTAACCATTTTTTATCCCCTCATGCATGTCGTCTCGCCTAAATCCCTGAAATCAAGCGACTGTAAAGGATATTGAATGCGACTTGAAGTTTCTTCCAGCAAGACAGACCAAGGCGTCACCGCAGGCATCTAGCAAGTTCCCAGTTATTACCGCTTTATCAGAAATATAAGTAGATTAACTCAATTCTATTTACCTAATCTTAGAAGGAAATTGTTAAAGCGCCGTTGTGGAACATGATTGCGAAAGGATTGCTATAATCCTAGCTCTGATCATACATAATGATAGGATTAAGCAAAAGATTATTGGATTATGGAAGCGTATAGCGCAGTGATTGGAGGACCCCTGCGATACACATGGATTCGATCCCAGGCCCGAGGTTCGGCAAGTCTTCCATCACTTCGTGGTCGGCAAATTGGTTCAGGATCTGTATAGGTGCATAGCAGCACTGATACGATACATCAGTGTGCCACTGCGAGTCATTATATAAGCCAGAAAAGCATTCAGTCACCTCCAACGATGCTTAATGAAGTCAAATGCATGGCGCATACCTCAGGAATTGAACAGAGCAGAAAGTTTTATCCTTTCATTACTGTATTGACCTAAGTGAGAAGGCAACATCCATTAAGGACAACAAGGACCACGGAATACTTCGCCACGAAGAAAGAATAGGTAGTAAATAACAGTTAAAGCATTACGAGAGAAAACAACCATCCATGACAAAACCAGACAGAAGTCGACAATGTTCGATTCTTTACGAAAACGTGCTAGGCCACAAACATCGATTCCTTTGCACTTCTAACGAATTGAATAAAATCTTTATGGTTGAAAAAAACATGAGGAAGTGATTCAATGCAGGCATCAACTTTTCCAATCGCCTACGTCTTAATATCATTTAGTGAAAAGAAGATGGAGTCATTCTATCTGAAACTGGACAAATTCTAGGAAGAAAGTCTTTCAAAACGGTCATCAGTGGTTATTTCACTACAAGAATGAATGGGCCCTGAAAAAGGTAAGAAGAATCCCACATCGGAATTACAGAGTACATCACTAAATTCTCATATTTATTGATCCATTTCATTCGTGATACTAGCACAAACAATAGCTGCAAGCGGTTAGTCCACGATATGATAGCAACAAATCATATATTAGCTGCTCTAAGTTTCTGTTTTTTGGACCCGCATAGTGCTGTGGTGAAACTGTTAGCCTCCGGAAAGGGTAAGAGCTCGCTCGTTCCCCACCACAGCCACCCGCGGTCCGGAGTTTTCCAAATATCTCAGCATTATTGTACCCTTAAGTTTATTCGTTCTTTAAAGGACAACGCCGAGAAATCGTTCTTACCTGCAATAATACATCACGGGCTTTCCCACATGTGTTGAAAAGGTCAGTGTCCAAGTGATAAATGGCTCGAGCCAGCCAGTAACAAGCTTTCTATAAAGTACATTGTGAAACACATAATTGAACTGACTTAAAATCGCATGGTGAGAATAGAGCATGTGTTATGGGCAACTGGAGATGTGAGCGAGTGAAATGCTCAATTCCTTTGGAATGGTCCAATGTTCTGCTACGGTCATCCGAAAAATGCGGATTTCCTCATATGAGGGTAACCAACAAAACAATTGAGTAATTCGGTAGCTCACATCTCAGTTAGTCCATGACCCACTAAATGGTCCTTTCGAACAGACTGTGAAACCGAAAGTTTAATTTCAAGTATAAATAGCCTACCGAGTCGTTGGGGTCTCTCTTCACCGCTTTCTCAAGGTACTCCACCGCAACTGTGTGGTTTCCCAGTAGAAAGTGAACTCGTCCGATGTTCGTCAAGTACCTTTACGATTTTTGCTCATGTCTTCATTTTTATTTTTTTGAACAGTGACTAGATTACACTTTGAGATCTTTCACACTCATTGGTTACTACCAATTTAAAAGGTTAGCGTTTCTCATAAATTTCCAAACATGGTGGTTTAACGTTTCACTAAAAATTTTAAAAATTGATGGATACGACATATGAGAAGGAGTGGATATGGCTTTTTGAATAGGAATAAAGGATAAGATAAAGCTCTCGGCGATGATCAATCCTTGAGAGATGCGCCATGCATTCGACTTCATTAAGCATCGTTTCGAGCTGATTGAATGCATATCTGGCCTTTACAATAATTCGCGATGGCCTAGCTATGTATTGAGTCAGTGCTGCTATCCTCCAGGACAAGTCTGGTACCAATTGCTGACCCAAGAGAGATGGAAGGCTTGGTGGACTATGGGCGTGGGGATCGATTCCGCGTGTGTGTTGCAGGGCGCTTCCGACCACGGCGCCACACGCGCCCATTGAATGAGAATAGTCATCGAAATTTCTAGTACTCATTAGCTTTGAGGAGACTTCTATTACAGGCTTATGGCTCTGTAGGATGATGGCTGCAGGATAAAAAGGGGTAAGTGCATGGAACTAAGGAAATACAGGTCATTTAGGTATCTAAGCATTAGATCTAGTCAGCGTAAACGTGGGCATAGTTGTTCTAAAATGAAAAATGGAAATCTGTGCATCTGGTTAGTAGACCTCTTAATGACTTACAAAGTTGAATTTGCGGACATGCTAAGAGCCTTGTTGAACCACGATAGCGCTTCCTCTAACTCGCCTTCTGCACGAGCAATTACTCCTCTCATATAAAAGGCGAACTCACATTGATTCGAAAATTGATCTAACATCTCCTGAACAACAACTACATTGGAATCTAATAAATCTGTCACTCGAGGGTTTATCTTTCAAGAAACTTCAGTATAAATAGAAGCAGATGACTGCTGATTCACAATGAAGAAAAAAAGGTGAAAATAAATTAGTGGGAAAGTGCACAACTTACTGGCCTCGGGCCAAAGAACTAGATCCTACGGGACATTTTTTTACACCAGCAATGTAAACAATAAAGTATACATAAAGTGTTTGAAATGCCTCCTCTTAGTTTTAACACAGGCCTCCAATCTCGAATTCACGGAACCGACAGTTCGAAACAGGCAGTTCGTACCAATACGCCTTGGGTGAATTCGTGTTACAGAATGTTGAATGATTGACTTGTTCCCCTTTAGTTTCTGCTTGGGGCGGATGACCCAGCAGTAATGAAGCCGGTCATTGCGAACATGGTGCTAATTCGATTCCGTTTCGAACCAACGAAGCTTCTCATCACTCCGGGGTCGGAAAATTAGTGTCGAAGTGGTCCGGAGTAAAAAATCTGGAGTAATTTCCTTTCTGATCGCTTACTTTGGCGAACAAAACCCTTTTGCTACAGTTCTTGTGGTCGATTAACAGTGTATTCAATAAGATGTTGTGGCGGACATCGACAGAAAAAAAATTCTGTCCTACACTTGAAAATGTATAGAAAAATATTTCTCCAACCAGTTCATTGACTGAAAATTTTGCAGAAAATTGGCCATTATTTCAAATCTAATCGCCATAATAAACCTTTACTATTATATGATCTACAGGTACAGGAAGTACCGAAACAGACACAGAATTGGTTGCAACACAATTCCAAATGCAGCAGTGTTTATATGACGAGTCATAACCTTCCAACGGTTTACCTCATCGTTGCTGTAAGGTATTACTGGGTGTCGGACCGCCATGCACAGCGGGCGATTCATCTCCTTGGCAGAGTATCCCAAGCTGAGAAGGAGTCCGGTGATTCCATCAGGAGGCCTAGCTAAGAGTAAACCAATACCACGATCCACCACCTTCCTGGTATCAAACCAGTCGCATGGTGGCAAATCTCCCTCCGATCCACAAGAGCGGCTTGCGGTGATGACAACTTGGGGCAGACTTTGGCTGGGCTGCTGTGGGCACTCCCAGGGAACCATAATAGCTAAACCAGAAAGACTCCGAATAACGGACAATATGCTGGGGTTCGCACAACCAGTGAGGATGGGCTGTCCAAATACCGAAGTAAGTAGGCCACAGCAACATATAATAAATGAGAGCATACATGCCAACATGCTATACAATGATAGTGCAAGGTCTCTTCTACAATCCTGTCATGTTCTCAATCTCTTAAGTCTTCCAACTGTCGAAGAATTATTGTTTGTTGTCTAAAACCCACCAAATTTGTAAAGTTTAGAAAGTAGGAGTTGTCCCATGCTGCCGACAGCTAAATTAGGATTCATCGCGAATGTGTTAATAATCGAAGCGAGATACTCTAAGACATTTAGCAATTCATTAAGGCTGATTTCGTCGTTTGAACTAGTTTTGGCTAACAGAATTTTGTGCTAGTGCTTAAGAACGACCGCCTCTACATCAATTTTTCTTTCGTCTTAGCACAAGTTGGTAATCGGGACAAAGAGTTTGAACCCATAGCGGAGGTCCAGAGTTTAGCTTGGCTCCCGAATGGAATACAAGTGATTTTTCGTTGCACAAATGATTTTTTTGGCATTAAAAAGTAGTTATCAAGGGCTTCAGGTGTTGTGTTCAAGAGGATAGTATTGCAGGAGAGACTCTCCTCTATCGTTCTATGAGCATGGATGATATGTATGCTCCTTCACACTATGTGTTACTGTGGTCCACTATGGAAATACATTTCTGTTGGGAGTTGAAAGCATTTTGCGCCCGATCTTAAGTCTATTTCGCTTTTTTTAATATTTCCACACCCAGTAGAATAATTGTAGTCATTAAAAAATAAAATAAACATCAATCATTAGCCAAATTACCGTTCAATGGACATGCCCGAAAAAAAGGCTCATTGTAAATAATTAGGTGTAGGAAGTGTTTTTTCCGAACTCATCCTCTTATTTATATCTCCTTTCAATTAACTATCGAATGAATATACATAGTTTGGTACAAGAGCTCTGGAACCCATTGAACTGGAGATGAACATCATGCTGTCCACATCGTCAACTCCAGCCGGCAATTATGGACACTATAGCATCTCCCACTGATTCCACCGACCATGAGGGATCCCGAGCCGGTTAGTCGTAAGGCTAAGTGGCACGCCCCCAGGTGGCGGATAAGGTGTTAATCGGACCAAAAGCGACATTTGCTTCCCTGAGACGCAGGTGGATCCAGGTGATGGACTCCCTGTTTTTGCTGCGCCGATTTGGCACATACTTCCTGTGTTTACGAGGCGTATCTATGCCTGCATCCGTGCTTGTGTTCTCGTTTACGCGGATTGCATTCTATGAGTCAATTCGGCAAAAGGCTACAAAAAGGTAAGAGGGAAATATGTGGGAAGCGGTTAGAAGTCGCCTCCAACAGTTAACCAGCTCGACTATTCTGGAAGGGACTGGAAAGCAACTCGTGAGTTTACGTTGCCTTCACGTTCAGAGTTCAGCAAGCTATACGTGGGTATGAAAAAGCTAAACACAGCAAAATAAACGGGCCTTATTCTCGCAAGCCTGGACGAGCAACCGACTCGGCGCCATAAGATAGAACGAGTACAGTGAGGCTGCTAAAATTTCAGGCTCAATGGAAGCTGCCTGGATTACAAAGAACTATGGTGACGATCTGCACCTACAATGCACGTACACTTGCATCCGAGTCCTCGATAGAAGACTTGCTCATGCAAGCAAGAAGGATAAGGTAAGACGTCATCGGCCTGGTCGAGACGAGACGACGCCACCCATTCAACGCCGTCTATGATACCGGAGAGGAACTGATCCTCGAAACATGCAACAGTAGAGTCGGCGGCGTCGGCGTTCTCGTCAACACGAGTTTGTCAGGCTGGATTCATTCGAACAACTTACAACCCGAATCAGACGTTTGCGATTAAAAAGGTGTGGATCAACACCGGCTTTGACAATTTTCGTCGTTTACGCGCCAACATCAAACCATGACGAAGAAGAAGTCGAAGCGTTTTACATGAACTTGGAGAAGTTCCACAGAGATGACTATACATTCTTCAAACTCATCAGAGATTTCAATGCCAAAATTGGACCAAGAAGAACGTCTGAAGAACGTCAAATTGGGACCCATGGAATAGAATGGAACGAACACAGTGAGCAGCTAACTGAGTTTGTCATGGCGACAAACACCATCCATGGTAACTCGCAATTCCAGAAGCCCCACCATCAATGCTAGACGTAAGAGACTCTGAATGGAGAGTACCATATCGAATTAGACCACATAAAAGTAAACAGAAAATTTTGCCTATTTCTCTGTTGCCCCAAAATTCTACTCGGGATCAGACCACCGTTTACTTCGTGCTAAATTCTATATCTCGCGGAATGAAGAAGAAGCGGTTAAATTCAAAAATCGAACTCCAAGAACCACCTCAAACTGGGATTTATTCAATTCATTAGTCGGGTGTTGGGAAGATGCTGTTGTCGATAACATCGACGAGGAATGCGATCGGCTCATTGGACATCTTCACGTTAGCGCCATGAAAGCTGAGAGTTCGAAGGTCACCAAGAGACGTCTGTCTCCAAAAACACTAGCGTGTTGTTATTCAAGAAGGGCGATCTACACGATATAGGCAACTATCGCCCAATCTGCTTGCTGTCTACCGTCTACAAACTTTTCACTCGAGTCATCCTAAACAGGATTGGCAGAACACTGGACGAAGTACAGCCATGCGAAGAAGCAGGATTTCGAAAAAGATTTAGTACGATGGACCACACTCACACGTTAACAAGGCTCACTGAAGTATCGCGAGAGTACAAAAGACCGCTCTGCCTCACTTTCATCGATTCACAAAAGGCCTTTGACTCAATTGAGATGGAAGCAGTCATGGAAGCCCCTGTAGTCAAGGAGTCCCTACTCAGTACATAAAGATTCTTCGTGAGCTGTACAAAAATTTCACAACCAAGATTTCACCATTCTACAACGATATTAACGTTGACGTCAAGAGAGGAGTTAGGCAGGGCGATACAATCTCGCCAAAATTATTTACAGCCACCCTCCAGAACGTCATGCGAACATTGGAATCGGATAATATGTTAGTGAAAATCGATGGTCGGCAGTTACATCACCTTTGCTTTGCTAATGATATCGTCCTTATAACATCAAACATTAGCCAAAAGTAACGTATGCTTACCGACCTTGATAAAGCCTATAGAAAGATTGTTCTTCGACTAAATCTCACAAAAAAAACTATGTTTGTGAAGAACGGATTGGTTTCGTTTGCCCCATTCACGTTCAACGGAACGAGTATCTCCGAATGCTCCAGTTATGCTTATCTAGTTTAGGAAATAAACATGTTGAACGACTTAGCCCCAGAGTCCAGTAGAAGGAAACGAGCGGCTTGGGTAGCTTTCAACAGCATCAAGGATTTAGTGAAGAGGACAAAGAACACCTGACTACGTGCCCACCTTTTCGACTCAACGGTACTTCCTGCTCTAACGTATGTGTCAGAACCTTGGAAGATGTCTAAGCAGTATGAAAGATCACTTAGCGTTATCGAACGCACAGTCGAAAGGATGATGCTAAGAATATCCCGTTTTAAGCAAGTAAGGGATGGGGTCCGACCTCCGTCAACGATCAAAAATCAAAGATGCCGTTCTGTACGGCAAGCAGTAGTAAATAAAGTGGGCCGGAGACGTAATACGTATGAATGACAGAAATGAAGAATGGATGGACAAGAGCCGTTAGTGACTGAATTTCTCGGGGTGTTAAACGTACTGCAGGAAGACCTCCGACCCGATGGTCGGAGTTCTTCACGAAGAGCCTAAAAGAAAGGTATGATGCCCAACGAGTTCCTAGAACGAGCAAAAGCCACAGGCTACTCTTGCACGCGAAGGGGAAAAATGGAAGATTTCCAGGCGCCCGCTCGAGTCACTTGATGATCAACGGGACTACAGATGTTACAGGTGATACAGGTGATATCGTCTATACCGGGCGTTATCAGTTAAGCTTTTGTCCAGTGGCTGCACCTTACTCCTTGTTATATAGGAGATGCTCAGTAAACAGGACGGTGGACACGATTTCATACTTCCTAAGGAAAAACCAGCCACCTGTTTAAGAAAGACGCTGGAAAACGTAAGCGTTAAAAGAAAACCAGAATTTCAGATAGTGTTTAAAAAAAGCTCAGGCGTGCATTCACGTAATCTTAGCGAATGCGAATCACTGTTACACTCACTCCAATCAGCGATTTGCACCCAATGAAATCGCCCTTGACGTAGAGTCGATATAGGAGCGCGTTGGATCCCTCGAAATTAAGCAGTTCGTAGTTGGGCTTCGATTTAGGCGCAGTGGTCTCGGGAACTGGTTGCTTCTCCTGAGTGTGTAAGATTTAACTAGGTTTAAGTTCAAAATTTGAATAGCACAATTTCAATTAGTGTATTCATGACAATGAATGGATTATAGTGTTCGCACCGTGAGCGAATACCTAGTTTTTCAACAGTTGTGGAATGCACTGAAATCAATGCACTCTGTAAATCGTGCTCTCCTCTGCGAGAAGGAAGGCTTCAACTATGCTCCTCTTTGCAACAGTTTTTTTATTGAGCTGCCCTTACAAAAGGGAATTTAAATCAAGGAGACACTAATGTATTTGGATTTATGCAGCTAAGATATCCCTGTATTGTTCCAATTTTAGTATATGTTCAGGAATGATATCTCTGTAGGAGGTAAATAAAGGATAAGGGACAAAACATACGACATTGATCAATCTCTGAGAGGTGCGCCATGAATTCGACTTCATTAAGCATCGTCAAAGGTAACTGATGCACATTTGGTTTGTACGATGACTCGCGCTGCCTACCGATGTATTATGTCAGAGTGCTACTATCCTCCCAGATAGGAGTGGCAGCAATTTTCATACACCGGAGTGGTGGAAGCACGAGGGGCACGGATCGAACCAAAGACCACGTGTGTACCGCCAAGGCTCCTCCGACCGATGCTCCACAAGCTCCCATCTCCATAAAATAGAGAATGTTCTCTATCTCCTAATGTACTTCCATTCTTCTGTCTGTAAACTGCTTCCTAACATCCATCTTATCTGCCTTCTTCGCAGCTGGATAGAAAGTGCTGTACAGTATGCAAGTGCTGTTGCTGCACCTGTTGCTGACATAATTTCTCTGCAAAACCCCTAACGATGGTAAATGAAATCGAATGCATGGCGCATCCTTCAGGGATTGATCACCTTGGAGAGCTTCATCCTTTACACTTTAGTATGAAGACATCGATCCATCCTCGAGAAGTATGCATTTATAACGGTTAAAGTTTTCCTGGAACTCTTCTCTCCTTTTCAGACTAGATACACTGTCTACATTTTTGACTTCTCAATTCATCTTCAACCTACCAGTTCTTTCCGATCATCTTCCTCCTCTAGTTCTTGTTCCTTCGACAACTCGGTGCCTGCCATCCCGATCGGACTGTCACCGGTTCCTAATGCGGCTGTAACGTTGTAAAATTCTTCGAAAGTGAATGAATGGGACATTTTGTGCACGGAACGAATCGTTATTCGTGAAATCAAGTTAAATGGAGAATCAAAGTGTAGAAGATAAGTCGCACGTCGTTTTCCTAGACAATGCACATCTAATTAGAATCATTCTTTTCCACTGTCCTCGATATTAGAGCAGTGCAAAACAGTCTGCTCAAAGCAATATTTCTAACACTCAAATAATCAGCAGAGCTGGTTGCATAATTTGCACGTTCGTAGTAACGAATGTGTGAAAAGAACGGATGAATATCTTACTCAGAAGGCTCTTCACATGGCAAATGTTGATGGTGAGCAAGCGAGATTTACGATTAGAATGGAAAAGTGAAGAGTGTCAATGAGTAGCCTAAGCGCTGAAGATTCGTTTACGAGATTCGAGCAATCCACGATATTCACTGTAAGCATTTACAACTTAATACTTTGCTAAACGACACGACATCCATACGAGTCATAGGATGCGAAAATTGTAACCGCTTTCAATTTCAAATCAGCATCTCTCAGCTCATAGTGGATTTGGCGAATTTCAATAAACACTATTTACGATCTCAACTCTTTATTTGCTGCCTACCACAATTTTTCAAGTCAGAGTATTATGTGAAATACAACAGTGATGATGCTGAGATATCTGCGAAACTACGGCCCGCAAGTGTCTGCGGTGGGGATCGAACACGCAAAACGAAAAACCAGCCTAGTTGCGAAAGGACTACGTACAAGACTGTTGAATAACTCATTTACGGATTGAAATTCTCTGGATTCGGTTTGACGAAGTCCAACATATGAGGGGATGTTAGAAATACCTCAATCAGATACTAGGCCAAAAGATAAGGACCGAATTACTAACAGTAAGCAACGCTACTGAACTCAGAGCTTGTTTTTCTCGTTGTGGACAACTATTTATGAGCAAACGCGAGCAATATAAAATCAATGACTGCCCCATTATTCACCCTATAACGCTTAGTATTACACGAGGAAAATACTATTCCTCGTTCGGCGATGTCTAGCAGAAGCTCTGCCAAGTAGTCTCCATGGTAACACGGTAAAAGACGCCGGCGGTGAGAAAGATCAGTCCAAAGCTGGTCTTCATCGTTAGTTCATTCTCCGTGGAAATTAGATTCAGTGTCGACAAACCAGAATTGTATAGTAAAAAGACAATAATGTCAAGAAAACTACTCAATTCCAACATTATCTTACATCTGTTAACTCTAAAGTGATGACATTCTCACTGTGGAACGGCATGTGCAGTCCATAATGAGGAACTCATTATTACAAAAGTGAATTGTAAGGATGAAAGGTTTAGTACCATTGCACAGTTATCATTGTCTAGCCAGACAGGAATTGTCATCTTGTCTAGTTAAAATCGTGAATACGGGTCCGACCTGTAAAGCACTTGTGAAGGCCACAGCGAAAGAAGTTTATCTCGTAGTGTTCATAAATAACTAATACATCGACAAGAAAGGAGACCTGGATGGTCTAGACAAAGAGGCGGTCTGATGTACGATCTGGTATGACCCACGGAAATGCACTGGAGCAGCTCCTGTAACAAATGCGAATGTCATCCATGTAAAGGAAAGCTGTGCGCGACGCATTTCAGCCACACTTTATAGATGCAACAAAGATTTCTAGCTCTTAATTCTTTGTAAAACAAACGGCAGCGTGATAAAAGGATGAAAGATAGGGCTCTCATCGTTGATGAATCCCTAAGGAATGAGCCATGCATTCGTTTTCATTAAGTGACGTCGGAGATGACTTAATTCATATCTGGCCTTTACAATGACTCGCGGTGGCCTGCTGATGTATCGAACCAGTGCTGCTATCCTCCCAGACAAGTCTGGTACCAATTTGCGGTTCCCGGAGAGATGGAAAGCTTGGCGGGCCATGGGCACGGGGATCGATTCCACGTGTGTTGCAGTGGCGCTTCCAACCACTGCACCGCACAGTAGCATGAAAAACCATAAATTTCCAAGGCTGACTTCCTTGTTAACCTTGGAATTATTTAATAATATCTTTAAACAGCTGATGAGCAAAGACGAACTTGTCACAGCGTTATTTGTTCATCTACTACGACCGACGTTTCAGTGGATTTAGCCTTTTTGAGAGCCTTGAAAAATCAAATTACCTGCAATATATTCGAGCAAACAGCTCCCTAACCTCAGTAGAAAAAACGATATTACCTAATTTTCAATTGCTTTAGACATGAAACGGATTTGTCTCACACACTTTTTGCTCTGAGTCTTCCACGGAGTATTAAATGTGGAGACAAGTGTGTTGAGCTCGCGTGGAACGGTATTGAGCCAATCTGACGTTGAAATATCAGTCTGAGATATTGTGTGGGATTAGGCGTGACAACGAAACATTCTGCTGTACGGTTCATTTATGAATTTTTGGTATTTACCAGAGTGCTTAGGTTTTATTTACTGCCTATTTTTCACACCAGGGTATTCGGTGAAATGCAACTACAATGGTGCTGAGATATGAGCAGAACTAGGATCCCTAATTGAAATTCGAATCAGCGGTAACCCTTTCTGGGGACTCATGTATTACGCACTGTACCACCGAGGCCCTTTCTTTGCTTTTATCTCAACCAGTTTTTTTATCCTAACGATGCTGCCACCACCCACATCATTTCTGTTGACGGGCCATTACTGATAGCACCGTTACTGCAAAATGCTGGCTCAGAAAACAACAAACAAGGACTTAGGTTAATGCAGTAGGCAGCACGTGAGCCTCTGCTACGAGTAAACATGGGATGAAGCTTAACTGAGCTTCTGAGTTTTCCTCACATTTTAGCATGTCATTTCCCAGAGGGCTTCAAGAATCTTATGTGTTGAAGTTTTAGAGTTCTGTGCAAGCATTATGCCACTCCTAGTGTAGTATTTTGACTGACTTTATATTTACCATTTAGGTGTTCTTTCATAGGTACGCAGAGTGGGTCTACTCGTTTCGCCGATGTATTCGTCCCCGAACGCTTTACAAAAGATCAGACAGACCGTACCCCGAACTCATGCATTCACCCTCTCTACCGTTAGGGTATATCATGCAATTTGGAGTTGTACATAGAGGTGGTTACGACCTACCTGGCATCTTAGAGTGTTTACTGCTTATCCAATCACTGCTACTGATCTCTCTAGAATGTACCTTTTTAAGCAATGTTTTATACCGATGGTTCCTTCGTTGGAAATAAAGAGTGGAAAAAAGAAACCTTATTTTCGCTAAACGTATCGTTTTGGTGTATAGTTCTTCGTCCAAACCTATGTCAAGGAGATATCCTATTGTAGCCATTAAATTGAAATTGGCCACTCTTGACGCCAGTTTTAGGGATTTTCCCCTCCGTTCTCTTCCTGTGTACGCACAGGTGAATGTTCGGAACATGTTTCTCACATGCGCCCTTTTTGTGTGAGAGGAGTGAGAGGAGAGGCATTGAACCAGTATGTGCTTTTATTATTTGGCTTTTAGTACCATTTAGTGGCGCATGTTTTCTTGGAGAGGTCACTTTGAACGTAAGGAAATGAAAACCAGTTTTTTTCGGTTTCTCTCGGATAGATGTTGTGTAGTCTGATTGTTCATTGAATAACTCGACACATTTGTCTATCACCTTTGTGTTGAGCTGTCGGCAAAACAATGATCTATATATGTGCAGTAGAGTAACGGTCGAAGATCGATTACTGGCGCGTTTACCTTAGAAATAAAGTCAATAGCAAGACGAGGTACCAATCGTTGTTCCAGTGATAAAGCTGTCATTTGAAATACTTCCTGAACCATTTAATGGTGGACAGGTTCAGGCACTCCTTTAAAAGGGCCATGAACAGCTGAATCGAGAAGCGATACATGTTTGTTGCTCCTTTATGTATCGAGTAGGGTTTGAATAGCGGAATCATTCGACACGTTTGTGTAAGGTGCGTTAACGTCGAAGAGCTCCATCACGTACGCGCTGTCAGTAAACTGTTATGCAAACGATCCAGCAGCAATGTCTAAACAATAAACCTTACTTAGACAATACGATTTTCAGTTTTCGACTTCAATAAACGGTTTATTCTATTTTTAATATCTTCTACGAAAGCGTGGTAGAATTCCTGCTCTTGTATAGTAGAATTTACAGCGAGAACGAACCCTACAAGCAAATAGTGTTGAGTTTCATCGGTAACCCATCTGGTATAAATCAGATTTCCACAATCCCTGTGATGAAGAAAAATTCATATTTCTTCGGAGAATTTCATTAAAATAGTCAAATATCCTACTAGCAGTAATTTGATAGAAGACGACGAATTGTGTTGTGAGGATCCCTACTTGCTCATTCCAGTGATCATGCTGTAATACGGACCGCTCTCGATTGCTTCTACTTTCAGCTACTCAGGAAATACCTCAACATTGGTGATTAGAGAACATGAGCATCGGAAATAAATATTCATTAAGTTTAGGAATACGCCATAAAGTATGACAAATAATGAAAATTAACTGGAAGTAGTTACCAGCCCATCCGAACCGTAAAGCCGTTCTCGTGCATTCAAATGTTAGACCTTTGTTCTAGACGATTTAGCGACTACAGAATACTTAAGACAGTTTGAACAATACGCTTTTACCTCAATGCACTCTATTTCTGACCGTTTGCTCTGCTGTGTGGTAATGCCGACAAGTTGACGTCACCATTTTCGAGGCAGTCCATGATCACGGACAACGATTGAGCGGGAGGGAAAGGAATAAGGATTACGCTGGCATCCTCTCTACCAGTGAAGACGAGCCAAGCGAGTATCCAATGTTCTGCTGAATACAATTTTCGATATAATTTTCATATTTTATCGGTAACGGTCCCATTGGAAATTTTGCTCCGTGTGCAATCTATGGAGACAGTTCCTTAGCTCATGAAGGACACTGTATCCTCCCAGAGTTCCCATACAACACACTTCCCACGTTATTTGTATGCTATTCCATGCAAACGATTATCGTAAAATATACTGTGTAATCACATCAGTTACAGCTCTTGCCACAAATCCATTCCTATAGATATCAGCTCTCCATCTTCGTCCTTCTCTGCTTCATGAATTACTATTCAGTTGTTGAACAGTCCATTTACATGAGCACTATTGACCTCGGTCATGTGATCTGCACAGTCCATTCTACTCACTGATATTCTTGATTCTTGTGGAAAATCACCCCAACCTAAGGTTCCAGTTATGAAGCCAATAAACGTTCCACGCAAGAGGTTAGGAGAAAATAAGCATCTGCCACACTTCAAACAATAAATAAAGTAAAAACATAATCTCGAAAGAAGCCATGTTCCTGCTTTATTTACCATTTTCATTGCGCCGCCCGGCACCGAATGTGTCGTACTGTGCGCATTCCAACAGTTCTCGAATTCGATTCATTTCCTCGCATCCACCATCCGTGAACTTTTTGCCTGTCGTTTCCACTGTTCCTTCAATATTTTTTTTTCGTCTTCGTCGGCTCTGTGGTTGAATGCTGCTCGAGTCGATTCTTCCTCGAATCCTGAGGTAGCCGTGCTAGGACGCTCCTATGTAGGTTAGCAGGAGTAGCGGCCATTGGTTGCGACTACTTTGCGGTTCAACCTACCCATACACTGACTTGAATCTGTCCCAAGCCCACCAAGACTCTAATCCCTTGGAAGTGGGGAAATTTTTCTTGCTTACTTAAGTATCTAGAAGACAATTCTTCATACGTCCCGTAGGCACTTTTCTCACTGACTCCGTTATCATGCAGCCGTCATCACCGCGGAATTTCAAATCAGGCATAAAAAAGCCCTTTTGAAATAGACCAAGCGTGTACAATGTCTTTTCAAAGACGACGTCTAGCGTTACATCCGTTAAATAACCTAGGAAATGAATACAAAAACCACAGCATATGTACTTTTCCGAAAAAGCAACAAAAGTACCAGTACCCAGTAAAGCCAACGGATGCTCTACACCCGAAACGTATACGGTGAAATCAGTGAATCCTTTGTCACCTGTCACCTGTTCTTCCGCTCAATCCTGATTAAAGCGCGAAACGGTTTCCACATGCCCCATTCACATACAACAGTAGCCCAGCTGTTTCTCCTCGCACTAGGAAATCACTGAGTGCTATACTTCTCTTCCAGAGTCTTCGTGATAATTTTTACTAACCATCTATTTGACCATCTATTTCCACTCCCATGTTCTCAGAGTACACTTTTCACATTATGTTCTCGAGGGTCATTACAAGAAATTTCGATGAATTCGTATCATTTTGTTGAATGTCTATGTTTTCGCCGATGGTAATGTCGTTCTAGATTGGTAACTGTGAAATTGTTCTATGACCCATGCAGGATCTCTAGAGAATGAGTAGAGACGCGCTCTGACTGTCCTAAGCTTCCATGACCACTTTTGTTTCAACGTAGTCAAATGCCTTCTTTAGGTCGATGAGAATAAGACAAAGCGGTCTCTTGCACTTTCACAGTACATTGTCTTGTTATCGTGTGGATGTGATCCGTCGTACTGAATCCTTTTTGGAACCCAGCTTGCTCATATAGCTCTCCTTCGTACAGTGTTTCCCCGAACCAGTTCAACATGATTTGAGTGAGTTCATAAACGAAAAATGGCAGACAAATTTGGCGACAACTGCTGACGGTCTGCTTTCATGTTCATCTTCCACTGATTAGGGAATTCACATTCTTACAAGTAGCGTGTGAAGATATTTGTCCCTATACTGATGACGATTGAGGGAAGCAACTTCAAATGTTCTTTGAACATCAGCTTTCTAAAGTTAACACATGAAAATACGTCGTATTTCTCATTGATGATGTCAACAACGACCTCTTCCCAAGAGCCTGCTAGCGATATGAATAAGTAGAAGTCTACGTCGGCTTTGGGATTTTCTTTCTTGGATCGTACAGTTTACATAACCTCGTGGATAACCGGTTGGAGATCCCTCAGGGCAAGAGAGTTGTGGATATCAACATATATGGTTACTTACATTTTAAAATTACCATACCAACTTAAACATTTCTCCATATTTTATGATCTTTTGCCTTCTTTCAAGCAGATAACATCCAGATCCACCACTTATCTTGAATATTATAGACATAATCTCTAAAATGTTTGACATTCGCACATAGTTTTCAGCACGATGGTGTTCCATCACCTTTCGATGACCAGCCTATTGCCACCTGGCACTTTCGAGAAAATAAAAATACTTGAGAAAAAGTATGTGGCTCTAGCAAAGATGAAAGCATTAGACTGTGTGCAAAATCGCTTCGCTTCTTTTAACTTTAAGCTTCAAGCACATTCCTCCGTTTTAGTTCTATTAACCAGAATAAAAACCACTACAATACACAGCATTAAGATGTGGAGCTAAGCTTGCACTTTGTAGAGCCACATAAAACTGCCATGTTTTTGGAATTGGGAAGAACATGCCAATTTACATACATTCGAGACCCCTACATTTCATTCATTCATTTCGTAGTCGCCCACCCGTCATTCACGTACGCGTTCGAATTTGCAACTTTAGGATTTTCTCTTCATCAATGACATAGAATGTTGAACGAACTCATTCTTTCTCGGATTATACGACACTTGCCACAGCGTCATCAACTCTACACTATGCGGAAGCCTTTGAGAATCATGGAAGCTTTTCCCACACAAGTTTGGTACTGATATGCATACTATAGATGAACGGGAGGAGCCAGTTTGGGTTTAACTGCCCCTGATAACTATTATGACTTTGCAAAACTTTATTTAAAGACAAAACATCACTGTTCGAAGTGATAAAACTGAAGTTGTTTTTCATACAACAGGATATGACACCGCTGCTAACAAAAACGGTAATCGAAAGTACGAACAATGAAACATAGCAACCGAAACCCAGTCAAGTCAACGGACTACTTCGTAGTATTCAAGAATGTAGTGTTAATGAAAAATTATGTCGAACTTAAGCGGTGGATCTTCTTGAATCTACCAAGAATTTGACCTATCCCTTAAAATAGGTTGTCAGCTATCATCACAGAAAAAATCTTTCACGATATTAGCGTTCCTCAACTGCTCGTCCAATAGTCGTTTATACTTAAAAACAAAGAATGAGAATCAAAGTTCGAACAAATGAGAATGTTGCTGATGCAGTGTAAAACAACCAACAAGAAAAGCTACTCTCCCAGTAAATTCGCAGTATTTTCGTAATGTCTCCTACTCTGTGAAGAAATAAAGTCGCATACTGAATTTGGTATGACACAGGCTGTAGAACTTAACAGTTAAACGAGGATTGTAAGAAGCTGAGCGCGACTCTTCTTCTTCCAATTCCTCTTCAAAAAAAGGAATCTCACCTATTTGATGTCGATACTCAATCCTAATCTCTTAAGCACCATGAAAAGCTAAAAAAGCTCTTGGTGTTGATCAATCTCTTAGGAATGCAAAGTGCATTCGACTTCATCGAGCATTGTTGAAGGTGATGTAATGCACGTCTGGCCTTTACTAATCGCGGTGACGTACTGATGTGATGAACCAGTGCTGCTATCCTCCCAGACAAGTCTGGTACCAATTTGCTGACCCCGTAAGGATGGAAGGCTTGGTAGGCCACGAGCGTGGGGATCCCATGTGTGTGGCGTAGTGGTCGGTGGCGCCCTGCAACACACACGTGGAGTCGACCTTGACGCCAACAGCCCACCGAGCCCTCCATCCCTCCTGGGTCAGCAAATTGGCATCAGACTTATTTAGGAGGATAGCACCGCTGGCTGGATACATCGATAATCCCACGCGAGTCATTGTAAAGGCCAGATTATGAACTCAATCACCTCCAAACGATGCTTAATGAAGTCGAATGCACGGCACATCCCTCAGGGATTGATCAACGATCAGCTTTTTAGCTGTTACTATTTTTTAAAAAAAAGAGTAGAAAAAACTACAACCGCAGTTTACAAATTGTAACTGCGCTCCCTTATTCCTCTCGATATTTTGAGGAGGAACCCTAATAAATCATTAAGTCGCCTTACCTTTTTGTCTTTCTCTATCAGAGTCGGTATGCAAGTGAGTTTGAACACAGGATCTGTCCGAAACGGACATGCAGAATCTTTCCAGCTGAAGCAAGGTCGATTTTACGATTAACGGGGCCATAGCGGTGGATGTGAAATGACCTGAGAAATAGTTCGGAATTCCGGTACCAACATGCAAAACCACTTACTAGTCTCTTGTTCCAACGAAGCATGTGATAAAAGTAGCGTTCAGTGAACTTACAGCCTGGTCCTTAACCACTGAGTCTACTATCGGTTCAGCTGCAAAACACCTTCACTAACCAAGTGAAATCTTACTGAAAAGAAAGATGACATGAAAGAAAGCAAAGTGGCATACTGCCAAGTACTACTAGGCAATGCTTACTTTTTATTTGCTGCCTACAATTTCTCACGTGAGGGTATTATGCGAAATGCAAGCACGACAATGTTTGCAAAACTCCGAACCACAGGTATCTGCGGTGGCGAACGAACGCGATATTACTTTCGAGAGGCCAACGCGTTAACCACCACACGATTCGAGTTCTTCGCCTCGCCTGTCTTTCAGCTAGTTTTTTATCGATCAGGGGCATCAGCAATCACCCGTCAACGGGATCTAAGGGACTTAACCGAGCTCAATGCCAGTGTGAATTTTTCGGACCAATCCCACTGATGACAGTACTGATCGATAGAGAACTAGCTGAGAGACAGGCGAAACGAAGTACCTGCATGGTGGGGTGGTGAACGCGTTAGCCCTCGGAAAGGGTAATAGTGCGTTCGTCACTCAGTGCACACAGCCGCCGTCTGGAGTTTTGCAAATATCTCACCATCGTTGTGGTTGTACTATTAGGCAATCGGCCATCACTACTTACCTGCATCACGGACATACTCTGAACTCGTCTAAAATATCAAAAACGGAGGAAACAACGATAAGTTCTCCATAAATCTGAATAATAGCATTACCCATGACGCAGTCTGGGCACCAGCTCTTTCCATCGACTTTTGATCCCGTGAACAAAACGAACACTCTACCTTCCGCCGTTGACATTGCTTTCCGCACCTCATCATAACCATTTGTGGTCACTTCATGCATTTCCTAAAGAACATGCTAATTCTTATCATATGGGGACCGAAAGGTAGAATGGGCGCATGAAAGTCTCCAAATAGAAAGCGGATAGAAAACGAATTAAAAAAACGACCATGCGAACGCGACATACTCATAGAGAAACCGATCTGGGAACCTCTCAATAATTCCTGTACTGCAGAAAACCTAGGAAATAGAAAGCCGATCCTAGGAACTGTTCTGTACTGTACTCACTATAGTCGAAAATAGCCGTCGTAGCACTTCAGTAGTGTGTACTACAGATAATGTGCTCTAGAAGACGACCACCTGACGTCATACCAGCATATTCAGCTCGCATCCGATTTTTGTCCTGTTCACGAGATTTTTGAGGGCGTATCTCACTACTGATATCAAATTCTTATTCAGCTTTTCACAACTGAGGTACTTTTTGGACGTTTCATAGGGGAAACACAAACGGAAGACCCCTGAAAAATTCCTTGTGTTGTATTATGCATATCTGCTGGTAAGGAATCAATGATGCCTACAAGTGGTATGCTCCGCTGAAGTGCGAGCATTTCTGCGAGCTATTTAGTCATCTAGTAGTCCAGTGTGGTCTGTACCTAGAAATGCCCTCGGGCAGTGATCACGGCGGACACAGAAGCTGCGTGCGAGTGAGTGCGGAGGTGCATCGTCCTATAGCGTTGAGTGCTTCACACTTCTCCACTTCGATCACCCGTTTGGGTTAAGTAAGACCTCGGTTCTTCTAGGATTGACAAACGAGTCACACTGGTTTCCTTTCATAGTAGGTTTTTATGAATTGGATGAGCCTTAGTGGAATAAATTTTAGGTTAAAATGAAGGCGCTGGGTTAATATCTTGTCCTAATCCATTGATTGGTGTTCCAAATTGATTCATACCTTGTACGTATCCATAATCACATACATTCATACACGCATGTTTTTGTTTCACCCTGCTGATTGTATTGTGAACATCGATTCGTTCAAAAACGAAGGACGAGGTGGCTGGTAAGTGGAAAACGTTAAGAAGTTTTCTGCGAAAAATATACCCCAAGTCTACTCTTACAGAGCGCGGCAACCTCTTCGTGAATGCCATGTTGAGAAAAACGGTAAAAGTAAAGGTTTACATACCAAAGAGTGACGATGTTCATCTGCTGTTCATGTTCATCTACTTAAAGTAACCCACGGGCGGTACTAGCGCTCAACATGAGTGAATGGACTGTTCTGGTTACCGCACGCTCGATGGTTACAGTCATTATAGACGATACGGAAAACTAGTTACCTTTTACGGGTCATACGTATATTAAAAGCATAAAGGGATAAGGCATTCGGATCAATCCCTAAGGGATATGTCATGCATTCGCCTTCATCAAACATAGCTAGACAAAAATTGAATGCACATCTGGCCTATACAATGACTTGTGGCCCGCCGATATATCAGGTCAGTGTTACTATCCTCCCAAACCAGTCCGGTACTGATTTCCAGACCTTGGAGAAATGGAGGGCTTAGTGAACCTAGAACACTGGATCGAACCAACGATCTCGTGTGTATCACAGTTAATCTATAACCACTGCGCTACGCGCGTCTCTTATAACTATTTTAACGCATTGTAACTGTTTATTAGTATTTCATGTTAATATTTTTGAACATTTTTGTTGTTTCTGATCGTCCTCAGTGCACTTTGATTATGCTCCCGAAGGTGTGCTCTTTTCACAACATATTCATCTTCGTAGTACTTCGTCATGATAGCGAGTAGGAGTTCCGCTTGTCGAAATGTACAGCAGACGAGTAATTCCAGAACTTTTATTCCACAGAGAACTGTATCGGTTAGTTAACTGAGTAATGCATGTCTTTTGATCTGCCACGGCTGAGTTTTGTTGATACTGCAGTATTAATTTCAAACGTAATTAATGCTACAGAAATGTATACTTATTTGGATATTTGGTTAGCCCGCTTTCACTGGTTGTACTGGCCGCAGCATAATTTCCATTCTGCGGAGATTTGCTGGTTACGCCATTGTGGTTCCTGGACTCCCGGGGACACTCTAGCCAAAGTCTGCCCCAGGTTTTCACCACCACAGGCAGTCGTAGCCCTTGTGGATCAGAGGGAGATTTGTCACCATGCCGCTAGTTTGATACTAGGACGGTGGTGAATCCTAGTATTGCTTTTCTCTTAGCTAGGCTTCCTGATGGAACTGCTGGACTCCTCGGCTTAGGAGACCCTGTCGGGGATGAGTCACCTCGCTGTACATCGCAGCGCGACACCCAGGAACACCTGCGAGCCACGATGAGGCGGTAAACTGTGAGGAGGGTTGAAATATACACAGGTAAACAATGAACCAATAAAGGAACCATTGCGTTTTTTTTATTTTGTTTCAAACGTCCCATCTTTCGCGTCTATTATACGAATCCCAGCACTTCTTGTATTCGATTCGTCTCCTCTCATCCATCATCCAACAAGGCATTCCACTTTTTCACTTGTGGATTCGGCTGCCTCTTGAGGATTTTCCTTTGGTCATCAGTGCTGGAATGAATCTTTGAGTGCTAGTCGAGTAGTTCCTTTTTTGAGTCTTGAGATAGCTGGATTAGAGCGTTCCCATTTGGATTGCAAAGATTGAACATTTCTCAAACAAGTCTGGTACCAATTTTCTAACCGCGCTAGGAAGAAAGTCTTTATAAGCCCGAGGCGGAGTCGAACCAGCAATATGAATCAATTTACAAAATTGATAAACAGAAACAATGTAAAGAATACCGTAACACAAGACAGTTTCTTTGACGAATGAACTGAGATAAGGAACAACTAACAACGTGTAATCCATGCTCAACTAAGACGAGTCGAGGCTAAGTGGAGCATAGCATGAGATATGAACTAGTAAGTACATAACTGATTAGCAATCCTTATGAATCGCTTTGTATTGGGTGAGGCATCTCTATGTTATGTCTATGTTATCAAAGTCACGTGGTGGCGAATCTCCCCCTGATCCACAAGGGCTGCGACTGCTCGTGGTAGTGAAGACCTGGACAGGCCTTGGCCAGGCTGACCTCGGGATTCCAGGGAACCACAAGACATCCGGCAGGGTTTTTCAACCTGAGTCCAGCTTTCCATATGAAACTAGTCGCATGGTGGCAAATTTCCCTTCGATCCACAAAGACCGCCACTGCTTGCAGTAGTGACGACCTGGAGCAGACTTCGGCCAGGCTGACTTCGGGGCTCCGAGGAGCTAGGCCAGCAAATCTCCAAAAAATAGTGATTATGCTGGGATCCGCACAATCAGTGAGGACGGGCCGTTCAACTATCAAGCATCAAGTAAGTAATTTTACTCAGTTTTACTCATTCTACTCACTCAAATGCCTTGGTAAGAACAGATAAAAGCCTTGTTGCTGATGTGGTTTATTCAATTACGTTAATATCAACGTCACAGTGGAAAAACTAATTATGCCATAAGTTAGCTGTGAGTTCACATAAGCTTGGAGAACTCCGGTTTTCCTTTCGCATATTCGACGAGTGCTTTCTTAGCTGATGGGCCGATACCAACTCGAACTGCAGTGCGCGAGAGCCAGTGCGTGCTTAAATATAATAATAAATGAAGAAAAAATGAAGATAAGTTTACGAAAGTTACAATACCTTGAAGTGAGAGTATCACATTGCTGCTTTACTTGTTTCACTTGGAAAATAGTGAACGCTATCACAAACATGGTACCGAAGTTGATGACGAATGGCAAAGATGACGCCAGGAAAAGCCACAGTGAAAGTCCCTCGTATACCTAGTATCAAATAAGACTCTAGATCTCAGAACAGAAGTGTTTTCTTTTGTTTTGATAGAGTCTCATAGTAGCATCGCTGGTTCTGCAAGCTACCTACACTACGAGGCTTTGCACACTGGTAAACACACACGCGGAAAGAGGACGAAGTTATTTTCCTATACGGAGGCTTGTTGTTTCGCACTTTCCATTTAATCTGTCGGTTGCCCGACAGAGTTGCTATGCCTGGTGTTGCCCTTGCTAAGCTATTCTACACAATTAATAGTTTTCATAAAGTCCGTTTGTGGGCTGGTTTATTACACCGATAGGGGCCTTGTATTTAGAAACTCGGGTTCGATACGGATACCTTGTCGCTGGACAGGAAGCCACTGAGAACGCCTCTTCAAAATGGCTTGGTGTTCAAGTAAATTTTCTTCAACACTATTTTCCTTTGGAAAGAGCAATCATTTCGTATTACTAAAACTCTTTACCGGTATTTCTAACGTTGTATTGATTCTTTTAATTTTTTTTCTTTTTCAACTTTTCAAACTCTATAACAATCTATTAGACGGCTAAAAGTCTACAAATATGCTGCAATTTACACATCTTGCATTGGGCTGGCAGCGTAGTTCTAATGCTGTCCATTACGAACACGGTGCTAATTTCGACTCCAGATCGGGCTAACCAAGCTCATTCCTCCTGTGTGGGAAAATTAGTGCCGGACCCGTCTGAGATCACTCCCTGCAACCCAAATAGGAACGCTGCAACCCTGCTATGTCGGGACTCCAGGGAGAATCGACTGGGCTAGCACTCACCGACACCAACGGATAGAGAATGCGACAAGCTTCAAGCAGCAGCCGAACTCATTAGCGGAAAGTTCGAAGACTTTCGTGGATGTTGGAATCGAGGAAAAAAAAATCGAATGCGGGAAATTGGAGGATCTGCACGCACAGTTCATGTGAAGTCAGATCGTGTAAGATAAAAGTGAACACTAAACTTGTTTTTTATGTTTATAATTTACTATTCTTGCCTACTGTCAACAATTTTCACACGAGGTTTTTTTCACTTACATGCATCGTTTTGTTCAAACTTCTATTTCGTGACGAAAATGTATACTTTTTATATTCGGCATTGAAACTTACTAATCTAATAATATTTAGCGGCGTTTACCTCATTAGCATCCGACATGCAACGCCTCCGTGTTCCCGCCCCATTTGCACCTCTCTCTTCAAATAAATAAGAAGTATTCCATTGCAGTTCCCCAATGAGAGTGCTGCGATTGCAGTTGGCTGTGCTCAGAAACCGATTAGGGTGCTCGAAAATTAATGTCCAACTTGTAACATCATTTTCCATTTCACATCAATCCTTTTTCGAATGCTGTACTATTATACAAAATTGAAAGCTCATTTTATGCAATTTTGCCCCTCATAGTTGAATTCCGTATAATTGGACCTCTGTGTTGATCCGTGACGATTGTCTCAATGCTTGGACAGGGGTTAAGCTTCGCAGCATATCCCAAAGCCGAAATCGCAAGAAAAGATGTTCATATTGACCGTTTTATGGTCTGCCTCTGGTCCAATCTATCATAGCTCCATGAGCGTTGACGAACCGATTACGCCGGCGTGGTACATCCGGTGAGCTGACAAAATGAACCTAGAACTTCAGCGGCTTCGCCTAGGTTAACAGAAAGACACCAATCCTTTTCCACGGGAATGCTGAACCACATCTGGAATTAGCGACGCTGCTAAGATTGAATTAACTGGACCACGAAACTGCTTCATCCACCTACTCTCGAGAACACTCTCCTACAGGTTACCACTTCTTCAAAGTTCTCAGTGACTTTGATAGGAATACAACAGCAATCAATTCGAGGCAGAAACTGCTTCTAAGAATTTCATCGTTTCCAGAAGACTAGAATTTTATAGAACTGGTATAAATAAACCTATTTAACCGTGGAAAAAATGAGTAGAGCTCAACGATTTTTATTCCGATTGGTAAAGCTTGCTCTAGACTGTGATATACCACTTTCAAGATAAAGCTTGAAGTCCAGTATAAATTTCGGAAGAACGTAATACATTGTACCCCTTCAGCGGAAGGAGCTGTAGCATTCTCTTCATCTGTAATGGTCATATCATTGTAGGTATACCAAGACCACCGGCAGCAAAAGTTGCAGCAGTGCTACCAACAAATTCGCCCAAAATCGGTTTGTACATTGAAAAGGGTCTAAAATAGATTAATTCGATCGATCGCCAATACAACACATCTGCAATGAGGAAGTTAAAGAGTGAGAAGCAAGGCAGAGAAAGTATGATTTAGAAGAGAGGCCGCAAACACAATGCATTGTAGTCAACGCACAGTGTCCATTTCGCTCACTGCTCATATACGCTCGCCGTGGACGTGTACGAGTGTAAGGAGGCCACAACCACTATTTATTTCTTAATAACAGTGTGCTGTTCGTTTCACTTCAATATAATGAACTCTTATAAAAATACCATAATTTCTTCTTTATCAAGGGTTACCATTTTAAACGGACATCTCTTGCACAAATTGAGTGCCATTTTGAAAAGGACTGTGGTTTCTCAACGGTGTCCTGTCGACCACACCACGTACTACAACACGCCTGTACACTACTCGCAAAGCCCTCGTAAACCCAGTCAAAGTGCGTTACTAAGGATTTGATTGAAATGTCTTTGGCATGCCAGCGAGCATTTCTGTTTGTCCCAGCACGAAGTCAATTCACAATTTTTCAATAATACATCGACAAATTAAGCCATAGCTTGTTTTGCGATTGCTAACACAATTGGTTGGGGATTTCTGGTCTGTTTAACGCTGGACCTGCATAAACTGTACAACGTTTGCACATATTCTTTACCATCTTTCTTTAAAGGAACAATGTTTTTGGCACTCCATCCATTCATGTCTAACACAGTTTCACCAGTATAGCAGAAGAAAACCAACCTCAGCGCAACATCCGCTTGACCTGAAATGTGGGATTTTCAGCAGGCCCCAACTGAGCACTGGTGAAACGGATTGGTTAGCACACATTGGATTTTATGGAAATTAATGTAATCTCTTAGTTTTCAATTTTAAATGAAGATATTCCCACTTGTAGCAAACTTTATCGATGTGGGACGAT
This sequence comes from Angiostrongylus cantonensis, assembly GCA_009735665.1. Lineage (NCBI taxonomy): Eukaryota > Metazoa > Nematoda > Chromadorea > Rhabditida > Metastrongylidae > Angiostrongylus > Angiostrongylus cantonensis. Next base: position 1,645,510 of record MQTX01000153.1, on the reverse strand, counting down.
TAGAATCCGCACATTATTCCCAGTGCACGTCCATTTACTCCTTATTCTAAACATCCTCAATTTGATTGAAATGTTTTAAAATTGTTTTGCAAACGCCTCCATCAAAATCCTAGCTATCCCGAAAGCTCTGGAAACGTTCTGCATAGATCTTTCTCATTTGGAACTGCTAGTGATCATCGTCGATGAGAGCAAGTAGTCTGAGACTCCCCATATCTTCAAGGCTCTCATCTTCTTCACGGAACATTCGAATGTAACGATGCAATCCATTCTCGTTAACATTGCTTAGTCAGATGCAACATCGAGGTTCATGGTTGTTTCCACTACTTTGCGGTCATATTTGAATTCACGCCAAAAGTTGTTTGGATTTGTATATTTTCCAAGTTTACTTCAGTAATCTAAAAATAACACGGATCTGATAAGAACAAAAACATGGCCACAGCAATGTATGGCGAAATCTGTGTCTTTTAACATTGCATGTACGAACATAAAGACGTCAAACTTCACATAAGTGGTTCTAAGAAACAGATTCCACATTAACTTCCGGTCAACCCAATGCTCTCAACATCTGTTCATGCATTTTTGGATATGTTCGAAGGATTTGAAGATTTAACCTACTCATTTTTCCCTGAAGTAACCAAGTGAAGGCTCTGGAAGACACCGTCTTTACTATTTTAATGGTACCTGAAACTTTCAAAAAGGCTTACAAGAAATATGAGTAACTCTCGACCACCTATGCGGAACATCTTGCGGGAAAAATGGTCGTCTTCTCAATAACAAAAGCCACTTTAACAACTCTCTCTTGAAAACATGGAAATCACTTAACACGAAATCACCGGTGTACAATCTGTTTATAATGAGCCAATCAAACGTAATAAAGGTAAGAACGCAGCCTATTTACTTATACACTTTGAAACCCGTCTTCACTGGTGGTGCGGGCTCGAGCACAACTTCCAGTTGTTCCTCACGATTGTCGTCCGTAGTGATGGTCTGCTCCAAAAATAGTGACGTCCGCAAGGTCTATTTTGAATTCCTAAAAAACTTTCCATCTGCAAATGCTTGAGCATTCTTTTGCAGTTCAGTTCACTGTTTTCTCTTCGCACATCTGTGGTAGTTTCCCTTACTATAGGACCAGCCCATTTATGTCTCGCCATTTATGTTTCTCGTATATTCCGAAGGCGGAAAATCTTTCAAAAAACTAAGTTGAGCGTTCCTAGACGTTGTGAGTAGCGGTTAAATTTCAGAAGACATCATTCATGCTCTCTGTCTGTGGATGGTTTTCCAGACTTCTTGGCGTGGTTGAAGTACAGCCCACGTTTTTGCTGCACAGCAGAGCGCTCAGGGAACTGTTTAATCGAAAGCGTGAGCGCGGTGTTTTGGACTTGTTACTTGGTTGGTGGCTTCCCTGAGTGGCCTGAGTGCAACCGCTCTCCTTCTTCCGTCTAATTCCTCCTTCATGTTCTCCAAGTCCATTGAACGTCTTAGGTATCCATACGAGGTGGTCTCTGTAATCAAAAAACTATTTACTACAATTTACTCGCCTTAGCACCATGGGTTCTCCATGAAATGAGTCTTGCTCCGTGCGTAGTCCACCCATTTTTCCCACTTCGTTTCTGCTTAGCGCATCGAAAAGATTACGATATCATTCGCGAAGAGAAATTGCTAGAAATTTTCCATCGACACGTATGGCTATCGCTTTGTTGAACCCCTGTTCCTCTGCGATGGCAACGGGTCATTGGAAAAGCTGTAATTTTGTGATATAGTTCTGATAACAGTCTGATAACAGTCAGTTCTGATAACAGAGCTCATGTTCGTATATAGAAAGGTCGAAGAACGCTCATAACATTGCATTCGTCCCGACGATATTAAACGTTTTGTCGCCGCAGGCAAAGTTAAAAACAAGGGAAAAAGTCATGTTCCTGAAAATCTGACTCGTGAGACTATTTGTATGAGGTCCGTATGGCACAATCCGTGTCAGAATCTTGCTTAGTCAACTGGATGTGTCTCATCCAAAGTCTTCGATATGTGCAAAAGAATAATCGTGGAGGCGAAAAGAACGCTGTAGAAATGTTCCGTTACCAACTCCATATCATTACAGAATGTAGTAATGGTCCCATCTCTATTGATCAATGTGGATTGCAGAACACCATAGGATCAAAGATTACTTAGGGCTCTTTCTCAGATTAGATTGTTTCTTAGTTGCTTTCATCTTTTTCTGGATATCACCTTTATCACCTGTAGTCCCGTTGATCGTCGAATGATTCGAGCGGGCGCCAGTAAATCTTCCATTTTTCCCTGTCGCATGCAAGAGTAGCCCAGTGGGTTCTGCTCGTTTTAAGAACTCGTCGAGCATCATATCTTTCTTCTAGGCTCTTCGCTAAGAACTTTGACCATCGGGTCGCTGGTCGTCCTGCAGTACGTTTGACATCCCGAGGAATCCAGTCACTAACGGCTCTTGTCCATTGGTCCATTTTTTCTGGATATACGGACGCTAAATACTCCCCCGAAACCTTCCACATCTGGCATTATTTATCAGCTATGCTGCAAAGATCCTAATGATCCGTATAAATTGTAAGTCGTAGATTATAGAATAAATGTAAGACATGCACGTAATGATAGTTGACAACTGTCTCGTAGAACATACTGCCTTGGGCCTCAGTCATGAGCCCATGCTCCTTGATCACTCTAAGTCGCCTATTCAACAGCTCTTCACCTCACATCGAAAGGCTGTCCCTGTCGTTCCAGTGTTCAAGAAGAAACAATTCTACATCCCTTAAGTGGCTACAGTCCCCATGATGCGTACTCCTTTTAATAGCAACGTTCTCTCGCCACAAAACGAACTCGTCCGAAATGAGGTTATCTGTGAATTACTAAATAGAAATATAGCTTTCCATTTTCCACTCCTGACATTACTTCCATCCAGATCGCACCCACAGATCTTGCTTACGTACTTAACAAGCTTCATAATTTCGTATATACACACATGAGCTTCACAACGGCGATTATACACACAAAGAATGATGAGAACCAAGAACTTGAAAACTGACGTTAAACACTAAGATGACGACAAATGTGTATCATACCAAACATTGATTAGAAAATAATATATCCAACAAGCGAACAATGAAAGCAATAGCTCAGAACTATCACTGCACACAACATAAGAAATCCTTGCAAAAAATGACAGACTTCTCCACACATGGTTCACGCCACCATTAAGTCCTCCAACTGACTTCCACTTGATCAGTGCGATAGCGTTGTGTAATGGTAGATTCATCAAGCTAGAAATCACAATTTGAAGCACTTCTGCTCAAAGAAGAAGGAAAAAAGCACTGAAAAATAGTAACAACTTCAATAATTGTTCCAAAAATGACATTAGAACGATATTGCGCTGTGCTCGAGATTTTCAAATAGCCAACTTTTACGGAAACGATACCCTTTTGTAGGTAGACCATATTGTAAGTTCCGTAAGTTCACCGTATATAATACTGGTGTTAACCGCAGCTATCTAACACCATAAAATTTGTTCTCCAATAATGTATGGTGTGAAAAAAATCATAGACATTTCGGAATGTTAAAAATCAAGGACAAAGTTTTAAATAACGACGTATTTCGAAAACGGATACTTCTGAGTTTCAATAAACTACTATTTCGATTCCATAACACAGTGAAATAGAACAATTATATATTGAAATATCCCCACAAGAACTATGAGGTCATAATATTTAGACACCACTTCAGTCTGTCTTCACGAGTCAAGCGAGCAAACGAACACTTCCACATTTTAAGTACATCAGCAATAGTGGTTGTGTTTAGAGCCTGGTGAGACCAAGTATTACAATATGATGCATAAATGTGGTACACGGTTGGTTCAATTTCAATCCTAACATGGGTGAGATGCAAAGCCTTAGCTGCAAAGCGCAGCGTGCAATCATTAATACAGAAAGGTGACAGGGGTTTTTGGTCCATCGACAAATCACTGGCTTTTCCAATACGGCCGATCGCAGCTTTACACTTCTGAACGGTGCCTACTCGTTGACTTGCTAAGCTTGCCCACCATTCAAATGCATAGGGAACGATGTTAGCTTTCGAATACGGACCATTAACTAAGAAACTGGAGTTGATAATGGAGCTAGAGAAGAGGCTTTGCCCTATTGCTCCAGAGGTATATACGTCAGTATTTACTGCTTTTCCCTATACATCTGCTTTCCTGTACGGTATCCGATCAATGGTGCCGTAGTCTAGACATACGGCTCGTCTTCCAGCTGGTCGCATCAGGCAATGTTGAAATTCGTGGAAAATTTATTGCCACTACGTGCTGAGAATCTCGACTTACTACTTTAGCACAGAACTATATTTCATTTCACACTAGTACCCTAACACTATTTCTTTGCCATCTTTTAGTCATCTGCTGAAAGGAAGAAATTGAATGTCAAGAAAACGAAACCATGGCGTTAGATACTGAAAGCCTCATATTGTTACGATTTCAATTATGTTACAAAACATTCAAAGTAATTTCGCACTAAATGCAAGCGACAGAAAACAGTTCTGCCCACACTTCGTCAATAACGGATCTCAAATGGCTTCTATCGTTTGTAAGAAGATCATGTTCTATGTATTTTTTCATGGAAAAATTATTCACTATACGTAAAAGTGTACATTTCAATCGTCGCATTTCATATCACCAAATGATTGAACTGTAAGAACTGTAGCAAAATAAGTGCTTTTGAACATAACATAGCGCTAAGATTTTGAACGACGACTATGAAAACAAGAATTGAGCGCTGTTCCCAACGGTTCAATGTTCAGACCATATTATGCTTCATCATAAAGAAACTCATTATATCCAAGCAATGGTGTTTGTCATTCCACTTCTGGTACGTGAATGTGTCATCGACAAGCTGTCGAATAAATGTGAAACGCCTGGTAGAAAGGCGTGTGCGACGAAACCAACCACCGAATGAAAACGCATTAAAATCAGTGCGCCTCGCATGCTCCATCTGCCCCTCCACATTGAAGTTCACATACATTTTAAGTGAGAAGAAAAATCTGCTTCATGGGCTCCAAACAAACTCGATTTACTCCTGACAAAATAAGAAATATTATCTAGTTGGTGAAAATTTGTACATCTTTTGTTCCCATTTCAATCTTCACTATGAACTGTGATGTATTGGTTTAAATCGCTCAATATTTTCATACTATTTGAATCACTCACGATTCATACAGTCGTGAATGTGTTGTAGAACTGAGAACTACCTCGCATTTAAGTCCAGCACGGTACATAAGGCATCCAGCTTGCGCTATCATAGCACCATTGTCAATACAAAACCGCTCATCTGTGGCAAAAAGCCGGGCACCACGTTCCGAACACATGCAACTGGCCATTTCCTAAAATATCAGCTCACATTTCGTGAAATCTAAGTTCGACTGAGTCCATTTGCATCAAAACTGACCAAGAAGGTATAGTTATTACTTAAATTCCTAGTTTTTAAACCACGAATGGGCCAAAATGGCAAGGGCTGCTGTTTTAAAACCATCAGTTATCTCTCAACTAAAAGTTGACTTACCAACATGTCCCGTGTTGTGCTTATAAAAGCTCATTAGTTAGTATCCAGTGATGACCTTGCGTCTACCGATCCATCATTGTTTAAGGTTAGACCTATCGTTAGCTGTGTAGACGGCACAATGGATAGGATAACGTGGTTTTTAACCCTAATATTTACCCAGTTGTTGAAACACATTCCAGCCCATCCTACGACTACCCAGGTGTTTCTGGATCGTCTACGTACTCTGCAACTCAGCAGCTCGTACGTGATGGAGTCCTTCGACGTTACCGCGCTTTATGCAAACGTATCGAATGAATGAACGAATGAACGTGTCCACAATGCAACCCATATTCGAAATCCTTATACAGCACAAAAGAAAAATAAACATGCATGGCTTCAAGGCAGAGCATTTGATTACTCTCTTAAAAGAATGCTTGAGCTGCTCAATCTTCAGGTGATCCGGAAAGTACTACGCTCAAATAGGAGGGTTGGCAATGGGACAGCGACTGCCACCAAAACTTACCATTGCGTTTATGTCTAAGGTGGAGGCACTGGTGACCGATCTCGGGCCGCTACTCCACTGCAGATATATAAATGAATTTTTGCCTTTTGCTCAGCACAAGAGGAAATGGACAAATGTTTTGAGTTGTTGAATGAACAGTCAGAGTATATCAAGTTCACCCGATAGAAACCGAAGGAAAACTGGCTTCCATTCCTAAACGTCCAAATTACCCTATCAGAAAAAGGATACATTAAGAAGTGGTACCAAAAGCCAAGTAGTAAAAACATCTAGGTTCACTACCTCTTCTCTCACCCCTCTCACACGAAAACGGAAGTGGTAAGAAACATGTTTCAAACAGCAACCAACGTGTACTTGGAAAGAGCAGAGGAGTCCCGAAACTTGGCACAACAAATAGCCATTTCTAATGACTACGAAACCATATCTCGCGATAGGTGTAAGAGAAATCCTAGGCCCCCAAATAACAACTCTAGAGATAAAAAGGTCCCGTTCAACCTGCCCTTCATTTCAAATGACCGTCCATGTACAACGCAGAATTGCATAATTTGCCCCAACGATAGAGACGATGACTGCATGAGCTCCAGTACAGTTTATCTGATCACCTATAAGACACGCGGAAAGATGAATTCATTGGCGAAACGGGCAGACCACTCTGTGTCCGCATAAAAGAACACCAAGTCGGCAAACGTAATCCAAATATCCCATAAGCACGCATAGGACCCAGAGACATAAGCGGAAGGACTTTGAAGTACGTGTCACGATCTTCGCACAGGCATCGAGAACACAGGCGCGCAAAACTCTCGAGACGTTCTGGATTAATTCCAGAAATCCGAAAATGAACCGCAAGGAAGAACGCCTCACTATTACACGTGATACTGGGCAGTACATAAGCCTGTTATTCTGATGGGAAGGGCACATTGCGCCTCCATGTGAATTCTGTGCGGTGGGTCTCCACGTGACATACCCAGTGGAAGCCTCATAGAAAGTGGTGACTGTGCAAAGAAGCTATTCTGTGTGATCGAAATCCTGCTTTATTGCTTTCTCCGTTTGGTTATGGACGTGTTTGACCGAATAGATTGCTGTCAACTTTACCTTTCCAGGCTCTGAGGAAAGCGAAGCCCGCCGGAACGTCAGCTTATTCGTAAATAAAGAATAGAAATAACATCTCGCGTTTGCTCAACAAGAATACGAAGAATAAATCCATGTTACTTTTTAGAAATTATGGATAAGTTTGTTCTCTCAAAGCTCTCTCGCGGTCATATGCTCAAATAAAATGCTAACGAGAATGTGACGTTTTTTCAAGATGAGACAGGTGTTTAAACGCAGACAAAGAGAGGGTGTACAATTTTCTCATAACGTATGTGAATTCAAAGGACAACTATCATTTTTCCTATGCCATACCGTTACATCTCCCGTATAAAAGTACACACATAAATTAGGCGCAAAATATGGTTATATGTCTTCAGAGTGCACACGGCTCAGCGTATTTTGTTTGCACAAAAAATCAGGTTCTTGGGAAGCACAATGAAGGCAGTTTGGCGTTGTTATTAACAAAGAAGCTCCAAACCTATTTAAGAAGAACATAAAAAATCTAGCCGCGGTTATATTTTCGTGTAAACAGTGAGAACAAGAAATATTCTTCTAATCCTAAAAAGGATCTAATGCAGCACTACTGGGAAAGAACTGGGAGGTATGCTGAAATCTCAGCTGATTAACCTAAGAATATAAGCCGAAATATCGAGGCCGTCACAAGCCGTCGAAATACACTATTGTGACGACCTCTGTAAACAACAAGAGCACATTTCCACCTTCCGCTGTGAACCTGATGTTGAAAGCTAAATATAAACATTGATGTCATCGAAGTACCACAGAAGACGCCACGCCACATGACAGTTACTTTTGTGATAGTGGAAAACTGTTGCTTGGTAGAGGCACAAACAAGCAAGTATAAGCTGTAGTATTCGGCAGTTGCGAATACACAAATCTATACATGGAAGTTCAACACCAACAAATGCAAAACGCAGTACGATTACCGTTACCCAAAACCTCATCGGGATAATCATCATATCTAGACAAGCTATCTAGCGACATTCTCATGCCTATACATCATCTCAGGTAGAATTGATTTACCACCATATTCGCCTTCTTTCTCAAAGTCCACAAAAAATACCATTGGTCGGAAACCGTGTAACACCAAGATCCACAAGGATTAGACCAAACGCCAGAAGAATTTACTGCGATGAGTCATTAAAAGCCTTCAGCAGCTTTCCACACGTTGCCTGAATGAACGAAAGCTTCGTATTTAATAGGACACCTGCAACACGCGACATTTCACAAAGAGGGAAGATTTCAAAAACGTTGCCGAGTATCGCCCAATTTGATCGATTCAGTCATGAAAAACTATCCCATTCTGCTTAGAGAAAATCCTTTACGAACGAACAACATGCACAGAATTGAACTTCCCATTTCTTCGCCATCATGAGGGAATGAACTTTACCAGGTCACACTATTTCGTTAAAATATTCTAACTTAACATGCGAGAGAGCATTGTGAGAACAACAGATGGAAGATACTGAGTGAAACTGAATGCTATGCAACTAAGATTAGTCAAGTGGAAATGAATTCTCGACAAATTTCACATTAGCACGCAAAAGTGTGTCGGCGTTCTGGATAAATCTCAAATATCCCAAGTTGAACTCTAGACTGGAGTGCCATGTATTCAAACGTTAACCCTCCCCATACCTTCAGGTGTGCACTGTTAACGAACGTGGATAGATTTGCTGTGATGGTCCCAAAGCAGCATTTTGTGACTGAATCGCCTGCGACCGACGAATACGGTTATCTAATGTGATTCACAGACTCATACGTGCATAAATGAGTGGTCTTGTCAGCATTCGTCCTCTTAAGCCCGACACAGGAACACCTCCCAGCCACGATGAGGCGGTAAACGTTGGGAGGATGCCACAATATCAAATACTGTTTACGGAATTTTTGGTGTGGACCATCGAATCAGATGAATATGAAGCCGACGAAACGTTAGTCGAATTCATCTTTTTTATCAACCTCATGTTAACTTAACAACCTAAGAAGATATTTTCGAAACACTACATTAATATAGAGTCACAAATAATACCTGAAGCCGTTTATTGCAGCCCACTCCGCCCACAACGAGCAACTCATTGCTCCCCGTATGAGCCATAGCCCGTTCAGTGATTTCTACTAGCATTGCAAACACTGTCTCCTGAATTATTTTAAAGACAAGTGGATGTTACTGATATTATTATTATTAATAATACTAATAAATAATAGTTTAAAGGTATGAAAATACGGACCATGTGAAAACTACTCTTCTTAGGTTGATCATGAAAGGAATGTTTCCTACTTCATTTTGCGCTTGTGGAGTCCCGTCTGGTCCTCCATACCGTTCTTACTACTCTGATTTTTACCATTTTAAATATTTCAACATTATTCTTCTTCATGGCAACTGGTTAAGCACTTTATTTATAACAGGCACTAATAGAAGATAAATAAAAAGGAGACATAGTAGTATGGGAATTAGTTCCTCGTCATCTTAGTGAAGATCAGAAAGTTCGGCGTCTGGATTCCTACTGTTCCGAAATTGAACCTATTCGCAGAAAAAAGTAGAAGCTCAGCAATCACTACGCTATCGGAAAAGTTCAACACCTGCACGACCAAGTAGAACACGTTTCAAAAACTGTGAATCAGAAATAGAACGAGTTATATGGTACATTAATGTCACATTAATCTCACTCGAGTAACCTAGTTCCTACAGATGCTCACTTATTCAAGCAAGTTGGACATTTTGTTAACAAACAAGGATGAAGTAATCGAGGGACTATCACGGCCTCCGGAGATTTTATCGACATCAGAGAATCTGATATGAACACTTCGAATATGACCTAAACGTATTTCCACCTATTTGCGGCAGGTGGGAGGAACGGCCGTTGTTCATACCGGTGTTTTCCTTGTCGTCGTTTATTTTGATGCAGAAGGTGTTTTCCTGTACGTTTTCTATTCAATCAATAGTTTAACTAGTGAAGTCCATTGCTTTAGGCATCTAACCTTGAAAGCTACTCTTTACACTTAGTATTTTACAAAAAAAAACGCTTTTCATGTCTCACGGTGAGAGAATGCTAATAGCACATGGAATATCCCTACAGAAAATGTTACCGTTGAGGAAGGCACCCAAATGTCTCCATCCTACCTTGTTTGGACACTGATCTTCGACACGCTTTACACGACAAATAGCTTTGTCATGTGCAACTGTTTTTGCTATGGTGGCCTGAATTTTCAGCAAAACTGAGATAAACCAAGTACGCTTAGATTCGAAAGAATTCATCCCACGCCACAATTTGATACCCAAGATGGCATGCATTGACCATATCGGAACTCCAGTAATTCCTTATGAAATGTGGTTTTCCAAAATTCATTTTTTTTTCTTTGCAACCATTATGATAAATCGTGGCGAAGCATGAAGTAATAGCAGCATGAAGCATGAAATAGCATGAAGTATGGGAGGACATGAAAAATACCGACATATATTCTATTTGTGTTTTAAAACTATCTTACTTAATAACGTGGATACTCGGAGGACCCGTCCCTATTAGTTTTGTGGACCCCGGCATACTCTGCATTTTTCGGGAATTTCCTGATTTAGCCGTTGTGTTTCCCTTCAGTTCCGAAGTCAGCCTGGCCAAAGTTTGTCCCATGTCACCACCACAACAGGCTGCCGCCGCACTTGTAGATTAGAGAGGGATTTGCCATCACGCGACTAGTTTGGTACCAGAACGGTGGTAGATCCTGGTACTCGTTTACTCTTAGCTGGGCTTCCTGACGGGAACGCCCACCCACAATCCGGCGGTAAGGCGTTGGAAAGAGCTATCTAATGTTGCTAGTGTGATAAGTGTTTTTTCAGAGCACACAAGAGTTATGAAAAACATAGAGAATATGTAGGAAAAAAGAGACTACATATCGATACATATAACAAAAGACATGGGGTCAAGATGGGAAGGAAGTCGAATCGACCAGATTGAGTTGATATCAACTAGCAACATGTATGAAAAAATAATAGGTGTTAAACAAATGCCTTAAGATGCGGATTCCCCGATTCTACATGTCAATAGAAGTCAAATTTGCAACCCAATGGAAAAAAATGCATAGTTTTTACTGGTGATTATTTCGATTTACAAAACACGTCAAAGTTGTGTTCTTGAAATACTCGGTAGAAAAGTAAACTTTTTATGCCTACCAAATGTAAAACGTGCAAAGATATGAGCCTTTTTTCTTTCTTAAACATTATGCACCGAAAATGTGTTAAATATAACACTGAAAATACCTGCAGAGAAAAGCAAAGATCCTCCACTGTGTACTCTCCAGATGCCAGAAGCTGTGGAGCTTTGCCTTCGATTGTGGACAATATACCGGAGAAAGAAACATCCATCCCCTTCACTGTATACGGCAATTCCAAAAGTCTTTTTCCTGAACGCAATATCAATTTTAGTAAAAGATCCGCAACCTTCCCAAACTTTTTTTCATAAAATATACTCTAAAATGCTGCTCAAATGATTTCTTTGCATTCATTTTCCTTTTTTAATAATGCTTCACTTTCTTAATAATGCTTCACTTCAATAATGCTACTATAAAAGTTCCAACACAACTGCCCTTATAACACACATCACTTCTTGTCTGGTTGTGACTCGTGACTCAAGCGAGCGCCATGTAGTTTATCGTAGCTTCAGATCCCCTCCCTTATTTGTGTGGTACGAGATACTCCTGGCATTGTCCTTTAAACCAAGCGTTCTACAACGTTGATTATATTCCATGCTATTTACGTACCAACCAGGTTTCTGACGCATTATGCAGGACGAATCGTGGAGTCAAAGAGGTGGTCACAGAGTGGGGTGTTCTTTGTTCTCCTCGCAACACTCTCAACGCTTTGAAAGTTCCCCTACCCAGTAATTTCCCTCTGCTCAACTGTGGGACTAAGCCGTTTATTACGTCGATTTTCTGACCTAGATAGACGTAGCTGGAGCATTCGGAGATATTCGTTTCGTTGAGCATGTATCGGTCATATTAACCAATCAGCTCGTAGAAACATCGTTTTTATGAAATTTAGTGTTAGTCCAATCCCACAGGCTTTACCAAGATAGGCAAACACTCGTTCAACCTGAGTACTGTTCTGTTTTTATAAGAGCGATGTCTCCAGAAAAGCGAAGATGGGGTAATTACCAAGCATGCATTTTCACTCCCATGTTTTCCCATTCCAATGTTCGCATGAAGTTTTCGAGGATTGAGGTAAATAACGTTGGCGAGGTTGTATCGCCTTGCCTAACCCCTCTTTTGACGTTAATGTTAATATCGTTGTAGAATGATGATATCTTGGTTGTAAAATTTTTGTACAGCTCACGAAGAATATTTGTGTACTGAGTAGAGACGCCCTTTCTGTCCAGGACTTCCTCGACTGCTTCCACCTCAACGGAGTCATAAATCGGTGAAGTGAGACAGCGAGGTCTCTTGTGCTCCGTTATAGTTTATGTGGTCCATCATACTGAATCCTTCCCGAAACCTTGCTCGCTTACATGGCTGTCCTTATAGAGAACTTCCCTTTGGAAAAGTTCTCTATCTTTCTGAACAATGGTATTCGATGACCGTGTGGCCGCCTCGCAGTCACACATCAAACACAGCAATGTTCGACTTTAATAGCACACTAACGATGACTTATGCGAAGGAGGAGGCGTAACAGTGGAACAGTTTACTACTTCCTTCTGAAAGAACGCAGCCAATGACGTTCGATGTTTACGACTTCCGCCAGCTGCTCTTTGGACTCGGGAGGATTTCGAAACGGGCATTGTGCGTACAATAACAAGGGCACGAGGATGTTTGCGACTTCCGCCAGCTGCTCTTTGGACTCGGGAGGATTTCGAAACGGGCATTGTGCGTACAATAACAAGGGCACGAGGATGTTTGCGACTTCCGCCAGCTGCTCTTTGGACTCGGGAGGATTTCGAAACGGTAGCCGAGGAATGGTTTCGGTAAACAAGCTGGACCTGCAAGTACCGCCTTCTCCAAAAACATATAAATAGCCATCGCAGCTCATCACTTTAAGTTGCATGATTCTCATGCCAATGCACTTCTATCGTTATTATTATTGTTACATACGTTATATTTATGTATATAAAGGTTTAATTACCCAAGTTTGAGGCTGGTACGACACTTACAACTGCTCAAAGACCCGCGTGGCTAATATTCAACACAAGCTTCAACGCTCCAACTCGCCACGAAGCTCTATGTTACAGTCCTCCATTCTGTTCTGTTAATCCTCTTTATGATGACTCTAGTGAAGAATTAGCAAGCGATAAACACCCAACAGATTGGGTGACAGTTGCCGATACCATGGTGGTTTAAACAATACCACGGTCTTACTAGTCTACCACTAAGTAGAGACCTTGCATTCAGACAGGTAGCGTGTAAAGTCAGAGTCGAGTCAGTGTGTTTAGGAGGAATGACGCAGGGTTCTCCAGATGTTCAGACCTTGTCCTGTTCGGACCTGGTTCTGTGCCATTTCTCATCGACGAAATGTCGGATTTCTGAAGGGAGAACCTGTGTTACGACATATTCATCTTCCTTTATTTCATATGATAGAAGAACGTGGCTATGCGTTTTTTGCCTTTCTAGACCTGGAAATAATTCCCCATTAAGCATAGGGATTCAACATCTGACGATCACCTTTCCAAACTTTCAAAAATGTTCATGGCACGTATTCTGTAAGCTTCCACAGCCATAAACTGGGATTACTTCGGCTAGCCTGCGGCTAGATTTCTAGAGAGAAAGTATCCATTCTCCGCCTTGGTGCCGGGTTCAAATTAATAACTAACAAAGTGACCACACCAAAACAGAATCACGTTTAAATAAACTTGATGATTAAAAAGATGTAGAAGTATGACATCAAATTCCAGCCAAGGCATACATCATATTCATACATTTGGAAAGAAAAGATGAAGAAAACCTAGTTTAGCCGCTTGTTCAATGTTATATCCAGGACTTGGATCATTAGGAAGTTTCACAATGCGAGCAAAGCGATCGAGACAATTACCAACTGCAATATCTATCGTTTCTCCGAATACGCGGTATCTGGAGTGCGAATAAGAAACTACCTGAAAGACATTTCTTATTATTATTATTATTATTATTATTATTATTATTTTATATGACATTAGAAAATTTATATATATCCCATCTGCTCTGTTGATCCCAGCATTTCTCGTATTCGATTATATATACATATATATGTACATATGTATATGTGTATATATACATATATGTATATATGTATATCGGCCTGGCCGAAACGAGACGACGCCATCCATTCAACGCTGTCCATGACACTGGAGAAGAACTGCTCCTCGGAACATGCGGCAGTAGAGACGTAGGCGGTGTCAGCGTTCTCGTCAACACGAGTTTGTCCATGAACATCGATTCATTCGAACACCTTACAACCCGAATCGAAGGTGTGCGATTAAAAAGATGTGGACCAACATCGGCTTTGACAATCTTCCCCGTTTACGCGCCAACATCAAACTATGACGAAGGAGAAGTCGAAGCGTTCTACATGGACTTGGAGAGGTGCTACAGAGAAGACCACACATTCTTCAAGGTCATCATTGGAGATCTCAATGCCAAGATCGGAACAAGAAGATCGTCTGAGGAACGTCACATTGGGACCCACGGATTAGAATGGAACGAACAGGGTGAGCGGCTCTATGAGTTTATCTCTGCGACCAAGACCATCCGTGGTAACTCGCAATTCCAGAAGCCTCACCGTCAACGATGGACGTGGGAATCCAATGGAGAGTACCATAACGAAATAGACCACATAATAGTAAATAGGAAGCTTTGCCTAACCGATGTCGCTGTTGTCTCAAAATTTTACACGGGATCAGACCACCGACTACTTCGTGCAAGATTTTATTTCTCACGGAAAGGAGAAAAAGCCGCTAAATTCAAAAACCGAAGTCCCAGAACCATCACAAACTGGAACTTATTCAACACATTAGTCGGCTGTTGGGAAGATGATGTCGACAACATCGACGAGGAATACGATCGGCTCAATAAACATCTTCACGTTAGCGCCATGAAAGCTGAGAGTTCGAAAGTCACCAAGAGAATTCTGTCTCCAGAAACACTCGAGTTGATACGCCAGCGTGGAATCGCACGAGCTGCAGGCAACCGCGAACTGACGTCAGAACTTGCAAAACAATGCAGACAGGCGATAAAAGAAGATCTTAAAGAGAGAAGAGCAGCAGTAATGGTCGAAGCTGCAGAGGCTGGGAAAAGCATTCGCAAAACCCGCCGAAGCTTCGCCAATTACAAGACCAAGATGATTGCACTCCGACCCCCAGACGGAACAATAACAGCGTCCAGAAAGGCAATGGAGAAAATCATTTACGAATACCATTCAGATTTCTTCGAAAGCCACGATTACCTTCCGTCATATGAAATAAAGGAGGGTGGATATGTTGCACTACCGGTTCTCCCTTCCGAAATCCGACACGCCATTTCGTCGGTAAAAGTCGAACAGTACCAGGTAAGGGCAGGATAAGACCAGAACACCTGAAGAACCTTCCGCCAGTCCTCGTAAGCACACTGGCTCGGCTCTTCACACTTTACCTGTCTGAGTGCAAGGTCCCTACCCAGTGGAAGACCAGCAAGACCATGTTGTTGTTCAAGAAGGGCGACCTACACGATATAGGCAACTATCGCCCAATCTGCTTGCTGTCTGTCGTCTACAAACTTTTCGCTCGAGTCATCCTGAACAGGATT